>JAIUCT010000001.1:13395008-13415902 GCA_021307375.1 Tetraneura akinire
ATTATTATTATTATTATTATTATTATTATTATTATTATTATTATTATCATTATTATTATAATAATTATGGAGGGTTTTCGAAATTTAGAACATGTATTTTGGGCATGGCCTTGATCGTGTCATTTTATACTTTACAGTACGACAATATAGGTAGAAAATAATACCGACCAGACGTTTTATTTGCGTGTCTCGCGTTCGTTTTCCGTTTAATATAATATATTAGGAGGTATATACCCCTAGAAACATCGTTGATATTGGCGTGTTCACTAATCCTAGTAATAACACAGTAATACATATTCAATTTACAGAGTTAACACGCAAACAATTGCGGAATAGTGGTTGATTTATTGCCCGCGATGGTATTCTATTTTTAGTATTTTTAATATTTTTGCAATTTCAAGATATTATCGACGAGACCATCTGCGAATATGATCATTCTTATTATTATTATTAATCATTCACCCATAAGTACAAAAACTTTTTAAGAAAACTATGAGCTGTTGAACTATAAATAAAACTGTGTCAGAGTCAACGCTGCTCTCTTTAAGATGTCGAACATAAAACCGTCAAAAAGAGCAAAAATTAGGATCAATAAACTCTACAAAGAAGAATTTGACAAAACCAAAGAAAAATCTGAAATAGTAAGACGACGTTGGATTTTACTGAATTAGCTTTAAAGAACACAAAAACAGAAAAAAGACCGGAGAGGATGGCTTCTTGTCAGAATTGATCAAAAATATTGGCCTCAAAGTAGAACTTGGTTAGCAAATCCATTTTACATCAATATTAAACACTTTAAAAATCACTATAACGAATAGCATAAATTTAAGATTATTGCTATCCTTAAGCCTAATAAAGCTAGAGATAACCTCAAGTACTACAGATCTATATCTCTGCTCTCAGTGGTCTATAAAGTTTTCGAATGATTAGACTTAAACAGAATCATAAACAAACTTGAAAGTTAATTAGGGAACAAGCCGGCTTTCTAAGAGGAAGAAGCTATATTGTGCAAGTTCTGGCAAATACCACTAATATGAATTATGGATTCTAACAAAAATTGAAGTCGAAAGCGATCTTCTTGGACTTATTTTCAGCATATGAATCCCAAATCCCAAATGAAGACTCTCCCAGACCAACCAAGGAGTAAAGTTGGACAGAGCCAGAGCCCTTCCGTTTAAACCTCATCTGGAAATATAAGACAAATTAAAAACACGGAACACCACATAGGCCGAAATAGGGGGGAATTGAGGGAAGGTTTACTGTATTTTTAAAAAAAAAATTATATGTGTTTAAAGTTTAAAAGATATTAAGATCGATATTTAAAATATTTATATAGATTAATGGAATATTCTTATTATGTTTTAATATTTTACAATGTTAAAAATGTTAAATAAAATTGACAAACATTTTTTCAGTTTTTATTGAAGCTCAAATACATAGTACCTAACTAAGTTCTAAATAATTGTGAATATTACATTTACGTTATTTTATTTTTTATTTATTTATTTTTTTTTTTTTTTGTAGCTGCTTAAAGAATAAAAAGAAGAGCTACTACGACTTTGGAAGGGATACATGCAGGTTTAAAGATAAGAGTGTTGAATTTTGAAAACAATGATAAATCATTACATTAGAAATACGATTCTAAGCGAAGTACTGTCAAATTTGTGTGTTTTGGTGACTCATTAGGGGTTTTATGGGCATATATTATATTGAACGTAGAGACTATATGAATGTAAAAATTTTAATCAATACATTTATTATCTGATGAATTTCACTCAAAATCTTATTTCCCAATTTAATGATTTATTATTGCATCAAATTTTAATCAAAATTCAACACTATGCTCTTTAGACTTGAATCCCTTCCACAGCAGTATCAGCTCCTTTTTTTTTACTATTATACATATTATATTAATATGAACGTATATGCATCTGAATTAAAATACTTTATTTATATTTAAATACTTATCGTTATCACTCGTCTTAGTTCACGCAAAGTACACCATAGAACGATGAACGAGAATTAGTTTTTTTTGGAATAGTTATGAATTACATTTGTCTAGAATAATATATATATATATATTATACTCATCTAAATTCAATTATGTTATTGAAATGTTCAAAGAGTGGTTTCGTATTTAAATTAAGTCTATTTTTATATAATATTAAATAAATTTGAAATGCTTATTTTCAAAAACTTATAATTTTTACGTACTCATTGCACGTGTGTTTCGTGTGTGTACCGAGGTTATAATATTATGCAAACGAATATATTTTTATAATTTTTTTATAATATATAAATCGTTATAACATTATTAACCTGGTATTAATATTTTTTAAGAAGTCATTATCATTTTTTAATTAGGTCCTACATAAAATCGTCGTGTCATTTACCTATAACGCGTATCACCTGCAGCATCACCTGGCGGCGCGAATGTGCGGGAGTTTCAAAAACGCGTATTTTATTATTATTTTTATTATATATATAACATAATATTTTATTTAATATACACAGTGCAGCCCAACCTACACTGAGGTATAATTTTGGAGGTTATAATTTAATAATACCAATTATTATTTGTCTGAAAATATCACGCAAAATGTATAATATAATACACAACTCCATCTTTATGTATTATGATATAATAGGTTAGGTTAGGTTAGGTTTATTTTATATACTAATATCGTATTGTTATCTTTGCTAATTAATAATAATAATAATAATAATAATAATAATAATAATAATAATAATAATAATAATAATAATAATAATAATAATAATAATAATAATAATATATACAATGCGATATATATGTATAGAAATACAGTCAAAACGCATAAGAAAATTATATTTAATTACTTGTATTCCAAAAACTGTAAAATAAATATCGTAAAAACAATGATAATTTAAATACGAGTATAATATATAAATTTGAATTGAAAAAACACGCGTGCCCGTTCACTATCCCCCGGGTAACGCCTTAATTGTGTAATTTTTGTAATAAACACGACTCAATGTAATATAGGTAATAATAATATTATAATGTTATTGTTATAGTGCAACGTGTATATTTTATTATAATATGTCGTGGTGAAACGTTAAATTAAAAAAAAAAAAAAATATATCTCTTTTTTTATATATTATTAAATCGTACGATTAATATAAACAATTTACATGTTCGTGTACCAATGTTATGAATAAATTACAATCTATAACCTCTGTGTTATGATACGGATTATTTTTTTTTTTATTATTATTAATATTCAAACGCGTATACAACTTTCTTACACAAAGTCACAATAAGTACTCTTATATTATTATCATAACGTAATGATTTATATTATAGATTGAAAATTTATACGTTTAAAGTAATACAGAAAACGATATTCATTCCTCCTTAACACTTGATGCGTCCGAAAACTGCACCTATACATAATAATAATTTATTATATAAGTATAAGAGTTAACGTCCAATTAATTTTGGGGGCAAAATGAAAAATAAAATTGGACAATTACGTGTATTTCATAAAATGTTCCGATTTTTTTTTCTCCTGTTATAGAATCCTGTTTGAGTTCATAATTTTAGTCGGTCATCACGTTTATAATTCGAGACCAATTTGGCAATTTATTAACCGTTTTATTTTTATTACAGTTGTTATACATTACGTATATATTGTATAAAGGACATTTAGAATTTGCCTATAAAAATACGACGAAAATCTATATATTATATCTTGCGTATTTAAATACCTAGTAATCATTCACAAACATTTAAAATCACTTATTTATTTCAAAATAAAATAAAAATTAGACAATTATTATTATTATTATTATTTTTTTTTTAGCTTTTTTACTAAAAACGAAAGTTAATATAATATTGAATACATTTGCGATTTTATATGTTTAAAAAACGCAATGTTTCCTCTCGACTATGTCTCCGGTAACGTTTTATCGGTATCTGGACATCTGGTATTTACCTTATATACCTATATTATATTATATTATGTCGTGTAAGATTTTATAAAACTCGGAGGTCACATATTATTATTATTATATAATGTTATGTATATTATAATATTGTATATTGTAAATAATTATAATCGAATTCCATTTTGTTTTTCTTCTGGGTTTATAGCATAATACGTCATGGTGTAAGTATATTAATATTATTAGTTTTCCTCGTTTCTGACGCACGTGCGAAATCGATATTATCCTTTGCCGTCCACACACATCTCTCGCGAACGCATGCGGATTTTCACACGGTCGGCGCTCCTCGCCATGTGTCGTGCGGAGTTTTGGCGATTCGTCGGTCGAACAATGCACTCGTGTTCAAATATAAAACTATTTACGAACGTTCTATGTATGGCACAAGTCTAATTCAAAATTTATATATGCGATATTTGCCGACGATCGATCGGACAGCGATTATAACCGCGCGATTAATGGCGCCATTCCGACATTTTCTTTTTGCCACCTTAAGTATAATACAATAAAAAAAATAAATAATAATAATAGTAATAAAAATAATAATAATAATTATAATAATAAAAATAATAATATGTTGTTATACTGTAATAAATATGACAAAACGACGTTTTATTTATAATCACAGTCCACAGAGTACCTATAATACCAATTTCAAAATGGAAAAAGTACGTTTTATTTTTGGATTGTCGAATAATATATTTGAAAACACGTGAATCGTGGTGTATAACGTGATAAAAAAAATCTTAATGATACAGTATTTTAACGAGATCAAGATGTAAATATGTGAAAAACGAATCGAATCGATCTATGAGTCGAACGAAAAATCAATGACGGTTAAAATAAAAATGTATTATATATAGTATGAAAATTAAGAGCGAAGTATATTATAATAAAATTATTATAAAAATTTTCCTGTTTTAGTGTTTTAGATTACAATATTTGAATGCAATGATAAATCATTACATTCGAAAAACGATTCTGAGCGAAGTTCATCAGATATAATATATGTACCGATTAATATTTTTACATTTATCAGTATCTACGTTCAATATAAATATAAATATATAAATATTTTATCATAAAACCACTAAATGAGATTTTTACGAAATATTCAATGTCTTATAGGTATCTTGTAGAAAAATTAACATAACGGTTCCAAAATCACATAAAAAATCAACATATATATAAAATAATTCGGTTCCAAAATCACATATATATATATATAATACCTTTGTAAACACCTAAAAAATTTTCAAGTCTCTAACTTTAAAATTGCCCGAGTTATCGTGAAATATTGAAATCGAATTCGTCGAAATTTCAGTTTTCATGAAAAATGCCGTTTTTTCTATCACATAGGGTTAGGTTAGGTTAACCTAACCGGAAACATATGCTATTCGTGAAAATTTGAGCATTATTTCGGGTAGTAAAAGTGTCTTCAGACATAAAAAAAGACACACGTCATTGTGAAACCAATGCATTCTTCGCTTCGATGAGATTCTAAAATACAAAAATAATATTATTTCCGTTTGAAACTTGAAGCCCGAACATCGCATGTACGGCAAAAAAAGAAGAAAAAAAATATCGATGTATTATACTTACACCTGAATTACCATATTATTATAATACATAATAAGTATAGTATACGTAATAAATAACTATAAATATATAACTTACCATTCATTCGTGCAATCATCGATCCGTACGCGACAGCGCAAAACTACACAACCTTGACGAGACGCATTTCGATTATAATAATATCTTCCTCATACCCATATCCGATGTGTCGTACGACTGAAAATATTCTGAAAACCAATAATGCGTTCTTTTATATGGATACATACATTAAAATATATTAATAAAAGTGTAAATAGTTAAAACTACACATACTGCAGATATTTTTTATCTAAATTAATCCGGTTGTAATCACGTCAGTTTATACGACGTGGATATGACAATGTGTGGATGTTTTAAAACAATTATTATTATAATTATATATACATTATTATCATATACGTGTGTGTTGTCCTACAACTGAATCGTGTTGTTTACCTTCTTTATTCGCAACAATAATAATAATATATTCTTGAAATAATCGATATTTTATATTTTTATATTCAGTCAAGGACTATAATAATATAACAATATTAATAAGGTTAGTTTTATATAATATTAATTAATAATATATACAAAACACCATGAGTTAGTCATGTTTTTCAACAATCGATATTATACAATAATATAATCAATAATAATAATAATAATCAGTGTTATTATTATGTATACGAGGCGTAAAATATAATACGATAAAAAAAAAAAAACAAAAACAAACTATTATGATAATTAAATTTACAAAATTTAGTCATTCCGGAAAAAATTCCTACGTGAATTCGTATCATTTTTTTTTTATCAAAAACAATATACCTACACATTTTATTGTTAAACGAACAAAAATATTGTAATATGATATATTATTTTGAGTTAGCTAAATATTACGGTATGAATTCATAATATTATAGTATATACCTACTTCTAAAATCTAAATGAATATAGTTTATTAGTAATAAATATTTAAAATTTAAAATCTAAACATGATATTATACAAATTTAAAAAAAAAAAAAACAATTACGAGAATGACGAGGTTATCTCTTCTATAGCCTATTATTACTTATAATTATAAACTATAGTATAATTAACTAAAACTATAATTTAGTATAAGTGCAGGGTCGTCTTGAAGGAAAAATCATAAAGGAGGAAGGGTTAGATTAATAAATTAGCCAACTGTACAGAAAATTATTTTCTCTACACTTGAGTCATCGTTCATATCAATAAAACATTAAAAAAGTGGATGTAGTTGTTTCTTCATTTAGGCAATTTTACGACGAATTTTGACAAGGTTACGTTAATTTTTCGTAAAAATATAGAATATTGAACATTTTTTGATAAAATTGACAATTTTGAATTTTATTGTTTGAAAATTTCTTATACAACTACAATAGGAAATGAACTATACATATTGCTTAACTCAGTTACAAAATATTTTAAAAATCTCATTGATTTTTGTTACACTGTAGCTGTTTAATCGAAAATCTACAATTATTTTATTCACATTTTTATTATTTTTAAATACTTTTTCAATAATGTTTAATAATTTTGAGTTTTAAGATCTGAAAATGTTCAAGTTTTACCATATACATTGCTAACCCTATAGTCCCAAAATATCGGTCAGGTATTAGGCATATTTATTTTTCATAATATTATTTTAATAATTATAGGGAAATGTTCGGACAGGTTAAACGAAAAATGTAATAGAATTGAATTTTTAATAAAATTAAAAAAATTTTTTTTAATAAAAATATAATATAAAACATATTATGATAAAATAAACAAATAGAAACATTATTATTTTATACTATAAATAGTAATATGTAGCATTTTTATGTAATTCTATACTCACAATTGTCTCTAACTAGGTTCGACGTAAAACATTTGACGCTATATTTTCCGCGGGGCTTTTAGTTTAGAATCGTTTTTACGTCATAACAAAAAAAAATATATATATAGGTATATAAAATATTGTACTTTATTATAAGCGATAATCGTAACACGTCATGGACTCGTGGAGTTTTATATATCTAAACTTGGATGATTGGTCTTATTTTTCGGCAATAGACAAAAAAAAAAAAAAATAATAATAAAAAAATGGGCATGAAAAATAAGTAACCTAAAAAAATGAAGTTACGATAAATAGTTTATGAAACTTGTAAAAAAAAAAAAAAAGCCCATAGAAAAACGTCTTATTTGACATAAATTTCTTTAAAGTTGATAATATGAAAAAAAAAAATATTAAATAATATTTAAAAAAAAAAGTAGGGAATCGTATTGTAAAATTTTAATATATATATTAATGTACTGTGATTCTTCGACAGAATAATTATCAAGAAATGTGTTCTTGTAAAACTATATACACGTAGGTAATAGTTTTCAACCCTTTCAGTCCCCTTGGCTTTTTCAGGGCCATGTTTTTTTAAAAATGCATATAAAATTGCCAACAAGTCAAATAGTCTCATTAAAGATCAATTTTATATTATATAAATTATATGTAGATTGTAGATTCAAAGTCAATTGTAGTACAAAGCCATATAGCATTATCTCAGGCACGAAAAGTTCAAAAATTACAAAATTTTGAAAACAATCATTTTATATCATAATAAACTTAAATAATACAAAAAAAAAAAAAATGTTTGGCGCCAAAAAAATAATTCTGAACTGAAATAAATTAAACTTAATCTCGTATATATATAAGTACATATTTATTTTTATATTTTGTACAGAAATCAATACGGATCTATTTTTATCATGAAAGGAGATAAGCTTTATAAATAAACTTAAAATATAAAAAAATTGTTTTTTTCTTTATCAATTTTTATTCTATTTCTATAGACGAATTAATTGTGTACAAAAAGAGTATCCAATTAAAGTTTCTATTTCATAATATCGTACCGTATTCAATACGGCGCGATATTCCAATATTTAATTTATTTATGTACTCGCGTATTGTATTTAAAATATTTTCCGGTCCCATACGTACTCAATCCAATGATTTCCCTAATACTTAATATACCTATTTTAAGTAGAAAAATTTTTTTTTTAAAAAAAGATTTTTCAATTTTCAATTTTGGAATTCGGTTCCGTCCTCCGTGCATATAAATAACCGATACACAAACGGTAAATTCGTTTCGCCAATGGAACTATCGGACTGATAATAATATTATTATCAATTTCGATATTTGCGCGGACGTTTTTTATATCTCGAATATAAAATAAACCCGTTTCACGTATAAAAATATATCTAATATAAATCTAATATTAATCGAATAAAACGATGTGTGTGTGTAATATGCACGCGGAATGTATTACGTTTTATACTCGTATGTTATCATTATTATTATTGTTTATTATACATTTTTATAAGAGAAAACACATTTAAAAATCATTCACCCGCCGCCGCCGCCGACCGAGCGCGAGAATCGATAATATTGTATTATTTTCCCCTTATACATATATTATTATCATTATTATTATCATTATTATTATCATTATTATTATCATTATTATTATTATATATAGGAATAAATAAACGACGACGATAATCACCGTCTAGAATGCCACATTTTCTTACACATGTAAAAAAATAAATAAATAATATAACGAAAGAAAAAATAAATAATAATAAAAAAATAAATAACAGTCTCGGCCGACTCGGCGGCGTATAATATTATTTTTATTATATATATATATATATACGTATAGATGTATGTATAATATAGGATTTGCCACGAGCATAACATTATAACCACACACACGTGACGGACATGCGCAAGTGACACATTAACATATTGTCGTAGGCCAACCTGGTATAAACGTACCTGGTATATACCTAGGTATAATACGTCGTTACGCATATTTATGCGTATTAGTCGAAGGTAAAAAAAAAAAATAATAATAATAATAATACAAACACACGTGCAGTACAATATATTATATTATTATAATCGGATGATCCGATATTATTATATAAGTATAAAGTATATAATATGATATTGTAAGACCCAACGATATTACTGCGTTTTATAACGTCCGTATAGTATTCCGAAAACTCTGCAGTCGACACAGTTCTGAAAGGAAGCAAATATTTATTCATATAATAATATTATAATACGAATGAAGTCTGGTTGGAAGCCGATGTGACTTCGACGCGGGCGAAAGAAAAAAAAAAATGAAATCGGTATGACCAGATGACAAAAATACATTTTAAAATTAAACCAAATACAACCTTTTAAGAATTATTATTTTCAATAACAAAAGTTAATAAACACAAGTATTTTTTATATTCATTAAATTCTTAATGAAATATAAATTTAAATAAGAAACAAAATATGTATAAAACGAAATACAAAATAGTTACTAAATTAAAACAACCATTTGATAATGCATATTGATTAATATATTATTATTTTGTTTACTACATATTTAAAGAATTAATTATGCAACTTAAAGTTAAATTTTCGTGTATTTTTCAGATCCGTGGATTTCCTTTTATTAGTTAAAAAATTATTTTTATATTCATTAAAGTTTTATTAAATCTGGAAGGTTTTTAAAAATAAGTACTTTTGTATGTACTAAACAATATTATACGTATTTAGTACGTTAGGATAAGGTCCAAAAAAAAGATAGTACTGTCCTATTAAAATAAGTACTTATGATCACCCTATATATATTTATATATAATTTTACTAGTCGTCCAAAACAATATTGAATATCAAAAATTATATAATATTATCCATTCGATATACTTAAAAAAGTATTTACAAAGCAATTACAGTCTGCGAGCCCTCTATATTATATTCTATATAATTATTATCTCTATTAGGTATACAAAAAATACACGTTATTATCAATTACCACTTTGAGCAATCTGTTATCTATAGAAAAAAAATTCGAAAATACGAGTACGATACGAATATACGATATCAATGTAAAGGTACCTAAATTATATTTGCATCGTCATAATTTACATTTTCTCTGTAATCGGGTCAACTGTGGATGGAATAAAATAACAATAAGTATTACAACGGTCACTTAGAAAAAAGATACGTATATCAACAAATATAATATAATTAAACTATACAATAATTAAGAGACGATGTATTGTGCGGATTTCTGTATAATTTCTTCATTTTAAGGACGATATACGCGCACTCTTATAATTTCGTATTGATACTAAATCGGTTTTTCTAGAAATATTTTAACTTAATTGTTATCGTCGTACCGTATTTTCTTATAGATAGGTATACAATAATATAATATGTGCCCATCATATAATGCAATCCGTAGAATTCGATAAAATTACAAATAAGACCGTTATAAAACGTTGTCGATCGCAATAATTAAAAATTGACTAAAGTATTTAAATATTTCGAAAATCTAAAGAATCGTTTAATTTCTGAGAAAATATAAGAAACGATATTATTATATAAACGTGACTATTTGCAGGTAAGCACGCGTATGTCGTCCATATGGCGTGTGTATTTTTTCGTATAAATGAACAAATTATTAAAATCGAAGATATGAAAAATATAATACGATATTCCTTAAAAAGACTAATCGACCATATACAGAATAGTTATTATCAAATATGAATGATTTAGTTTTCAGAAAATGTTAAAAATAAGTAATACAAAAATATATGATCCGTTGCAGGAAGTCTCTTCCTACAACCGTGGTTATTTATTACATTCAAAATGGACGCGCGAACATTTCAAATAAATTTCAAATCGTAATAATTACTTTATTTGTTGTTTTAAACATTTTGTTTATTTGTTTAATTTTTAAAGTTTATATTTGTACACGTATACGCCGATCCACTACATCTCCTAGGCACAGAGCCAACCAACCCAATGATTTTTGGATTACTTAAAGACAATATAAAGCTACTTCCAAGTCTTATATTTTCGCTTTTAAATTTTTGTTCAAAAATATAATATATACATCACATTACGTAAATCCGAATTTGTATTTTTTTTTTTTTTTTTTTTTTTAGTTAATATAACACTTAACTTTTTCATGAAAAATTAGTTTTAATAGTTTTAGAATCAAAATATCGGTTTAGTGATTTGTGCTCGTATAGTTTTTAAACACTTGCCGAAATATTATTTTGCAAATCGGGTTTTAAGGTTATATAATATATTATAATATAAAGAATAAGATAGCGAATTAGAAATAATGCGATATAAATAAATTATTACTTATTTGAAATGTATATAAAGTATATAAATTTGAAATTTAATCTATTCTAATATAATTGTAAATTTGTAAACGAATGTAAAATTAAAACACTTTTTTTTTTAGAAATCGATTGTTTTTATTATTTTATATTATCATAATAATTATCTTCTATATAGTGTTTTTAAATGGGTATACGAAAACCACACAGTCTAAAATTACTATACTTAACTTTACTACTTTAGGTATATGTATATAAAATTTTGAAATTTTATAACATTATCTTTCATTGTACCCAATTACAAATCTGCCGGTGAAGATGTCTGCGTCGTGATTATTACATCTTATATATCGGATGTACTAAGATTATATTTTAGCTTGGGCGGGGCTGAAATAAGTGTTTATTATGAATTTTCATGTTCATAGACGGAAGTGTATCGGAAGTCCTTGTCCCGATATAGCCGTCCTTACGACGCAAGTACTCGTATTTATATTATATAACTCTTAGAATATTTATAGATCGACAAACGGCTCTCTATCTCGGACACGATGAATCATTAAATAAAATAATTATTTAGGTTAAAAGTCGTTCATTACGTTCTGCAATAACGTGTCGACTATTTATACTTATAATGTAATAATTCGTTTTTTCGCGGCCGATTTCGTTCATAATAATGGCGGTGTGCAGAAAATTTGCAAACGTCATATTTCAATTTAAAGGACACACATTATTGTAATAATAATAATTTACAAAATTAATATTACACGAACGTATATTTCCTCAAATATAAAAGTATAGTGTGTAATATGTGTAATAATAAATTTATCGTCGCATTATTATTTTAAAAAAAAAACTAATAAAAATAATTAATGCAGAGTTTACAGTTTAGTTTACCGTCGTTTTTGGAATAGATATACAATTTACCCATAATTTAACCTGTGATACCGAGGTTGAATACGATATATTTAAATAATCGAAAGTATAATAACGATATAATCTAAAAAATATCAATTTTTTTTTTTCTGTAAGTCGACAAATGTTAAATGTATATTAGGTAAAATTTAAATATTTAACGCTCCTGTCCGATATTACAAATCTTCCGTCGTTTATATTTCATATACCAATCCGCGTGTCCAATATTATTGAGTTTTAATCAAATCTAAACTTTAATATCACGCTGTAACCTCCGAACAATAATATACTCATATAATAATAGATATATACGCGTGTTTTCTCCGTTCTCTTTTGTTTTGATGAGATTTACAACACGTAGGGTAATGAGGGAAATCGTAAACCATTTTGTATACTATATGACCTCGACCAATATACATATACGTCGATGCATACGACTGTTGCAACGGACAAGTATGATATTATGACTATATTTATATGTAATCCTAAGATGACACTATTACGGTGAAAGGTTTATTCGAATACAATAATAATAATAATAATAATAATAATAATAATAATAATAATAATAATAAAATAGTCATTATAATATTATGTCATATTATGTCCTAAATAAAATTATAATGCGTTTGAGCATATTAATTGTTCGGACATAAATATTACATTAATATAATATAAGTTCCATTTATATTATACTACTGCATCATAATATTATAATTACTGATTTCATAAATATTAAAAATTTCACGTCCGCGTGTGTCCAGAATAATTATTTTTCTTCTTCATTCCGGTATATATGCGTATAACGTATAACAGATAAGTAACACATTGTTTTTTCCGCCCCGATGAACTCGAAACACTTTATCGCATTTCAACACGTTTCCTGTGGATTTTAAGATCTCTACTGCAGGGTTTTAAAGTTATACGAAAATCAGGGGATGTTTACACTTTATCGGGTCAACGAATATTGTCCTACGGTGTTGAATAATTTTTCTGTTGTTATTCCGGGGCCGAACACACCCCAAAGGACAGTTTTGACAACAAGGGGTGGAGAAAATTATATTTTAAAAATATAAAAAAAAAGTCCCTTTTTATTCCATCACAATCCAATAAAGCAGGTCTTTTAAACCTCAGACGCAGTTAACGCCCTCCTAAGGAATTTTTAAAATGTTAACCTCCCTCGCGACCCATGACCCAATTTACAATGGGCGAACAACCAAAGAGGTAAACCGGAAAGTTATCGAGCAATGTTTTTTTTTCTTTCAAATCCCTTGAGACTAGGTTTTTATTCCCAATTCAAATCCTGCCACGTATTCATTCGTTCCATGATTCAATTTTAATATAGAAAAAAAAAATAGGGGAAAAGGCTTACGCTCACTCTCTTCTGTTTAAGTTCTCTTTATACTTTGAAATATTAACCAAGCCAGGATTCAATTAAACGTCCATGGCTGCAGCACAAATAAATCTACCAATTGTAAATGTTTACCAAAGGTCCGTACCGTACACACTGCACGTGGATGTTTGTTTGACAGCGACCAAGCGGTATTTCGTCGACCAATTCAAGTTATAATCAGCAAGTAAACGGGTTAGTTTTTTGAAAATATTTCTATCGCAATGTTCCACGCGTGTATAAACTTGAATTGTATCCAAGGATCTAACTATAAATTATTTACTCGCTGGTTTAATTTAATTTCTAAAATATATTATAAAATTCACATTATTAACCTTATTTTAAAACTTTTTAAAATATATATTATAATTTGCATTAAATAAATAATAGAATATAATATAAAATAATTAGCATAATAAATTATTAAAATAGTATAACCTATATAATATTATTATACCTAATAATAATTTGCTTTCCAATGAAACATATCAGTTTGCAAATGAAATTTCATTTAATAATTTAATTATGGAATATTTTAAAATAT
Organism: Tetraneura akinire; assembly: GCA_021307375.1. Classification (NCBI taxonomy): domain Eukaryota; kingdom Metazoa; phylum Arthropoda; class Insecta; order Hemiptera; family Aphididae; genus Tetraneura; species Tetraneura akinire. Next base: position 13,409,626 of record JAIUCT010000001.1, read on the forward strand.
TTAAAAAAAATAAAAAATATTCAACTTTTTTTTGGCCAAATAAATTAAACATTACATAGTAATCAAATTGACGATTTCATTCAAAATTTGTTGTTTTCGCAGTGCTAGTTTCATATATTATGTTAAACCGACGAGTTCTTAAGATTTAAACGCCGACGTTAATTTCATTAATTTTCAACTGTATACCATTGCCAATAAATTTATATATAAATATACTGATTTGATACCTACCATAGCGTATCGAATACAAGACCAATCTAGGAGTACAAACGCGAGACAAGAGATTCAATTGAACTGCCGAAAATAGCTTGAAAGATAAGACGATTTTAGGGTCTCGAGCATCTTCCAATTTGACGGTTTGCCAAAACATCACCCCCAAACACACGCGGTTAGGTGTTGATATAATAAATTAGTCAATTTTGGCAACATCGCCGCCAGTCAGCGCGCACGTACGAAACGACATATTTGGAAACATTGCCAATTTAAATCAAAATAAATATTGAATTAAATGAAATGTAGTGATGATCTATAGTTATATTAATATTATACGTGGTTAAACGATTCTATATATAATCTGACGAATAAATTTCCACATTTGCGTTCGAGCGTAACGAATATAAATCCGATTATACGAATTTTGAACTTTCTTCTTCGGGCAATCCTGTGCAAATCTGTGACAATCTTCCCTATCTGTTTACTATTCTATAAAGTAAACACAATTCCTATTTCCATTTCGGCCGAAATTTAGTTACCAGTCGTTTCTCGTTTAAAACCGTTTTCTTTCACTATTGTATCGGCTAGTGCGCTTGCGTACTTCTAAAGGTTGGTCACAGATGTTAGGTATGCGAAACAACCATAGATAGGTAGACTCCTGCAGTATATTATGAGTTAAGTATGTATCCGCATGGTTAATATTTACGCGATCGCTGAACCAACACGTTTCTAATTTAATTAAATTCAATTAATATTTACGCGTTATTCTCTTTTAATTTCGTATTAATCGCGACATATTTTAATAAACATTATTAAACTTCCCAAATTGTATGAAAAATATAATGAGAAGTCTACTATATTACATACTTGTCTTATAATATTTATAAATCTATGGATCGCTGGTGGATGACTCATTTGAGGTTAGATACGACGTAAACATGATATGATGTAATAATTAAAATCCGTCGAGAGCGTGATAGTATCCTCGTACACGTTACAATAGACACGAGTTCGAAACGAGCCGCGACAACGCCTACCGACAAAACGATTCTTGCAGATTCATAAATAATAATATAATATAATATGTTATAAATAAATATAATAGTCGTTTGTCTCCGCACGTGGGGTTAATGGCTCCTTGAACGGGTATACAGCACCGTTATCGATGGTCTCAGACTATTGTTTTGTCGGCCATCGATGATTGAAAAATAAATATGATCATCGGCATAATTCTTATTTTATATTATTATATGCACCGCGTTGTTAATAACAATGATAATTATTAATAATTATTTATTTTATTATTTTTTATTATTATTATTATTATTATTTTTTTATTATTATTATTATTATTATTATTATTATTATTATTATTATTATTTTTTTTTTATTACTATTATTGACGCTTTTGATATTGATGCGAGGCCGCTACCCAAACGCAATGTAAACAATGCCATATAGTTATAATATTATTATTGCCCAACAATATTGTGGATTCGTCGCACGGCTACCTCGTGCGATATAAGTACTATTATGTGTCTACATATTTCATTGTTATCCTCCTATTTCTCACGGATTTCCATCGCAGTTGTCGTGTACTTGCGCGGTCTCTTATACGTACGCAGACTCGTACGTACGAGGCATAAAAGAGACCCCCGAAAACAATCGTACATATGAATATATTACGTTTGAAATATGCACGCGATCGTCTTTTAAAATATATTGAAACGATATTGTCATTATAATTTATTAATGAGTAATGTTAATGAGTATATTAAAAACAAAATGACCGGAAACTTTATAACCATAGATAATACATAATGGATAGGCCATGAGTATACTGAATGTGTAGCGGGCAGCGTTCCCGAATAAAGAAGAGAGAGAGCAATATTAAAATTGTATCTTCTATCCTACTCAGCAAGAAAACAATTTTATTCCATGAATTATGCCATGAAATAATGATAATCGCCTTGATTCTTGATCCCATGTATGGTGATAACTGATATCTCATGAAAAATTGAAAATACAACTGTCGTTTACTGATTTTTTTTATGTGTAATACGATTAATACTTATATTATTCTCTTTTATATGATTTTCTTTTTAATTTTAAATTTAAATCTACTTAATATTATACTATTTACGATGGTTTATTCAGTAAAATGTATTGTTTGTGGTCTAAAAAATGAGAACAATCCAGACATTTCATTTCATAAGTATGTACTTAAACTATTTTATTTGTAGTTCTAAGATTTAATTTTTTGTATATTTAGTATTCCCAAGAATGAAGCAAAACAACGAATGTGGGCAGATTCCTTAGGTCTTGAAAATTTTAAAACAAATAGTAAAGTTTGTTCATTACATTTTAATACATCTGACTACATAATGAGTACAGAACGGAAAATATTGTTATCCAATGCCATACCAAGAGTAGCAGGTTCAAATGAAAATGACGTAGAAATGTAAATTGTATTATTTATTAGTAAATTATACTTAACTTATATCAATAATTTTAAATTTCAGTGTGCAACTTAATATTGAAAATATATATGAAACTCCATCATCTCCCGTTGCTGAAGAAATGTCTGCCACAGACTTACAAAATGATACACATAAACGGTATTTTCAATAAATATAATATTAAAATTAACTATTTTTATAATATATATATATATATGAATTATGTACATGTGTTATATATTTTAGTACTTTAACACCAACCACATCTATTGAAGATGTAACATTGATGAAAACTCCAAAAAAAAGGAAATTTTGGAGCTCTTCAAGATTTGGTGATTTAACTGCTGACGATTTTTCTACACCAAGAAGATTAAAACGAAATTTTTCTATAATTAAAAACAAAATAAAAAATGTAAGCTATGCTAATAAATTGCTAACCCAAAAAAATAAGCGATTAGAGATGAAAATTAAAACACTAAATGATATAATTAGTCAACTTAAACAAAAATCACTGTTAAATGAATCATCAGCAGATATAATAAAGGTAAACTGGATTTTTTAATTTTAATTTATATATATTTTATTTTTCTATAGTTCTGTAGTTGTGGTAATATTGAGTTATAATATATTGTAATTGGATATGTTATATTAATCATTGATTGTAATTAATTAATAAAATTGTATATATAATTGTTATAATGTATATTTTTGATATTATAATTATTCAAATTATATGTAGTGTATACAATTGATTAAAAAATGTCTTTTTTTTTTATATTTAATCCTTATTTAAAATTTTAGGCATTGGGGTCAGATGTTTTGGAACAAATTGTTAAGGAAATTTTAGAGGGTAAAAAAAAAATGTTTAATCCTGAATTGAGAAAATTTGCAGTTACCCTTCAATACTATTCCCCAAAAGCATATACATATGTACGCAAATCATTTAAAAATATTTTACCTCACCCTCGAACATTACGAAGATGGTATATGGTTGTAAATGGTAAACCAGGTTTTACATCTGAAGCTTTTGATGTTTTAAAAGAAAAATGCAAAATTGGTCCAGTTTATTGTAATCTAACTGTTGATGAAGTGTGTATAAAAAAATATGTAGAGGTAGATACACAAAATAATGTATATGGGTATATTGATTTGGGTACTGGGCAAAAAATTGATGACGATGGTTGTCTTCCATTAGCAAGAAATGCCCTTGTATTCTTGGTAGTTGGTTTAAATGCTTATTGGAAATTACCAATTGCATATTTTTTAATTGATTCAATGACAGGTTCAGAAAGAGGAAATATTTTAAGAAATGCGATAGTATTAATTTCAGAAACAGGAGCCCATGTTCACTCGGTCACATTTGATGGAACTAACGTGAATACTACAATGTGCACCTCATTAGGAGCCAATTTTGACTTGTCAAATCCAAAACCATATTTCACAAATCCTATAACAAAAGAAAAAGTCTATACATTTTATGACCCAGCACATATGATCAAATTAATTCGAAATACATTAGGTGACAGGAAAATTATAATCAATGGTAAAAATGAAATTATTTGCTGGGATTATATAGTAAAATTGTATAATAAAGAAAAAAGTGAAGGTCTAAGAGCTGGTACCAAACTTACCTCCAAGCATATATTTTACGGTAATCAAAAAATGAATGTTCGTTTAGCTGCGCAGGTATTAAGTAATAGTGTGTCAGATTCTCTATTATATACTAAAACAATATGTCCTTTATTTGATGGCTGTATTGCAACTGCACAATTCTGTCGTATGTTCAATAATGCGTTTGATATACTTAACGCACGTAAAATATTTTCAAAATCCCCTTACAATGGAGCAATAACACTGGAGAATTTTAAAACCTATGAAACATTTTATGAACATTTTAAATTGTATACCACTCAACTAAAATTTGATGATGGTACGTTAATAATAAATTCAAAAAGAAAAACTGGCTTTATAGGTCTGATCTTAGGTTTAGAAAATGCATTAGACTTGTTCAAAGTTTTATTAAATAAAGGTGATATGTATTATTTTTTAACATACAAAATTAGTCAAGATCACTTAGAGACATTTTTCAGTGCTCTTAGAAGCCGTGGTGGATACAATGATAATCCTACGTGTCGTCAATTCCAAGCTTCATATAAAAGGTTGTTAATACACAATGAAGTTATAGCATCCCCATTTGGAAATTGTAAGATTTTAGATTGCACCTCTATTGAACCGGTTGGAACTAAATGCATTGAAAATATTGTTGATTCAAATAATTTGTTATCTCCAATGTTAGATGAAGACCTCATTGATGGTCTAATTAATATAAGTCCGTTTATCGAAGATATTACATCGTACATAGCTGGATTCGTTGCTAAAAAAATTGAAAATAAAATAAAATGTATCTATTGTAAACAAAAACTTTACGGTGAACACCACATTAGTAATTTAGCAGCTATAAAAGATCGTGGTGGTTTAAAAAAACCTAGCAATGATTTAGTGTCTATATGTAAAACTGCAGAAACAGTATTTCGTACATATTCAAAAAATATAGCTTTTTCTAAAAGAGATCGCAATATGTTGATATTGAAACTAAAAACTAATATTGAGTTATCAATATTAAATGAAATGGAATGTGTGCCTAATGATTCGAACTTACGTTTTGATTTATTACAACTTGAAACTCATAGGGATTATTTAATAAATATCATTGGACACAAATATTTTGATATAAGAACTTTTCACGAAATAAGAAAAACTAACGATTCAATAATTAAAATACGCCAAAAACTAACCAAAATTATACATTTTCGAAATGATTAAAATTATTGTAAATACTATATATTTGTTTTATAAATTGTAATGTTTGTAATACTATTAATTATTATATATTATTATTATTATGTAATGTAATGTATTTTGAGTTTTATTACCCATTTTATAATAAATCATTCAATAATATTATGTTATCTATGTATTATCTATGATCTAGACGATAATCATTATTTCATGGCATAATTCATGGAATAAAATTGTTTTTTTGCTGAGTAGGATAGAAGATACAATTTTAATATTGCTCTCTCACTTCTTTATTCGGGAACGCTGCCCGCTACACATGACCTATCCATTATGTATTATCTATGTTTATAACGTATATAATACAAAAACGATAAAGTAGTAATTAAAAAATAGACATCCGATATTCCGATAACAGATAAGAAAAATTCCCAATTTTTAAAGAATGATTATATATAGAATCAAATTTCAAAAACTACAACGGAATAACCGCATAAAAGTATACGAGATAATATAATATATTATATCAGGAAAACAACGTAATATTATACGGTATAATAGGTGGTAGGTATACAGCAGGGATAGTATAAATTTCAAAAATTATAGGTACTAGTATATAAGAGTATACACCGTATTTTAGTCTACATTTTTTTTATACATTTTAATAGCGTGATTCGCGGTTTTTTTTTTACTTCGTTGCGATAGTCAAACGGCTTAATATAACATAATAATAATAATAATAATACACAACAGGTGCGTTTTTTTCGTAAAAAGAATATAAGACTATTTGCTCGCAAAAAAAAAAAAAA
>JAIUCT010000001.1:13419892-13432487 GCA_021307375.1 Tetraneura akinire
ATAATAATAATAATAATAATAATAATAATAATAATAATAATAATAATATATACCTGTTTATAAATACACGTTATCGCGTATATTATATACATACCTTTTTTTTTGTGAAACCGCGCATTTTTTTTTCTTCCACGTCAATTAACGGTTTACGGTCTGTCGGTTCGGTTTCACCCCCATCATCGTATCCATGATATACGTATAATATTATAATTTATAATATTATTAATTTGGCCGGAACAGCTGCGATATTATCAAGGAATCTCTATACAATGTATTATAAAATTCCCCGAGAACGCGTTACGACATAAATATATACCCCATGAAATATTATTTTTGTAATACGCGCGTACGACACGTGAATTTTTTATTTATCTCAGATTTCGGATTTTTGAGAGCGTGCAGGGAAAAAGTTCTTCGTATGTATTCCAATATTAAACAAAACGCGTGAGAATCATTTTTATTGAATTGTTTTGACAATTTCATTACGTTTTATTATTATTAATCATCCATTATGAGCAAATGTTGAAAATACATAGTCAAAATCTAAGTTCTAACGTTAATTAGGTGAGTATATAAATATTGTTAAAAATATAAATTTTAAAATCTAAACATAAATGATATGGTAATATAATATAGAAAAAAATTATCCTAAGACTCGTTTGGAAACATTTCACACGTGAAAAAATAAATTATATTTAACATATTAATTCTGTAATGAATATTAAATTTTAAAAATTAATTTTACGATACATTTATAATTAGTATTATATAGCTACGATATTTATTTCGTGTTTGAGTGTATTATTTTAATAGAGTTTTTATATTTGTAAATAATATCATTAAAATTCAGAAAAAATTGAAATAATAATACGAGTACTTTTGGTATTGAAATTCCGACCTATAAACTATAAACAAACTTTATTATTACATTAAATTTGGAAATTTATTGCTATCTCAATCCATATGGCCCAAACTTGTGATAATAAATAATAACAATATTTAAATCGTCGCATTATACTTAGGTATAAAGAATTAAGATTATAATAACTATAAGATTCAACATACCTAATATTCAAATACTTCATAACGTTATACATAATATAACGAACAGGTCGTAATCAAGAATTAAATCAATTTCTTCTAACAATTATATCTGAATAATAATAAGTGTACCCAAGGGGGGATTTCTGGTCAAGACCCCCATTGAAATATTGAATTATACCATATATAAAAATTAACGTTTATTTTTAATACAGATTATTGGTATATATATATTTTTTTTTTCATAAGTAATATAAGTATTTAATTTAATATGATTTTTGAACCCCCCCCCCCTAAGTTTAATAATTAATGCTCTGATTGCACAAAATTACAGAACAATTATACGAGTATAATAATAATTATTGTATAAATCGTATACTTATAAATCATTTTCTGAATATTATGATACCTATACATAAAGAAATATTAACGATATTATATTTTCTAAGATAATATTCAAGGCTCGGAACCTTAGGCATTTGCATATTTGTCTAGAAAGTGCATATTGTAATTCTGATTCGATACAAATAACAAATTCTAAAATATTTTAAATATAAAAATTTTTGTTGCATAATTTTGCAAATTTTGTTATTTTTTATACGAATTCACATATTTTGGATTTAAGAACATTTACAGACATATTTCATGGATTTAACGAATTTTTTTTAGAAATTTATAGTTTAACAAAATATATTAGATATAATATATGACAACCAAAATTCTAAGTTTTATATCGTTGACTTTCACAAAATAAATTAATTCATCAACGGCAATAATAATAATCATATTATTGTATTGCTTCGGCTCACAATGCACTGGACAATAATTTTTAATCTCAGTAGTACTGATATTTTTATAAAAATTTACCACTATATAAATATTTTGTACCATGATAAAAAATATAAATTGTATAACCGTGGGTAATTTTTTTGTCGTGTATACCTAACTTAAATATTTTAATTTTAATTTTTAATTTTAATTTTTAATTTATGTTCAATAAATTTCAGTTTTGCATATTTTCTAATTTATTACTGCATATATTATACCGCATATTTTGATGTTTTTTTTTAACGCATATGTAGCGCATATTTTAATATTTTTTAGCGCACAAATTTCCGAGCCATGAATTAATAATTAATAAAATTTTCCATTTTGATCGCTTAATACTTAAAAAATTTCCAGAGCGATATTATACGAGTATATAGTTGCAGTGTTTTTTGTGTGTAATATACCATTACTTATACATTATAAATTATAATCGTTAAAAATAATTAAGTATAAAGTATAAATCGTATTATAATAAACTAATCTAGTTTAATTACTAATTCTAGTTTTTTTTATATGTATTATAGATATTTAAATTTCAAATATAATTTTAGGGAAATTCACAGAACATTTCAGTATAATATTATACGTATGACGTTTATACATTTTTTTTTTTTTTTTTTTTTAATTAAATATTAAACGACTAAAATCAACAACTATATAATATGACGTATACCTATAGATATTATGACGTATTACTACAGTAAAATATACTATACCTATTATACCTATACCTATATTAGTATACCTATTAAGATCGACTTAAAAAACAGTAATTGTTTAAAATAATCATTTTGCCGAAAATTATTCCAACGTGTAAATTATAATAATTATTGAGTGTCCATAATAATGTTTTTTTCTTCGTAACAGACCAGATATTCACTATTTTAGTTAATATATATAATACGCTATTATTTATATTAATAATACGTAGATAATTCTGTACAAAATAATAATAATAATTTATTATTCTTATAACCTTAATAATACCATCAATTTGATGGATATCATAAAAATACAGAATTTTACAACAATATAATAATTTAAAAAAAAAAAATAAAAATAAGAATTATACTATAATATAACGATGTTGGGTAATAATTGAATAGGATTTATTTGTTTACTCGTGGCGCATAATATAGAAACTAAAGAATATATAATATGCAAAGTATAATAATTTTATACACGAATGAGATTATTCGATTTAATATTGTATTTTTTAATAAATTAAACAAATTTCTTCTTTTTTTTTTATTTAAACTAACGATCGGCACACGTCTAGATAAGACTTTTTGTTGTACCAATATTTTAACACGAACTAACCAGACTACATTTTCAAATAACGTATCAAATTAAATATAATAATATGTGAAATTGGTCTTTCAAATGCGTGATAAGCGCTTGCTAAAAAATATTGTGGTACGATAGAAAAAAAAAATCACATATTATTGTGATAAACTGATAACGTGTCTGAATAGTTTTTCATTATATCGCCGGAGATAAGACCACACGAATTTTTATATATATATAATCTTACGAATTTATATTAATCACGTTTACGAGTAAATATTGTCGTGTTAAAAAAAAATCATATTTTCAGTATTTATCGAGTATGAATATATAACTATATAGACTATACAATAGTCACAACTGACAACCTATATTTTTTTTTTTTTTTTTTTTAGCAATATTTTACTATAGGATATCTTCTTCTTTTTCTTCTTGGTGATATTCGGCCTTTAATACCTTATCGTCCAACTTAATTGCCTCATCCAGTTTTCCCTATCAAATGATAATATTTTCCATTCTTCTCCTGGTCTCACTTTTTTCATTACCTTGTCTTCCCATCGTAATTTCAGGCTTCCCAGTGGTCTTTTAGTACTGTTCTCAGCAGAGATCCCGCCTTAAGCCGTGCGTGACCTGACCATGTGATGAGTCGTCACACGGTGATGTCTTGCCAATACTCGGGTTTTGATACCATACTATTGATATCGGTATAAATATACATCATTTATAATAGTGTATACGGTTTCGATATGACCGCGGAGAGGGTCAATAACTCACTTCTCTATAAACAGGGGGGAATTTCGGGTGTTCTAACACACCCCCGGCGAAATTAAAAACCCTATCCGTATTCAACGGTATTAAATTTAAATAATAATATACGCGTATAATTTTTTTTTCTTTTTTTTTCAAGATATTATAATGAAGAATACACCCCCTAAAATTTTTTTTTTTTTATTCTATTTGAATCCGAGTGTATAATAATTAATAATATATCGCGCGTACGGTATTTTATAAAAAAAAAAATAATAATAATTATTATTTTTCGGTCTTTTATATTTTTATGATAACACACTAAAATGTTATAATTTGCTCGCGATACGCACCTGTATAATATTTTATTATTATTATTATTATTATTATTATAATAATTACACTCGTAATATTTATATTTTTATTTCCGTTGCGGTCGCGGGCGTAATAATTATTATGCACGCGTTCGACTTCAAAACCGGCACGCACACACACACACACACACACACACACACACACACACCAAAGTATAATGAAAGGGTTAACGCCACAAATTATTATTTGACTAAACACGTTTTATGCTTAATTGATTAACTTCACCCCTTTATTCTTTCCAAATTTTTTTTTTATTTTTGTTCTATTTGACGCGCTCGCGTGTGCATTTTTAATATCAATACCCGCGCGCAGGATGTACGCTGCGGTTTTTCTTATTTTTTTTTTTTTCCGTACACGAACATGGAAGAAAATAAATAATAAAAATACGAGCATACGTAACAAAAAAAAAACAAAAAAAAAAAAAACAAAAACACACGTTTTGCGGTCGACCAGTATAATATTGAATATATAAACGTACAGGTGTTTTTTTACTATTTTTTTTTCCTTTTTTTTCCTTTTTTCATTTCTCTCGTCGAACGAGTCGTTATATAATTTCGAACCGCACACAACGTTCGTTTAATAATAATATATGTACCTACGTATATGACTTCGGCGGCCAAACAACGTTTTTAAATAATAAATGACTGGAAATAAGTAAATATTTTACATATAGTACCTACCATATATATATATAATATACCATGGTATATATACCTACACGTATGTTGGTTTCGACTCGATTAAAGATTCATGCGTGTATACGAATTCATATTTTTGAACGGAAATAAATAATAAAAATTGGTTTACCCATTATATTATTGTTAACACGATAATATTGAAAAAAAAAAAAGAAATATATTATTGTACTCGTATATAAATAAAATATTAAACCTTACATATTATGTTATTTTCGACGTATTCATATAACGTTATCAGTGTTATCACGATAACGGTTATGAGTTATGACTATACAGATAAAATGGGTATTGAATTTTGAATACTAACTTGGGTACTTTAACTTGCAGGTCTCTCGATACGTAAACTCGATATCTGCAATAGTCGATGCGGTTGTCGATTCTAAACGATCTCATATCCTCCGTCGTTCACGAACCTATTATAACATAATATTAATAGGGAACGAAATATAAAAATGCATCGTGACGATTTATAGATTATTAAAAATTATAAGGTATAAGGTATAAGGTATAAGGTATACGGTATACGGTATACGGCATACGTGTTATGGCGGGTATTCAATTATTATATATTTTAGTATTTTTAATCGGCGTTCAAAGAATAAAATAAAGTCTTATATTATGTACGGATTCCGTGAGTAAACACTTCCGGACGGCTATTTTATACTCGGAGTAAGAGCCATTAAAAACAGAGACTTGGTCGTTTTCACGAGTTACAATATATTATTATTATTATTACGAACGCGCGTTTATCTCGCCGCGATTATTTTAAACGGCGGGTGCCGAAAAAAAAAACAAGACTTAATAATAAATAAATAAATATAAAAAGCTAGTATTATACATGGAAGAAGAAAAAAAAACGTTTTTATTCCTGTTTTTTTTTTTCTATAACGGTATAATATGCCATATTGCGAATTCGACTACTTTTTATAAGCGTATTATAATAATATGATATATGTATTAATAGCGCGTAATAGACAATAGAACACGTTTTTTTTTTTTTTTAGACTAATGGTTAGAATAATTATTATCATATTGTCGAGTTCGCGTTGTATACTGCAGAGGCGGTCATTTCAACTCTCGTTAATAGCCGTCGATTTAAAATTTCTTTCAACTACGGTTCAGGTTTATAAATTTATGTTATTATTATGAACATAACCCTACTCGACGGACAATATTTCTCATGTTTGTTTGTTAATAATCTAAATCGTATATTCGTATTGTTTTCTTATCAATATCAGTATTTTTAACTATTAAAATATTTTTTTATTTCTAACTCATACATTTTATGGTGTCTGTACGCTTCACAAAATGATTTGTGACAATATTTTTACACGAACAACGTGATTTTATTAATATATTTTGTATTATACGTATTATAATATTTTTTCAACAATAATTCGGTGTAGGCATCATACATAAAAATGACATTTGAAACCTGACCTACGACCAGAAAATCGCGTTCAGTATTCTGCATATCCATCCGTCTGGAAATCTATTATACGTATACACTCTCGTAACAATACGTCATGCGGAATTTCTAAAATATAATATTATTATATTGATCGACACGACAATGTATACAGTTAATGTAAAAGTATAAAATATATACGACCTACAATATTTATTGTATACGAAAGAAGCGAATACGCGCATATTTATGTTATTATCATTCATATCGATAACGATTATTATAACTTTCCTTTATTGTCGTATGCCCGTGATGAATGTTTATAATAATATACTTAACAATATAAATGCGATATTCTATTGTTTTGTGAAATAATATAAAAAATTATTATTATTAAGCAAGAATTCTAACTTTTTTTTACAATATAACTGCATTCGTATCTAGGACACCCGGGATGCAAGACTATACGGACGGTGCAGCAAATGTGCAATATTGCAATATCCATATATTATATAATAACAATTATTATAAATTATACGTCTATATGGGCAATAATGCAATATAGTAACCCGTTACGCCTCAATTTATTGTTCGAGAGCCTGTTATAATATGATATAAGTTTGGACAATATTATACACCTGTATAATGAATCTTTATATGTATTAATTGAAAACGTGATCAACTCTTTTAGACCAAAATATATAATAACTAATAAGTATATAACCGTGATTTTTATACCGCATTATATCGTCATTAAAATGTTAAATTTAAAGACAATTCACAGATCACAGACGAACGATTTGACATTAAGTTTATAATAATATATTGTAATATATTGTGTATATACGTTTTATGACTCATAATATCATTATAATATGATCTATCTCGTATAATACAAATATAATATCGTACCACGCGTTCCGTTTTTCGAAAAATTGCTGAGATACGATTTTTCAACATATATTTTATATTATTACGATAAAATAAATAAATGGAATATTATACAATTGAAATATTTTTAAACTTTAAATACTCGCACTTTAAAACGCATATAAATATACCCACTGTGCAAAATACGTTACAAAACATTGTCGCTATGTTGAATTTGTGTTTCATAAGGAATATTACTAATTAATATCAATGCAATATTCCAAGACCGCTACATTGAAATAACGTTTTTAATGTTATTAAATAATATTATTTAAACGTTTAAAATTTGCTATTGATGCAATGTTACGTTGTAACATAAATGCAATATTCTATGATTGTTTCCTTAAAATAATGTTTTAAATTTTATCAAATAATATTATTTAAATATTTAAAATTTGCTGTTGTTAAAATATTGACAATATTTTCTTAAACACAATACTTATATAATTTTATTTATTGTTTATAATATTTATAATAATATATTATGTAAATAAATTTAATTAAAGTAAATTTTAAATTATATATTTAATTGTTTAAATCATTTAAATGATTAACGAAAAGAAAAATGGAACGAACTAACAAATACTGAGATTGATAATATGTTAAAATTAATTTAATTTTAGTTTGAATACTATAAGAAGGAACCTATTTTATTTAAAAATATTAGCTCAATAATGATATACGATATACGCTTTTATTTTTCTAAGGGATTATATTATATATAATATATGATATATATAATAAATTTATACAAACTTTATTATATATTATAATAGATTCTAATAATATAAAAAATATTACAAATTTACAATATATAACAGTACCTATATAGTTGTACATGTTTTTTTTTTTGAAAACAGCTATAAAACATTGTTGGAACAATTTCTTGCACATTGTTTTAATTTTTATTGCTTGAAATATTTTAATATTTTATTATAATAATAAAATAACAGTCTTAGAATAAAATATTGTATCTAATATATACGTGAATATTACATACATAATATCACGACGTTCCACTACAAGAACATGCACTAAATTGTAATTTGCAAATTATATTTTTCGTGTAATTATAATAACACGGAAACTATCATGTATTCGCGAAATTAAACGCGTTTTTAATTATAACGAGTAATTAATAATCATAATATTATTATATTTTCATATTATACAAATTTAATTATAACCAAACCAGTAAGTGCCGTAAAAATACTGCGGTGCAGGCGGTTCATTGCACCGGGACCATAACCATATACCTTATAATTTTTTAGGGGGCCCATAATAAAAAAAAAAAATATAACCAAAATATAGAATATGTATTATGTGATACTTCATCTTTTTTAAATTAACTTGAAATATAATAGTATTAAATATTAGTTTGTATACAAATAATTATAAGTAAGAATTGATAATTTTAAAATAATTAAGTATATATAGGTACCTAAATCGTATTTAGACTTAACCATAATAAAAACTATATAAATAAAATCTCATTATTTTTATGTTATTACTAGTTGAATTACCCGTTGTGTTGGTCCAGAACATATTAATATTAGAGATTTATTATATTTTATAATTATGAATGACACGGCTTGTATATTTCCTGATGTACTGACTGCTTGTATAATATTTTTTACAATTCCTGTAACAGTATATACCTACTATATAGCATCAGCAGAAAGATCTTTTTGCAAACTTAAACTTCTCAAAAACTATCTCCGAAACTCTATATTCTCAAAAAAGACTAAGTAATTTTGCAATATTAATTAGTAATTAATGTTGAAAGAATAGTCGTACTAAAGAACTCGTGATATTGATAAAATAATTAATACTTTTGCTAATTCTAAAACAAGGAAAACAAATTTTTCTTATATAAAATAAGTGTAATAAATTATTTTGTATATTTTTAATATAAATATGTTTCATTATAATAAATATTTAATGATTGTTGAATTTTAGATTCTGAGCGAAACGCGAAGAATGTACCTATTGGTTTTACAATGATGTGTGATTTTTTTTGTTTTGTTTTGTTTTGTTTTGTCACGAAAACTGAAATTTTGACAAATTTGAATTAAATATTTGACAAAAACTCCAGCAATTTGGAAGTTAAAGACTTGAAAATTTTATTGGGTGTTCAGTGTTCACATAGATACTATATGAGTTATGTATGTGATAAAATTTTGGAACCTCTACGTTAATTTTTCTACAAAATATAGGACTTTGAATATTTCGTAAAAACTCGTTTTTATGTGTAGGTATAATGTTTGTAAAATTGAAATTTTGTGTATTAAGGTCTAAACTTTTTACTGACGTATACGTATACTTACATATTACTTAACATGATATCAAAATATTAGATAAATCCCAAGTCTCAATTATTTTTTTATAGCTGTTTAAAGTTGAAATTTTAGTAAAATTATTTATATTAAACGTAGAGACTGCAGATAATAATGTAAACAATTTAATCGGTACATATTTTATCTGATGAACTTCGGTCAGAATCGTTTTTCGAATGTAATGATTTATGATTGCATTCAAATTGTAATCAAAATTCACACTATCCTCTTTACACCTGTATCCTTTCCTTTACTTTTTTAATATTTATTTCAATATTACTATTGTTACCTATTTATAACAGTATAATTATTCAATAAGAATTTTTTTTTTAAATTTAGTTTCATAAGTATGTATGATTATTGGTTTAAGGGATTCATCATTTGAGCTTGCACGAGGGCCCTGCAGTGACCACTAGCTACGGCACTGACCAAACGTTAGGTTAATAATAAAACAAGATGCGTACGTGTGTAGTAAATAAAATTATAATGTCTAAAAATATTTATAAATGATAACAAACCTTTTTGTTATCAAATACAATTTTCAAAAATATTTTATAATTATTATTTTTAATCTCGTACGTTCTAATTTTTTAACATTAACCGTTTTCATTTTAAATTTACCTACATTTATATATAGTGCAAAACTATAATTATCATATTATGTGTTATAATAATGTGTTCGTGCGATATAATTTGATATTATAAAAGCGAACGACGATGTGATAATAATATTATAAAATAAATTTGTGTAAAACGCACAAATACGACGAATAATAAAAAAAAAAAAAAAACAACGTGTTTATTTCACACGGGAAACGCAATAATAATTATTGTCGGCGGAGATAGAATTGAATCGGACATTATATTATGTATTTATTCATGTCGAAATAATAAACGAACAATTTTTCAATAATATGCAATTACATTTTATATTGTTCCTAAGTATAATATTATGCATAATTTTAGCTGCACCGCGCGAGTGTGTTTTTCCTCAAGCGATTGTTTACACCGAGACCGCACACAACAGTCGTGTGTTTTAACGTTTTAACACGATGTTTAATGTTCCATGATGTGTGCAAGTGTAACAATTATTATAATAGGTATATTATGTGCAACGTGCATGGCGCCCCGAACGTTTTTTTTTATTTTTCACAATATTAATAATATTCTAGAATAATAATTGAAGTTTGAAGTGTTATGAAAAAAATCAAATCGGTCGTGTTTAAATATTATTACAAATGATTTAAACTGCATTATTAGATTATTTTAACTAGCGAAGATAAAAATATCTGTAATACTCGTATATTTATGATTATTATATGATAATTTGGTTTGAAAGATGTCATTTTCTCTAACCTATAACTAAATTTTAAATCGAAAATATTATTTATTCCCGCGATTAGACTGATATAACATATTTTAATATTGTAAAAAAAAAAAAAATAAACCATTGACCGTTAAACTAATAAAAATATAAACTGTGTATACATTTTATATTAAATTGTGTACAATAATTAGGTATAGGTACATAAATAATATTACGGATAATCGCATATGGATTTAAAGGTACCTATAATATGTTATTATCTTCATTGCTAGATGTGTATATCAGTGGCGGATCTAGAGGTCATCCAAGGCAGAGAATTTTAAAAATATTTATTTCTTTAAAAGTATTTATTTATTACTTGTGATTCTACCTCATTGAGATCAATAAAACATAAAAAAAAAAACTATCACCTAAACCACTCAAAACCGCAACTTGTGTATATTTTTATATCTTTTTAGTGTTTGGTCTATTATATGCCATTATAGATTTATGCAAAAATCACGTTGTAATATATTTCAATATGTACATTGTGTTCATGGAATAGAAACAGACGGTAGCTACTATTATTACATCGTACAGTTGTGTCGCATATAAGATTCAAACAACCGTGACCGGCAATTAGTGTAGTTGACACGCTGCAGTACACATACGTATACACGCACACGTGATAATAATATGATGATGATGTATGTGATATGTTAAATAAAAATTTGTTAATTCGTCTAGAAAATATATGCTATTGAAACGAGACGAGTGTTGTAAAAGTATATATTTATAACCTATCAATTATTATAACGTATTAACGTCAATGTAGTATTATTATTATTTATTATTATCACGTTTTATATACAATAGGGTTGCGTGTATGTAAAACTATAATATATAAACGAATTTAACACACTTGTATATACCTACATAGTACATATAGTAAATTAAATATAATATTCAAAAAAATTCCCACTATAACGGTTAGATTTAAATATTTCAAAGTTTCGATTTTCTATATATTAATTATTTTTATAAAATAATTGCATTCATATCACGAATTTATATGAATTATATTGATATTCTTATCATCAAGAATTCGAATAATAACATATCATATTATATTATAGGCTCGTGTCTATTTCAAATCAATTTTATACCTCTTGTTATTAACAGTGGCGTAACGTGTGGCGAATTATATTTCGGCGGGATTATATAACATTATTTTCAACACTTAAAATTAAAAGTTGCGAGTCTATAATATAAACCAGTAACAATACATGAGTAACACGAAAATAATCATTTTTACACATGATAATATTGAAGAATCTGAAAAGTTAAAAATTGTAAAATGTATGTAAAATGGGATAATTTTTTTTTTATATTCTAAATTGAGGATGCGTTGATACAACCCCTCCTCTTGCTGGCTGTTACAAACAATGTTAAAATATAATAATTCTATGATCAAATCAACAAATTTCAAACGATATTACCGAGACGACAAATATTGGGTTTAAAAAAAATATAAGTTATAATATTTCTATTTTACAATAAATCACTTAAATACTTTTTGAAATAATCGCCTTTTATTATTATTATTATTATTATTATTATTATTATTATTATTATTATT
>JAIUCT010000001.1:13432497-13449453 GCA_021307375.1 Tetraneura akinire
TTATTATTATTATTATTATTATTATTATTATTATTATTATTATTATTATTATTATAATGTCTACGAAAGAGCTTTTTCCCGTGTTAGAAAAAAACGGTAGCTTAACGTCCCTATCGTATATAAAACCGAGCGTTATAATAATATCATTTTATCCAATTACGGGTCGGTCGTAAACTAAGAATTATTGACGTCGTTGTTGTACAAGCGCGCACACGCCAGTTATAATTATTATGATCTGCCGATAATAATAATAAAATAATAATAATAATAAATGAATAATAATGATAATAATAATAATATAATAATAATAATAAATTAATAATAATGATAATAATAATAATAATAATAAATTAATAATAATAATAATGATTGAAAGGATATTTTAAATTAATTTATTATCGAGCCTAGCCTCGTTCGTCGTCTTTGACGGTATTTTGTATAATATATAATATTAATAATATTCGGTTCGTTAATCCTGCGCGTCTCGCAACAACTTTCGTCCTGGGTGTGTTGTTATAATATCATAACGTTACAATTTATTATTAATGATTAGAGATACGTTGTTTTTTAAACAACAATAATATTGTAAGAAGAAAAAAAATACTCAATATTATTTTGTGGGGCAATGTCATAATAATAATAATATAAGAGTAACGACAATATTGGGTTCGTCGAATACTTCAATTAACGCGTTTTAAACACGCATACAATGTACGTATATATATATAGGGTGATTGTATTCATCTTCTACACCGAATGCGATGGTGTCGAAAAGAAGACTGCAAAAAATAAATAGTTTTCAAATTCTTATGAGTTTACGAATTCGAAAATTCACATGCACTATTTATAAAATAACATAGAGCGATTATAGAATTCATCGTGTTTTTATAAAAAAAAAAAAAAATTGTAATCGTTTATTTAAAATATCGGTCAAAATGTCGAATCCATCGATTATTTTTATTTATTTTTCATGAACTGTGACGACGTTATAATATACAACAGTATAAAACCATAATAATAAATTAATAAATAACATTATTAGGTACGCGAGTTAATCCATATACGACAATTCGGTTTAATTAATTTAATAGACGCACCGCAATATAAATATAATAATAAATTATTGGTAATAATTTGTTTTAATTGGACCAATTCAATACGATTAATTTATAATAATGAAATTTGAAAATCTATATACAGTATATTATATACATACGAGCGTACGTTATATTTAGTTACTGGGTATTAGTTTACTTTATTTGAATTATGACTATAATTGGTCGTGGACGTGTAAATAGTATCGATTTGTGTATTTTTAATATATAATAACACGTAAGTACAGTACTATTTTACTATATATTATGACGTTAACGTCACTAGAAATTTTTTTTAAAAAAAAACCATACTACCTATACTTTATAGGAATAATTTTCTTTTAGTGAACTCTAAATAATTCCAATCGAAAAGATTCAAAAATTATATAGGTATCGTCGTATCGATAAAAAAAAAAAAAAAAAAAAAAAAACACGTCATGCTGCGCTATTCTATTTCTAAGTATATACTTTAAAATAAAATTATATTATACGACCTGCTGATTCTTATTTGCGTGACTGATCTAGAAAACTTTAACTGTTATGCGGCCCATACTAGTATATAATATATAGGTACCTACAAAAAAATAATACTATTTAACGTCTATTACCGACTGTAACTATATATATATATGTAATAAAACGATAATAATATATTATTTAAGTATTACTATTTTCGTTTTCTTCGGTATCTTTACACGCGATAACAATATAATATTATTATCACAATGAATAATAATCAGATAAAATATATAATCGTCTTTACGAATTATCATCGAAAACACGCACCCACAAAAAAATCCTCCAGTAGTGAATATATTTATTACGAGCACACATTGTATTTATAAGCAATTAAATAATTAAATTATGAAAATATTGATTACTATATTTATATTTATATAAATATTTATAAATATTTTATAGATATTTTAAAGTTTTTAAACCTATATACTCGTATATATTGATTATAATAGTTTACTATCATTGTATTTTATATAAAAAATATATATATATTATACATTATAAGTATAACACTATAATAGGCTTGACATTTTGACGAAAAAATAGTAGAGTCTAGAGCAGGTCCATAGCAGGTCCATAGCAGGGATGTGTATGCGGTGAACAAGCACTAGGCCCCAAAATATTTGAAGCCTCGTTCTCATTTTGTATTTTACATAAAAATAAAAAATTAATATTTTAATAGGTTTGAATATTTAGAGTATTTAGAGTATTTAATTTTTTATTTATATTTTATTTATTTATTAATAAAGTATTTAATGAGTATTAAAGTATTTAATGATCAATAATAATATGGAAATTGAAATTAATGTATAATTTTTATGTAATATGTACAATGTTTTTAGTTTTTTACTTTACATAATATTTAATTTACCATAGTGTGATTAGTGTTACAGTGATAACAACTAATTTATGTATTCTGATGATATAAGGTATAACCAGAGAATAAGTATCTATTCTATAATCAATGGTATAACTGTATAATGTTTATGAGAAAATCAGTTATTATTAACTCTAATATTAACTATTGTAAAGTAATAGGTAACTAATAATACGATAATATGAATTTTTAATTAAGAAGGGCCCCCCAAAAAATAGTGCACAGGGCCCTAGAGATATAACTATACACGTTAAGTATAAAAATTATACTCGTATTTTGAGTAGTTTGTTTTCTATTATAGGTTATATAATTAATTTTGTTGGCATAACTCTATACATCCATGATACCGCGGTATAAATCGTAGGTTACATTCGATTTGTCATCGATTGTTTCTGACGTGAACGGTGAACCACTATAATGTTTGAATGTCTCGAAGCCTAACCGATTTGTCATAACCAAACACACGACCTTATACTATAGTATTATAAAAAATATATATATATAATATAGATTAGCGTATTGTTTTGGTATAAACCATGACACTGTTATTATTTATGAGCCGCCAAAGTATGTGTTTATTTTATTTAATTAAAAATTTATTATTATCTCAAATCAAATTTTACAGACCTAAAAAATTTAATTATTTTATAAATTATGATAATTTACATATATTATAGATTAAAATAATACATAATAAAATAGATCTAAAATATATTTTATAATAATAAAAATTGATTTCAAAATTTTTTTGCCATTTTGGTTTAAAAAATATGATATTTTGGTTACCACCATAATTACTAATTACCATAAAACAGGTATTCAAGTATTCGACAGAGATAGAACTGGTACTTTATTTAGTAATTTATTATGTTTCTATAGTTTTCTATATAGCTGAAGTAAAAAGATGACGAAATGACGAAAAGAGATATAAAATTAACGAATATAATATCAATAGGTATATTTTTGACGACACTTATTTTATTATTTTAAAACTCCAAACCTATTACCCGTATGAAATAAAATAATGAAATCGAATAATAAAATATGTACATTAGAAAAAAATATCTACTCATTTTTTATATTAGGTAAATGTCTGAATTATGAAACTATATGAGGCCATAGGTAAAACTACAGATAGTGTGCCGGGTGTGCCTTGACATACGCCCTAATGATAAAAATAAGAATTACCTGAGGTATTTTAAAAGATTCTTCAAAATTTTAGAAAACATTAAATTTATGTAAATAATAATATGCGAGTATTAAAGATATAGCTTGATGGATTTTAAATCAAATGAGAGATGTTTGTCTATTTACTTTTACCTAGTATTATTATAATTATTAATTACCTATAATAATTATTTTAATAATATAGGCTATAATTATTTTAACTATTAAATTTGTACAAAATTTTTGTAGTAACATTTGAATTTATAATTAATTGTTTTATATATTTCTAAATGTATAAGTCTAGTTATTTTTTACCTTTATTATCCTTATTGTTTTATGGGTACACTTTAATGTTGAACTTTAATGTTTGAAGTTTATGTATGAGACTGAATTTCAGATTTATTGAATAATTTTCATTCTAAATTAAAATAGAAGTAAATGTTGAAATGAATGGATGATATAATAGATATAAAATATATAAAATGGATAACCCTTCAGGTCATATTTTATATTATACGTCTTGATTTATTTCGGTTTATGCGATCGCGTAAAATATCAAAACGTGTACACACTGCACACATCCATTGTATATCTCTATAAATAAATGTATTTCAGAACATATAATATATTATATACATTTGCGAAACAATATACTTTCGGGTAAATTACTAAATTATCATATATACAAACACTGAAACACGTACTTGATTACATTACAATATAATGTTTTGTACTTAATTAAAATGTATTAAACTTAAACGTTAAAATAAAAAATATTAATTAACAATTAATAATATAATATAATAACGGTGTAAGGTGTAACTATATTATATTATATTAAATCGTACCTACGCAAAACTATTAATATTATTATATTGAAGGTTAGGTTAAAAATGATTAATAAATTAATAACAATTAATTCGACAATGAGGTCTATATAATTTATATAAAAAATATCAAACGATGTTATACTACGTATTATATATGTTGTATTATTACATTATTGTACTGTACAATTCAAATAAAGCAAAAATGTCGAGTCCTATATGACAGAACGATATCGTCGTTTGAAGTCCGATATCTCCCCCAATTCGTTGTGTACATAACACAACAACTGGAAACTAATGCAAACAATGTGAGAACTTTTTACGCAATTCGATGAAATGATTATATTTACAAGACTACGTCATAAATAGTAATAGAGTATAAATTATTTTTTATGGATTTTTCCACGTGCGAAAAATGTCCTCGATTTTTTTAATTTTTATATCTACGAATATATAATATTAAAGATAAAGTTAAGTATTATGTACCTGTATAATATAGTTCTATACTATGGTAATTATAAGTGAACGTTAAAAATTACAAGTCGAAATATATAAACTAAAAAAAAAAAAATAATAATTAACGATAATAATTTAAATATAAATTTTTTATTTTTTACGTGCATTTATCATTGCGAATTGTAATTACTTACAATTTAATTGGTAATAAAAATGGCACAAGTCTGTCTACCTATATAAAAAAAAAAAACCCATATAATATATATAAATATTATATACTCGTATATATTATACTTTATACACCTATTACTTTTTTACAATATCAGAAATGTAATTTATTTATTGCCATATATAGAAATAAATTTGAATACCTACGTATATTTGATTACTACAATTCCATTTTTTTTTTTTAATAATTTACTAGGTATTATTATTATTTTTTAAATTAAAAATCGTACAATAGAGTTAAAGGTATATTATAATATGACGATAATAAAATAATGATAATAATAATAAAAAAAAAAAAAAACATAACAATTAAGCAGTGACAGTAGCGTGAAATATAACATTATTATTTTTTTAGGAAACTTCCTTAAATAATTCATGAAATCTATATTATATACGCATACGTGTAATATCTGCAGCTATCCAAAAATAAAACCTTAAATAATATAACAACTATCCACGTTATGAATGTGTAGAGTGTAGCTATATAATTATTACCCATTACAAATTACAATTAGATATCCCGAGAAAAGACAGCGTCTCTATTTTATTTATATATATGTATAATATATTATATAGTGTGTATTCGTTACTCGTATACAGTTGTTATTACAATGCCTAAATTATTACAAACGAAAGTATAACGTTTGAAAATATTATTTCGTATAATGTAAAATTTGAATAATCTCGTTGGTTAATTAGTATTATTATTATAATAATTATTAATATAATTACTATTAATAATAATAATAATAATATGTAAATATTTAAATTATATATATATATATATATATATTATATATAGCATTGTAAATTCTTAATTAAGGGGATTCGAATCGTCGATTTTCTTTCTCCGTCTAACACACATAAAAGATCGGGATTTAGACGTTTTCTTCTTCGAACGTTACGATCGATCTAGTTATGCGATAAGGGATCTGAAAACGGATTTGAATTCGTTAGAAAGTCTATTTTAGATCGACTTTCTCATTTTATTTAAATTTTCTTCTCGTTGTTGTTGAAACAAAAAATTATTTAAAAATTTATAAATCATCAATTTTTGAAGAATTTAGGACAAAAAAAATTTAAAAAGTGGGAAAGTCGATCTAAAATAGACTTTTTAACGAATTTAAATTCGTTTTCAGATCCCTTATTATTGCATAACTAGATCGATCGTAACGTTGGAAGTAGAAAACGTCTAAATCCCTATCTTTTATGTGTGTTAGACAGAGAGGAAAAAAAATCGACGCTTCGAATCCCATTAAATATACTCGTATATTATACTACGCGTATTTATATAAATAATATAAACATCGAACGGTATATGCTTATATATTATATTAGTACTTATCAATAATTTGTGAACGGTTTGTTCCCGCAACAATATATAATCATTAATAAAAAATAATATCACGACTTCGCATCGATATACTCGTAATATAATATCATCATCTTAAGATTTTAATTCGACCATATAAATTTATAAATAAATTTATAAATATAATTGTGAAATATGATATGGGGGCATTATTGTGTAATATAAAATATTTTTCAAGTCCACTTGTCTCGGCTGTAAATAACATACGCAAGCATTATAATTACAATTTATTCGTATTGTATTCGGCGACGATTAAAAATTTAACATCTATTATATTATTGTTATTTATTATTTTTATCCACCTTTCAAATTTTGAATAAATAAAATATATACTCTAACATTAAACATATATATATATATATATATATTGATCGAGACTATAAGGCTTGCTATAATTTATATAATATATATATGTTATATGCGATGTGTTTACAGACGGTATATATTACCAATTCACGTTTTTTTTTTCCTTCAGACGCATCGAAGGTTTTTTTTCGTGTCCTTGTCGAATTCGACGTAATGAGATAGCATACGTTTTCGTGTGCATATTGCTAAATAAAAACCAACGGCAATATTTTATTTCTTTTTTCTTCTTCTTCTTCTTCTTTTAGTCATGTGTTATTCATAGATTGCGTTCGGCACTCGAACAGATCGAATGTGTCCGTTTCCGAAAATCCGCAACAACTCAAAACAAATGCGATCACCGTTCGCTGGAATAATATTGTAATATTGTGAAAAAATTGTATGCTTTATGTATATATAGGTTGAATAAAAAGTATAAAAAACAAAGTATGACTATATAAGTGAAATTACAATCAAATTGATTACGCTAAAATAAAAATTAGTTTAAAATTTTTTTGAAAACTTAATTGAAGCATACTTGCTTATCGGTTAACGTATTTCTCAAATATTAGAAAAATATTAATATAAAAAAAATATTTAAATTAAAATATAATTTTTTTATATGTGTTTAAAGTTTAAATTTGAGTAAAATCGATATTTAAAGTATTTATATGGATTCTTCTTATTATATTATTTCAATATTTTACTAATCTCAGTCCCAATTAATTGTGAATATTACATTTACGATTTTTTTTTTTCGTAGCTGTTTAAATT
The DNA here is from genome assembly GCA_021307375.1 of Tetraneura akinire. Lineage (NCBI taxonomy): Eukaryota > Metazoa > Arthropoda > Insecta > Hemiptera > Aphididae > Tetraneura > Tetraneura akinire. The sequence continues at coordinate 13,440,154 of JAIUCT010000001.1, forward strand.
ATAAACCCAAGGGAAGAGATACAGGTCTAAAGAAAATAGTGTTGAATTTTGATTAAAATTTGAATGATAAATCATTTCATTCGAAAAACGATTCTGAGCGAAGTACTGTCAGATTTGGGCATTTAGATTACTAACATAAAGGTTTTATGGGTGTTATTAAACGTAGAGACTGATAAATGTAAAAATTCAACACTATACTCTTTACACTCTTATCCTTTCCCTTACATTTTTATTTAATTTATTTATGATAGAATAAGACTATGAGAAATTAAAAATTATACCAGTCTACTATATCTTGTTTTGTTTAATTTTTATTATAAAACCGCATATATTAATCATCCTATAGTTACCCAAATAAAATAAAACTATATATATAATTATTGACTAAATTAATAATAAACATGTAATATATATATATAAATAACAGTTTTGTACTTGATTATTCTGAGGTATATAATATTTCTAAAGATACATTGTAATTATACTACAAATATAATACTTGTAATTATATGAAAATATCTAAGTATATTGAATATTCAACTGGGAATTAATATGTTTATGTTTAACCAACAATTTTATACCAATGATGACCATCGTGTATAATATGTATATGTATGCGTGATAAGCGCATTATATATAGGTACTTGTAAAAACAAGATAGCTAGTGTGGTCACTGGTGGTATAAAATATATAAAATATATATATATACTTTTAACACGATTTTAAGTAATCGAGATTCAATATTACATCTGTGTGCTGTATTATGGTCGCACCGTGCGGTAATAATGTGGTATATAATATATTAATATATATATATATATATATATGTTTAATTTAAAAGGACTAATACGGTTACTATAGTAAACCAATATTACAGTCACGTATTGGAAATTTCAAACTGCTTAATATATACGATTATAAATTCAATAAGTTAAATTTTATAAAAGAATAAAGTATAAAAGATATTTTTGTTGTGAAGAAAAAATGTACTATAATAATTTTTTTGATATTATAATATATATTTATATATGTAGATTTGTGTTTGTTACCATGCATAGGGTTAAACGAAAGTGTATACTTTAAGCAATGGCGCAATGCTCGAATTGGGTAAACGAAGTTTTACTGTTTTTATTTATTTATTTTTTTTTATGTACCCTTACTAATTATTAAATCTTCTATGGTTTAGCATATATATTATAAATTATAATATATAAAATGATGTCAGGGACTCTAATTTTTTCAAACCCGATAGCAACCTATACTTATTTTTTCCAATTCATGCAATGAATTTTTACATTATTATAATATTATAATAATTATAATTCACATCCGTAAAAGGATAAAATTGCAATCGAGTGTAAAATGTGATAGACAAATACATAGAAAAAAGTACCCCACACAAATATATATATAAGCATAGGCGCCAAGTACACGTGGGCTGAGGGGCCAGAGCCCCCCATGAAATTATTAAATTGGGGCTCAGTCCCTATTAATTTATTGAAAAGAAATATAATTTTAAAGGATTATCAACATTAAATTAGTGTATTTATGATAAAATCATAGAAGAATTTGAATTTTGTTATTATATTATTAATTTTATGGTATTTTAAAGTATTTTAAAGTTTCTAATTCATTTACATAAAATTGAGAGGTGTGAAATTTCAAAAGTTATCGATCGTTAACTATACTATGATATATCAATTTGTTCAGCCCCCCATGGAATTTTCAAAACCTGGCGCCTATGTATATAAGTATGTATTATTGTGTATGAACTAATGCGACAGGATAGTGACACAGGATTCGTACAGAACCAAAACATTAATTATGTATATATTATTATCCTTCTTCTTGAGACTATATTATATTATATATCACTATTATAATTCTGTGAATTTCTGTGTTTACTAAAAACCGAAATCGCGTAAAACTCAGTAATGAGAAATACCCGAAATGCGTGATGGGCAAATTCATCAATGCCCAGGTTAAACTCTACATAGGAATACTCACAGGGTGCGTTGGGAAAAATTCAGAAATACTCTATAAGTAAAAGAAAAAAATATAATAAATGATATGTAATCATAGGCACTAAATTGTTTTATTTTTTTGAGGGGGCTAATACTTACCACAGGTCCGCAGCATTACATCAAGATGAGTGTCTCGATGTTAAGATAATGCAATTTAATAATTATTATTACCTTTTAGTTATTAGAGAGTACAAAAGTACATATAAACATAGAATTGTAAAAACGAAAACGAATTCGGAATTATTGATAACATAAATTTTAAATACTTAATAAATATAATATAATGTAATACGACAAATATTTGAGGGGGCTAATTTGAAATTTTAAGGGACTTAGTCGCCTGTATTAAATATTTACACATTTTAAACTCAAATAAGTATATACATATATATATATATTTTTTTGCAATTTAAAAATAATTTGTATAAATTTGTTATATTTAAAAAAAAAACAAAATTTTTTTAAAAATTTAAAAAAAAAAACGTTATATATTTCTATAAAATTATTTAGAATAGAGGATTTATTTAGGATATAATATAGGTACGTATTAATAATAGTTTGCCGAGTTCTATAATATTATTGTTGAAAAACGTATATCATACAATGGACTCGTTATTTATATTATACCTTGCAGTATTCATATGACGAACGATATCAGACTTGCGAGGAGACGGCGGAATTATATAATAAGGGTACTAAAAAAAAAAAAAAAAAAAAAAAAAAAAATAACAGAAAAAATGTATAACCGCAACGCGACGCATAATAAAAATTCACAGACGAGCGACTTTTTTCCCCGTCATATTATATACCTACCTACACCATACCGCGCTGCGAGACGCGGCCCGAAACGACGGCGGCATGTATAAATAATTATTTTATGCCGTAAGTCTTATAGATTATAATGTATTCCGCGCGCGATCGCCGGCCAATCGCAGTGCGCGATAGGGCACGCCTACCGTCGGTCACGTGACCACGACCGTGGTATATAACATTATTATATATGCACACACAATATTATATACATATTAGGTACATAATATATATACAAGTTGCGAATAAACAGGTACATAATGTAATATATATATATATATATATATATATATATAGGTATATTGTATTATGTATATGTAATATATAAGTATACCTAGGTATATAGTATTTATATATATATACAATACATGTACCGTGGTATAGACTTTTCAAATGTTAATCGAATATTCAATAGGTATATATATATATTATATGGTATATTCGTGCAAAAGTAATATTATATGGCTAATAATATTATGAGGAAAACGATCAATATGATTATATTATATAGATGAGGGGAAAAAAAATAAATGTATAATATATAAAAGTGGAATATATAATAACGACGACGATAATAATAATAATAATAATAAACTCGAGACGAGGATAGGTTAGAGGGAAAAATTGTTTTTTTTTTCGCTTTCCAACGAAAATATATTCCTTTTACGTTCGGCCAAACGAACGCCATAAATTTTAAACGGCACTCTTTGAACCTTTGATAGGCGCGTCTCGGTATTTTTATGCCGTAGTTTTTTATTATTTTTTTTTTTTCATTTTCCCTCGCTCGTACACGTACGCACACACATTACATATGTATAAAATAAACTTGGGTATAAATATGCGACTTAGCATCGGTATATTAATATAGGTTGCAAAAAAAAAGAAAAAGAAAAATCGTATATTACTTTTAATCTATATATTTATAGTTGCTGATTACAGCTGCCATGGAAACTCTACATCGACTACGTCATTATTTCATGCATTTATATTTTCAATATCGTATAAAACCCAAGTTCAGGTCCACAATAAATACAAAAATAATAAGGTTATAAGAAAAAAATATAATGTATTAGTGTGAATTCATTCATACATTTTAAAGACATTTCAATAATATTATTATATTATACGTTTACCGGCAATGTTATTCAGTCATTTTATAAGAAGAGAACTGGATGAGACAGTTAAAACATGAATGTAGTGGGTAAGAAGGCTGAAGGAGAGAGGGCGAACGAAAAAGAGGTGGTTTGAGGTGGTTAAAAGAGATATGGAAATGGCTGCGGTGTGTGTGAAAAGTATGTAAGAGATAGAGTCAAATGGAAGTTGAGGACCATATGGTGGCTCGTGGCTGACCGTAAATAGTTGGGAGAAAGGGCGAAGGAGAAGAAGAAAATATAATAACATATATTATATAAGATTAGATAGATAATATATAATATAATAATATCTAGGCATTCTATAAATTTATGGTTGATTTTAGGCAAAATATTTATAAATATTTGGTATGAGTTGCCTATAGGCATTATATATTATATGTACTTATTATTATATGTTACGTGCAAAGTAAGAAATACGAGTATTGTGCACAATACGATCGAACATTTTGGGCAAAGTAGGGAAATATATTTTAAAACTAATTAGGTTATAGTTTTTATATGATTATATTTTTGAGTTTTTCATAAAACCTAAGTAGTTTAATAGTGTTTTCAAATGTATAAGGGATAGGTATATACTATATATCCCGTATACAGATCGTTTCGCCCACAGGCTTCGCTCGTTTCCTCGAGCGCCGCTTCGCGGCATTTTTCGTGAAGAGTCGGCTACGCCCCAAGGGACTAAAAAATACCAACCTAATACGTATTTGTGTAAACCCGATGCCGGTGCGGATAGTCGGGGGTTTTGTATGACCTAAATAACATATATATATGCCTATATATTATGTTTTCTAAACATTTTACACGACATCTAAATAAATTTACATATAAATTCTTGAAGCATTATTATAAATACTTAATGTCTATTGTCTAATCTATGTTATATTATGCTCGTATATTATATATGTAATATGTAGGTACTTACTACTTATATGATAAAATTTATTCAGTCAAAACTTAGTTACTTCATTATTAAGAAAGATTTGTGTAATGAATTAAAGATCACGAGATTGAATATGAGTAAAAATAATACTTTTTTAAGCTAATAATGACTAAAATAATATTAACGCGAAAAATGTCCGCGTGATTTTTAGTTTAAAAAAAGGTCGTATGTTAATTAATAATTATTGTTTTAGTGATAAACTATACTTCGCCTCAAAAATCAACTGTATAATTTTATAAAATTTCTATATATATATATATATATATATATATATATATGCATTACAATATATTTTATTATGACTGAATTATACATTTATTGCTGATAACATATTATATAATATATACATATTATATTATGTGTGTATATATATTATATATATGTAATGTTTAGTTGGTATCCGTGATTAAATTTTTATAATCCAATATAAAATTTAAACATACATTAATTTTTTTTTTAATATTTTAATAATATTACATTATAATTATTCAAATGCCTAAATATAATGTTTTTTTTAAATTTATTTTGTATGTTATATATATAAATGATATACATAAGTTTATTATAGCATTTTCATTTTCATTTAAAATTACGTGTAATATACTACTCGTATAATATATAAAAATCAAAATTATAATATTAAATAACAGTGAAGTTAATTTCTAAATTATATATAGTCGTATTATGTCAAGTGTTCGAAAGTCGAGTCTTATAAAGTCGATTTTCATAAAAACGTATTTTATAAATGTTATATGTTCGAAAAATCATTTCTTATAAAGTTTTCTGTTATAAACTGATATAATAATGATTTGCGATATTACTTCATTTGATTTAATTAGATATACTATAAATATCTATTATATATGCGAGTTAAAATTAATTATATTTATTATGATTATTGACTGTTATTGATAATGTCTGTAAAACCCAAATGTGAAATGGATATATTTCAGTGTAATGCCGATCTGCGTGTACCGATGTGAACGTGCTGTATCTGTATCTTATTTTAATTGCGTAAAATATTTTTTAATTTTTATATTATTTGTTTTTTTTTTATATATCTACGACTAACATGGATATACAAATTATTTCTTCCATTCACGAAAAACAAGACATGTTATCCATAAATGAATTTCCGAAAAAATTACCGAACATAATAATAGATTAATTAATGTAATGTAAACGTACTTTGGACGAAAATTATGATTTAATTGAATTTTTAAAAGCAATAGCATACAATTTACAATTTTAATTATTTTCCTATAATATGTTTACATTTTATTTGTATTCGGTTTTATATTTATATTATAATTATTTGTAATATTTGTAAAGACTTTTATAATAAATAACACTTATAAAAAATGATTTTTATAAAATTCGTTTTTATATAACACGACATTATAAAGCTTGACTTTCGAAAACTCGACCAGGATTCGATATTATTATATAGATACGAATAAAATAACAAATTCGTTAGGGGCCACGAACGAAAAATATTCAGTTATGAGTTTTGGTTTGCTGAACAGCAAACAGGTTGTAACTATAAGAGGATACAATAGCCGACAGATGCGTATATAATGTGTCCATTAAAGAGTATAAATAATATTAGTACCTACCTATATATTATAATATTATTTAAGTTTCTGTTTTGTTGAAATACTGTATTATTATCTTTAGGAGCATCAAATGTGTTTTCAACGGAAAATGTATATTATACGTATATTTTTAGCTAGAAATAAATAATAAAATGCTCATTGTCATTGTACAATAATTGGGTGGATGTATATAAGTACAATAATTTAAATACTCATAATTCGAAAAAGGAACAATATATGATATAAAACTATAGGCATTAAACGTGATAAAACAACATTCCGATTCAATCATTGTATAACTGACTACCAGACTACCTATTTCTATTAGGTATTATACGTCGTGTTATTGGTAAATTAAGTTAAATTTAATCAATACGAAATAATAATACATTATATAGCGCGAGTATTTATTAGGATTTGACTTGGCTGTATAAAAAATTGAATTATTAAGCATAAGTGATAGGTACAAAATATATATTATATAAGATATAACACACCAATTGATAATAATAATATTAAATGCCAATTTATTATATTACGCCTTAATATCAAACTGAAGAAATTATTCCAAGATTTATTTTTAATTTATTTATTATGAGTATTATTATGAGTATTATTATTATTATTATTATTATTTAAGTTTATTCGGTTATTAGAATATTAGAAAATATTCCATGCACGTCGATTTTAATATACGAGTAAACGAATAATAATTATCAATTTTTAATAATCAATATATAATAGGTTATAGGCTATCATGCGTAATTTTGAGAAGATTTATATTACATATAGGTAGTTAATTTTCTATTAAATGTCTGTGCCGTATTGTATTAATTAAATATGTATAAATTAAATGTAAATGTAATAAAATTATTAATTTAGTATGTTTAACATATTAAAATTAAATTAAGAATAACATTTTCACACGGGTATATATCAGAATAATAGCCGTCTAATTATAATTAATTGCAATGGCTAATAATTATTTTAATTATATTAAAACTAATTTACCTTATCCTACTTTCACTAATTCCTCAATATAATATTCTAATATAACATATAATGATATGCATTATTATATAATAGTTTGGTTAAAACTCATGGGTGGGTGCATAATATATACATAATGTGTATACCATTAAATCATAATAGACACCTGTACCGTAAGAATTAAATTTATTACACATTCATTCGTCCATATAACAATATTTATGGCTTAATTTAATTCCGAGTTTTTTTTTAAATATTGTTATTATTTCGATTAAACTTATCGAAACAATCGTTAATATTAGTATTATTATATGGTTTAAAAAATATGTACCAGTATTATTCGCAAAAGGATAATTAGTATATATTATTCTGTTACACAAAAATGATTGAATTATTTTAATTGAAAACGTATGTATAAACTATAAAGTATAATATGTATAATATGCAATAGTTCTTTTCGTTATCATTATTTATATGCCTTATCAATGTTACCTGTACACTTTAGTAAAAATCATAATGCAACTTCAGGCTTTCATCAAAAATCCCATCGTTTAAGGTTTTTTTCGACTTTTTCAAAACTCGACGTTTAGCGAAACACATGACTTATATATCACTATTATACCATTAACCAATATGTTTATATTTAATATACCTATTATAATATATTAGGTACTAATAATAAATACGAACAGACAGACTTAGTTAAAATATAGCTACCTACGCATATATATATATTATTTTAATCATTTGTAAAAATGTTTGTGCTCTTACATGTCTTTATAATATTTTGCAAAATTTCTCGTCTTCGAACGAACTTTGTCGACTATATATATTAATATATAAATATATAATCTATAACAACATTCATATGATATGATTGATTTCGGACGATGAAACGTTGGTTTATATTCACGTATTTACTTATTACAACTATTAAAATACGAAATACGATAAAAAGTAAAAAAAAAAATACTATTTGCGTTATTACAATTTTCGTTTGTACTTATCTAAAATTATTCTATTATATAATATTATGATAATATAATTACAATATTGCATAATAATATGGTTTTTATAACGTAGTCGTTACGCGGATACCGCGGTATATACATAGATTTTTCATCGGCATGTACCTAGGTATACACGCTGTGCTATACTCGTACGACGAGCGGAATAAATGCACGGTAGCTAATTAAACGCTAATTAACAATCATGTCGGATTCGCGGAACGTCCTGGCAAGTAAACCGGGTTCGGAATTTTTTTTTTATTTTTTATTTATTTATCATTTCTATCTCTCAAACGTGTCCTCGTTTACTCTCGTACATTTTATTTTATTATTTTATTTTTTTTCTTATGGCCCAGATGACATTTGCGTTAACTATACGTACGTATATAATATAAAATAATATAATAATCGTTTTTATATATATTATTATATTATTATTTTATTTTTATTTACCCGCGCCATAATAATATGATATTCCTCGATGCCAGACGGTATACATTATACGACAGATACGTGGGGAAACGTTTTATAATTGTGTCCAAGAATGTCCGCGCAGACCGTATAATTATTATATATAATAATATGTAAGAAAAGAATGGCGCGAATTCATTTTTTTTTTCCATCTACATTTTTCCTCTTTTAATTTATTATACGCAGATAACGTAATTAATGTATACCCCGACGTGCTTGTCGCGAATTATGCTGAAAAAATAATTATTACAACTAAAGAATAAATAATAATAATAATAATAATAATAATAATAATAATAATAATAATAA
>JAIUCT010000001.1:13460501-13477824 GCA_021307375.1 Tetraneura akinire
TAATAATAATAATAATAATAATAATAATAATAATAATAATAATAATAATAATAATTAATAATTGATTTCCATAGGTATATAAAAAAAAATAAATAAAACGCTGTTTAGGTATATACATTTAATACACAAGAGAAAACTATTGTCTACCAATAAATAATAATGTTATTATAAAAATATATAGGTACTTATTCTATTTTTTTTATTATTTTTCGTTAAAAATGAATAAAATAATTTAATTTAATTAGCTGCGATTATTAATAATTTTAAAATATTATTGTAATATTTGTCATTTTTATAGATTATATCCCGTTATATATTGATAAATGATAATAATAAATGATAATTTATTATCATAAAGTGTATATTAATGTGTTATGCGAGTCATAATATTATAATATTGATTTGAGATGTTTACAATGTGTTATATTTCTTTATATGCATTTAATTTAAATAAAAACAATAACCATAATATAATTATGGCACAGTCTATAAAGTACGAATGTCGATTGGACATCATTCGGCATCACGTGAATACGTGATAACCGTATATAAAGAACATAATGAATTTTTCTATTTAAATATTGAATTAAAGAAGAACAAAGCGGTTGCAAAACATTCCATATTTAATTTAATGAAATAAAATTTTATATTATACGAGTATATGGGTAATAATTATAATAATTAATAGTCCCGATGAAAATTAAAAATTAAAAAATAGTAGGGTAAATCAAGATGTATAAAACATAGATTAAAATATTAGACTGCGTACAAAATAAAAATTTTATTTAGAATTTATATTTTCTTTACGTATTATATAATTTAAAACCATAATAAATAACATTATACGCAGTCTGGGCGATTGACGATAGTAGGTATTGCGAATAATAAAATAATATAGAAAAACAATTTATTTTATTTTTGTAAAAAATTTTTATTATTATTATTATTTTTTCCAAAGTCAAACGACGTTATAATAATAAGAAACGTGCGCACTGAACCGTAATAATTTTTGTAGTTCGATTATAGTAAAAAAAAAAAAAAACCCCTATTATACGTATACACACAATAGGAAAATCAAAGCATATTTATATAAATATATTATAATCTCCCGCCAAACGTCCGAAAAATTCTAACCTTTTTATAATATTGTAATATTTTATTAATATATATAATGTAAAATATTTTATTATAATATAGTTTACACCTAAGAGGGTTTTACTTAACAATCGAATATTATATTAGCATAGATGTTGGATGTCATCTTGTACGTATTATAATATTATATTGTACATTTGTACATGTATACCGCGGTTAGGTATACACCTATATAATATTATAGGTATATACCTGTATATATGTATACCGTGGTTGAGGTTGTTACCGATCGCGCTTTCTACGTGTATAATATTATTATTATTATTATAATAGTGAGACCTGTTTATGCGTTCGACGTGTGCCAAATGACGAATCGGGGAGAAAAGTATGTAGAAAAGGGTTGTGCGCACACGTTTCCGAAGAACATCTGTCGCCCGTGCCACGTTCACACGCGACATTGCACTATGTACTCTCGTACACACGACAAAAGGATTAAACGTCACCCCCTTCATAAAACGTATAATATTATTATTATTATTTTTGTCCGTCCATTTCTATTTCGTTTCCACGTTTAATATTTATAATAATCACGGGCTGGTCGAGTTTTTATAATTTTTTTAAAAACAAATATTCAAAGACAAATATTCCGATGGATTTTTATCCGTTTTTACTTATCTACTCGTATAAATTATAATATGTAAATATTATTTACGAACCTCGTATAGATTTATTGTTCGTTTCCTCGAAAAAACCATGTTTGACCAGCACAATGACAATTATTATAATATTATTATTGTATACGATCAATACGATCGATTATTCAATCAATGCATAATATAATAAATAATTATTAGTAACAATGAGATTAATTTAAAATGAAAAATAAACGATTAGAGACAGTCGTCGTATAAAAAATTTCAAATATTAAAAATCTATTAATTATATATATATATATATATATTATAGAAAATGCGATATCTCCATATTTATGTGTACTTATATATGAATAATTATGTTAATGAGTCCTAAAACGAATTTCACAACGCGATGACACGAAATCTTTAAATAATTGTATTTATATTATTTTCACGACAAAGGAACGTTTCTATATACGATATTCAATTATTCATTAGTCTTAGTAATTTTAATATTTAATTAGGTACTCTGCCACTCTCTAAACTCTTATATTATTATTCGTAACGTTTTTCTCGTCTTAACCTAAATATCTTTGCTAGTTAATAATTTTCTGTAATACGACGATTTTCATAAGAATAATTAAATTTTATCTGACCCAAATCGTGAAGGGCGAAGGGGTGAAGGGGGTTATTAAATAAATATATTCATATACAATACAGTTTTACATGCTTAAAATACATCATTAGTTCATTACCATAAATACATAATATATAAAGTCAAAGGGGAACCCTTAAAACCCCCCGGCTAAGCCATTGACCTGACACCAATTGTGTAAATTTTATTATTAATTATTAAAACTTAAAACTTATTGTAGGTAATTTAGTCATAAAAGAATGACAAAAATTGAAATAACATTGAATATTATTATTTTAAACAAATATTATGTTTTGACTTTTATTATATTGCGATTAGCATAAATCATTTTAAAACCTATTTTTTTTAAAAAAAAAAAAACTTGACCTATACCTGCAACAACGGATCGAACGAGTTAAAACTCAAACGAGTGTTTTCAATGAAACTATATTCTTTATTGGAGTGACTTCATCGCGACTGTTAACAACTGTTATACGAGTATGATATTATTTTTTTTCCTCGTGCTTTATTACATTTTGATCAGTCTCGTCAATTTCATAACAACGTTGGTCATTTTTAAATCGTTTTCTGTATCTTAACTTAACATATTATTGAGATATATTATTCGGTATTGTACTATTATATATTAAATTTACAAGTTACAATGTAAAATTCAAATTTACATCGTAACAACGTCTAATATTTTTTAAGTCGTTATATTTTTGGTACCTAAACTATATATTAATTTATGGACCAGAATTTTTTTCAATGACGTTATATAAATTTAGGCACATAATATGTTTATATAAGTAACACTGTGATTTTCACTCATATTTTTTTTTCTAACTTACAATAAAATTGTTAATTTTATGTCTATAATATTATTTTGAATCACGTAAATAGTAAATTATTATTATTATTATTATTATGTAACAATTACTAACAAAAAATTAAAGTGTTCGTCAATCGAAAGTTAAAATTGTTCGAAAGGTGTTTTGTAGAACTTAATATCGCACTATTGGCACTTATATGCGATTCTTGATTTACAATTATTATTTGATAAAGTGATAATCCGATATTCGATTCGCCGTTAATAATAAAAGAAATTTCCGTTTTGTATATTTATTTTTAATCTATACATCAACGATATATCAACAATATATCATCTTATCAAATTTTCATCTCAATTTCTATTTCTATCCAAATTAATTAACATCGTTACCGAGGTTAGGTTCGAACATCATTATTCAATAATATATTGAAATTGGATGTTATGTTTATCGCCGGTGACACGCAAACAGTTAATAAATACGAGTATATTAACGAAAACCACATTATTTTCATATATACGTGAAAAAAATATATATAATATTAATATTATGTAATTTATTATAATATTAATATATTTTTTTTTCTACTACAAAAACCATTTATAAACATATAAAAATATTTGTATAATTTAATATTTCAGATATTAAATGATGTCATTGTCAAACTTAAAATAACTGGTCACATATAATTTACCGGACCACCCTGTATTCACGTCCGCCGATTGTACTCCCGAATTGAAATCGTTTTTGACCCGTGGCAATGTGCCGCCGAGCTGCAGTAAGGATATGTCGATGTTTGCATACAAAATAATATTATGGTCTTTTATTAAATAGTTTGTCCTCTCTTCGATGTAGAAATTCACAATTGTATTTCGATATAAAATTATCAATTGCATGTATTTTATGATAACGAACGAAATACCTTCCGAATGGGTTCTCTAAAATTTCTATATAATTAATTAAAAAAAACAAAATGGAAACATATTGAGATTTATATCGATATTATGGGTATAACGTTATTATATATAATTTATATTTCGGAATTTATATCGTTACACGATAAATTTCGAAAAAATATATTATATAAACACTTAATCAAATATTTATCGAAATAATTGCACTTGCGCACTGGCGTTTTAATTTTTTATTCGTGAAACCTAACCTAAAATCGTTGTTGTTACACGATAAAATTCAATTGACCAAGACACCGAGTATATACCTAGGTACAAAACTATTCGTTTGGCATCGTCGTCACATATTATAACACGATAATATATTATATACGGGTCAGTGGTGGTCATCGCGCATGCTCCGACCATAAACTTATAATATAATATAATATTTACGTATGGTCGTCACAAGCGTGCAGGTTTTTATTTTTCCGTTCATAAAAATATTAAGATAATATTTTTATTTATTTTTTACGTGCTCATTAATCGAACGTCTGTTATTTTAATTTTCCGACGACGGAATTACAATAACTTAATCATTATCGGAACGTATAGTCACGTTATACGAATGAATAATGTGCTCTTCTAGAATTTTAAGAATAATTACACACGCCATCGTGTATATATTACAATATTATATTCGTTTCCTACATTCGAACCCCTCGAAGCTACGTTCAAACTTTTCGGTTTTATTGTGACTTCGTGTCGTCATCGCACGTCAACGATTCCGTATTGTCTAATTTAATCTAAATATAATATTTCGGCTTAAATTGAATTTGAAATTGAAATGCTTATCAAATTATATTATATTATTATCAACTTCGAGGGTTACCAAAAAATATGTCTTTACGTCTATTATCAATAATTGCAGACCGTTGAGGACTTGGGGTCAAAATAACTTATACACACTGATTATAATATACGAGATTCTCGCTGAAAAAGCAAACTGATTTTTTTCCTTTTGTACCTAAACCTATATACATAATATTATGTAATATTGTAATATAAAAAAAAAATAACGAGAAAAATCAATTTCATAATACTCGTAAACTAGACGTTTAATTGCGTTTATATATTATGTATATAAATATAATACTAATATACTACGACAATATCATACATTAATTTAACAATTTTAACACACGTTTTTGCATTGTGTACGTACTCGTGTATATGCGGTTTAATTAAAGAAGATTACATGAAACGACTATATCTACCTACCTATATACATATATATGTAAGACATATAACCTATAAATTAGTCCGTAAACATACAGTTTAATTAAATAATATTACATTATTATAGTATACATACATGAAACTATAAACAAATAAAATATACGTATAGTATGTATTATAACGTCTTTTTATATTCTATACATATCGATTTCATCGCATATTGGTTGTATATTTATTATAATATTATATACAAATACGTTGGTTGTCGTTTAACGCGATCTCCGATTAACATAGAATCGCATTTTTAAAAACTCATTAAAAACATACGTTTTTCGATAATAATAATAATAATATTGTATTATAATAAATTTGAACCGATATATTACGAATGTGTATACGTAGTGATAATAAGTTATATACACGTATACTATATTTAGTAAACACGATGTATTCTTACTTGTAACACTAAATTCCGATCATCCGGTGTACGCGTATTATTATATTATCAGCAAATCTTTGACAACATTGACGAATGGCTTTTTGCGTTCACTGAGGATAATTTGCTATTATATTATTATATTATACAGTAATAGGTATAATTATATTGCGATCCCTAATCGTACCTTATATACATCATAGTCGTGTCTATTCAGCCACCAAGGATTATATATTTATATTATTATTATTATTATTATCTCGAGCACAATTGTTATCGATTTTAATCGAGACGAGGATAAACGTCTCGTTTTACATCTCAATACCCCGTTCTGGACGCGATATTAGCATACGTTATACGTCGACGAGTGCAACAAGTGCAGTGGAAACGCATTTTATATGTGATGCAATATAGATGTCCATACAATAATAATGCTATTTATAATATATTATTATATTTTAATATTATTATGTATATTACACGTGTGTGCACGTAATTACGAACAATATACGTTTATTATTTTATAAACTCGTACGGAACACATTTTTTTTTTTTTTTTTTTTTTTTTATTCGTTTATCTTATAACGTCCAGAAGTCGTGACCAAACCAGTTATTACTGCCATATTATGAACAATATAAATATTTAATAATAATGTATAATTTATGCACGCGCGCGAGTCCGTTCCCCGCACGGGTTTCCGTCGTCCAATTCGGTGCGTTTTTTTTCTGCGTATAGGTTAGGTACCTTAAGATAATCGTATCATTGCGGTCGAATTTCACCGCACCGATTTAATTTACACATATTTAGTACGCGGACTTTATATAAATGATGGCGGTTATATAAACTGTTAAAACGTCGTTAAAGTCTCTCGAGTAGTCGCGGCCGAACAAACGACGGCGAAGAATTATACAGAGCAAAAGATTTGCATTCCTTTTTTTACACGTCATCGCGTTATGCAATCTTTTATTATACGACCTTTGCACGGGTATAAGTATAATGGTAACGTTAGACTAACCATTTATAATAATATACTTACAGTTGGTAGGCGGTGTTATTTTAATATTAAACCAATCTTAAAATAATACCGGAAATAAATACGGCGAGTTTCACTGTATATATACGCGCGATTCGATCGAACTTTTTACCCGTCACGCGTCTCTCTGACCTCACAACGCCTCGGTTCGATTTCATACACTCTATATTAATTAGTATATACTAATAATACGCCAATTAAGCAATATAATATTATATTAGATAAACTTCACAGAGTCATACTTTATATAATACGATATACGCGTTAATTAGTAATATCAAAAATATAATTAATGTGTGTCAATTAAGTAAATTCGTCGAGTCTTAAATGTATATTGTATTGATATCGGGTGATGTTTAGTGTTTACTTTAATATAATTGAAAAAAAAAAAAATATCGAAAAACGCGACAAATTTAACACACAGGTAGTAATCATATTATGATGCATGAATACAATATATAGGTAATTTAATATGAAATATTCACTTTAGTAAACAAAAAACAGGAAAATAATAATACCTATATACGATATTTATAAAATATATCCGTTAAAACTCAAAACAACGCGGTATTTTTATACGTAGTTTAAACGTTCTCGTGAAAAATACAAGTGGCAACGAGTACAAACAAAAACAGCTGATATTATAAATTATTTTTATCATTATATTTAGAGTGCAGAACGTCGTGTTACGAAATTAGCAGGAATAAAATCTGTCATAAATCATATTACATATATATAAGCATAAAATATACACGAATAATATTATATATAATTCGATTACGCTGTATAACACTTTTTAATCGTTTATTATATTTCCCGATCCGAGCACAACGAGTGTACTCGTATAAAATATTATACTGAAAACTGAAACGATTAAAAAACGACACGAATTAAATTTTTTTAATTTTCTCTCGCTACAATTAGTACAATTTACATAAACTCGACGCGTTTTTTTATCTCACTCCGTATATACAGGTAACAATATAATAATATATTATACATGCATCGCCGATATTGTACGACCGTATATATATACATATTATTATAATTTAATAATAATAATGTATGCGATATTGTACGATAAATAATAACGCTTTTATATTATTATTATTATACATAGTGTTGCGTATAAAATAACAATAATAATTCGGTCATTCGATTTCGGCACACGCGTTATGATATTATATTATTATAGCAGTCACATATATTATAATAATAATAATAATAATAATAATATGTATTATATTATTTTATTATTTCGTATTGTTTAATTATGCATTCGCAGTCCGAAGGCATAAAATGTAGGTAAGGCATCGGCCGGTATACGTACACGTCATAGGTGACAATAATAATAATACGAAAAAGAAAAGAATAATAATTACCATAATATACTGCACGGTGATGGCCGGAGCTCAATGGCGAAATATATGCTGAAGACACGGCGTGTTGGAACGACCGAATGCTTTATAACCACGCAATAATTATAATATATTTCAATGATAATAATAATAATAATAATATTTATGTATATATTATATAGATTTTATAATTTTAACACGCATACGGACACGTACCACGGACAGTACCGTTGTTATTTGGCAGGAAACGACGACTTCCAAATGTTGATATATAATACCAACACCATGTATACGCATACAGGGCGATAGGAATATTACGTATTTGCGTTTAACAAAAATATAACATAGATAATATTATATACGTCAACCCCTAATGCGATTCACTGCTGTTTTTGTAACGCGAAATAAATTCTGATATCTGATCGCCCGTACATAAATACATAATATACGCATTTCCTTTATGATAAGTATATTATTATAAAGGAAATTATTAATAATTTATCTGTATTCTAAATGAACTTTTAATGTTAAAACACGGTTACCTAAGTGCAGAAATTTGTCCAACAATCTTATATGGCTGCAAAAGGTACATTTATGTTAATTTTTAGAAAATATTGGGACGATTTATTTTTAAAAAAAAGGTATATAGTATTAATGTAATGTATTCATTTTTAAACTATTACCACTTTCCAAATCTTGCCTAGACAGATTTATGTGTCTCCTGTAAAATAGGTTTTATGGAAATGTCCCCTTTCTGCAATTAGTGATTCATATAATATGGTTTTAGTAGAGTTTGAGTCATCTATATAGACTGCAAGCGATGGATCTAATCATTCGATTATGATATCGTTTTATGTATAATATATACAGACAGTCGTTGAAATTTACACACCGCGTAAAACACAAAAACAACGAAAATTCTATTATTTTTAGACACCTAATTATATAACGAGTTTTTAAAACTCCAAAACGATCGTAATTTCTATATATTATATTATTTTTGAATGATATCAAAATGTGAAACGAAATAACAATAATATTGTAATTGTGGTAAATCATTTACACTTGAGTTTTTCAACCGCATGATCGAGTATACAGATATGATTTTTGAATTTTAATCTAACCGATGGATGGAAAAACAGAAGAAAATACGATCTAACATTATAATATTTAGTATTTCTCTGTATATTATACGTATAACGGTGCAGGCAATTAATAAAACTCATTATATATACGTAATTACGCATATTATTTAATTATTGTCCGATTTTAATTTATTACACTATATCATATACAATCCAAACTGTTTATATATATATATTATACGGGGAATAATAATAATAATAATAATAATAATAATAATAATAATAGAAATAATATTTATGGATTTTATTAGTATATTTTACACTCCAACACAATACCCCTCTATATTATATTATGTAATGCAGCAGTCGTCGATTTAATAATATCGTATACGCGTTTTTTAATACCTATACCCGTGGGGCGCTTTGAATCTAACTGCGGTCCGTTTGCCCTTCGAGCAAGCAATTAAAAAATTATGTAAAAAATAATCCGTCTGGTATAATGAGATGCGATGGACGCACAGCCGCGACCTTTAACATTGTAAAAAAAAAAAAAAAAAAAAATACCTCAACTTAACACGTTTTTATATGGATACGGACGGTCTGGTTTCGCGTGTGATGCACTTTGAATGCACGCCGACAGAGTCTCTCATTATATTCCTATACCTTTCCGTGATTAATATATTGATTTTTATGTTGCCCGGTGCAAATTAAATCGTGTGCGGCCGCCGTACAATAAGTAATTTGTGAGGCCCATTACACCGGTGCCCGAGCATGATGATCATTTCCAAAGATATAATATACATATACATATATATACGAAGAGAGATTCCATAATATACAGAGAGGATAAATATATGTTATTTACGGTGATAAGACAATACGCATAACTGCGATATTAATATAATTATAATTAAAGCGCGTTATATATTGTTTATGATGCGATCATAAACAATACAGTTAAGTCGAATTTTAACTGTTGTATACATGCCTATATATAACCTATTTATGCTAATCGGAATCTTTATTTTATTTTAAAATATACGAATAAGCGTGGAGAAAACGTATCGCACGATTTTGTGATATATTATTGTCTGGATATAAATATATATTTTATACTATTATTATAACGTCTGTATGAAAATTCGATGGTGCAGTCAGATAAAAAACGGAAATAGAATCGAGCATAATATATGCGCTACGCCGACTTCAATAAAAAAAATAAAATAAAACAGTGCCCGACCGGTCATAAATTATAATATTTTATAATAATAATCAAAACTAAAAAATGTTTTACCGTTCGTATTATATAATCGATTGGTTTACGCGTATATATCGTTTAATTAACTTTGTACACGCGTCTAAATGACTATAAACAGTATAAACACGTAGTAAATATATGCAATCCAATTAAATGATATAAAACGTTATCTTATAAACTCCTGACCAATTATAATATCTCTGTGGGATTTCATCAGCCACCAATACGTTAACGTCTAAAAATTAAAAAAAATACTCTCTTACATATCATTTCTATAAATACGAAATATACTTATAATCAATATACGAACATATTATTTGTACACGCATATTGGTTCAAAACACCGAGGAAATTTAAGCCCTCACTATATATTATATACCTAATACAACCTTGTAAATTTGTAACTAATGTATATGTAATTTTTTATCTAAACACAAGTTGAAGGGCTAATTATTAATTTGGGGAACTAGCTCTCTTAGCACCCTGAAATTTGCGTCTATATATGCATATGGCATTAACTCGCAGTCAATACATATAGTCATAATATTATATAAATCACGAATGGACATTTTCGTTGACGAACACACGTCAATCGATCCACACGTAAATATACGACAGACAGACGAGTTTAAAAAGGAAAAAATCCAAACGTTTAAGTCGAGTGTGGCGATTTAACATCGAATAATAATAATAATAATATATGTGATAACGGCGGTCCAAGTCTTTGGTATAGTGTACACCTTTACATAATAATAATATAATGATGATGATAATAATAATAATCATAATAATATATACAGACTCACCGCGTCTGGGCCCGTCGTTCTTTGGTGTCGTTTAACGCCTTTTTTTTTCTTTTTTTTTTTTTAAAGCACCTTCGACCGACCATCTGTCCCACCCGTTGATGAAAATATTATTACATAATAATGTGCTTCGCATTATTCGGAAACTATGGAGAAAAAAAAAATACGAAATAATATATTATACGTGTAACGCATTATTCGCATTTAAGCGCGCGCGACAAAACTCCTACACGTCTCTTTTTTCTTGTGTGTCGGTATTTTTCCCTTTCTCTCTCTCTCTCTCTCTTTCTTTCTATACCATTACCGTGTTATGCTATATACTAAACAGCTGTCTCTGGGGACTGTCAACTCATTTGGCACACAATAATCCTTTTGCTCCGGATGAACAATTCGCGGGTTTTTATTATTATTATTTTTTATAATATATATTCGAATTCGCACGAAAAAACGGTTGACAAATTATCGACAATGAAATGCGAGATCCGTCTATACGATTCCGGTCGGTCTTACCCTCGAAACCCGCGCAAACAACGATTCTAAAACATGATCAGATCGCGAATATTTTACGTTAATACGTATAAAATATTCACGGTTTTTGACCGTTATTCTTATCAAAATATTACACATACGACATACCTAATTATAATTTTCAAATAATTCGATATTCCAAAAGAGCTTGTAATTGTGAATAATTATGAATTTCCATTTTCCAGCATTAAACTTGGATACTAGCTGTATAGGGTATACGTCTATTCGTGACACCTAAATAAATTTTAAATAGAACGAATTAATCACGTGCAGGTTTTAGATATAAAGTTCTAAACGAATTTTCATTGATATATATATATCAAAAATTATTATCACTACATAAATATTAAATTGAAATTGAAATGCTTAATATTATTACCAACCCATATACCAATTATTATTATTATTATAAATATTAGTGGTCAAATAATTGCGGTTATGCACGGTTACTCAATATTAAATTATATTAAATAATAGACAAAAACAAAAATTCGTCTAATATTATATGAAACGAAATATAAGTTTTCGATTAAAAATAGTATTAATTTTCTAGGTTGATTTTTATATACTCGTATATACTTAAATATTGAACTACCCGTATTTATATTATTATTATTAATTTTATACATTATGTAATTACTAATTACAATAATTATTTTACGAATAAGTAAAATAAGAGTAAAAATATGTTAAATAATTATATTGCACTAAATATTTACATGTTAAAGAAATTTTGAAGGAGGCGCGTTTGATACAAAAAAAAACCCCATTCCCACTCTTATCATATTATTTATTCGGCCATATCATGACATTATAATTCACTTATACCTAATACGATTATAATATATTATAATATTATATAATGATGGTATATGAACTATACGAAGGACAATTAAATATATACGTCTAAAATAATTATAGTTATACCATTGATTATTGGTTTATACTAAACAAAAGTATATGTACAATTATAATAATAATTATCGAAATTAGTCGTTGGTATATAATTTCGTTCGAGTGTAATATTTGAACAAATTTCTCCTTTCGTCGAGATTTGTTTTATAACCCGTTTTTATATAATAATAATAATCGATAATTAACTAATTAACGGTTGTATATAATTATTATTATTATTATTATAAACACGCATTATGTATATATACATATATAGGAATATCGAAATCGCGTATATAATATAAAACTAATTTAAAGTCTATTAGAACGTAATAATAATATTAATATAATAATATCATATTATTTCATTCGCGATAGTTTCGTAACTTTCTGATCGACTCTCGGTATATGTGTATATAATTTTTTTCTTTTTTACCGTAAAACGTATATAATATACTCGACTTAAATATATAATAAATATTAATATCATAATTATTGTTATGATAAAAAATTATCATATAATGAAAACGGCATAAACCGTCTGTGGCCCGACGTTGTACCACGATAATACGACATTCTTATATAATCAACGTATATACTCGTATATAAACGCGTAAATAATTACAAAGAACTCAGGTTAAGTTCCACAGTTGCATAAGCGTATGTACAAATGTACAATAATATAATACACAACAATTACGTGTAAGGGGTATATATAATTATATACAGTCGTACAAAGAAACTATACCTATATTTACATATTATTATACGAAAAATTTTGTTCAAATTCGGTGGTCCTAACCAGTAACCATATTTTATTATACGAAATTTGTGCATAAACGTGTGTTTAGAATCCCAGAAATATAAAATATATAATGTGTTATTACTTATATAACTAAACGGACGTGTGTCCGTTTGGTGCTTAAATAGCTGAACAATATCAGATATATTTTCGTATTCCGACGACACGGTCCAGTGCGAATCCCCTCGGGTCATTAAAAACTATGACTGTACGAAGATGACACGATATACGCGGTATTCGTAAACATGATTTATTAACGTACACCGTAATTCGTAAATATAATATACACGTTTTTTTGTTTTGTTTTATATATAATATGATAAAAATATTTATTTTTTTTTTTTTTTGAATATTTAACAAGTAAGTGTAAGAGAATACCTTAAAAAAAACCTTTAAGAAAGACCTTTAATATACCTCTTATACGAGCGGTTAAAAATGTCCAAATTTATCTAAAAACAAATAAAACATCAACCACCACCAAATCACCGAATCGATAATTTGCATAAACAAATTTTTTAAACGCCGAAAAACTATTATATTATATAATATAAAATTATAATATTGGTCGTATAATATACGCAGGTGATGTATTAAATTCAGTCAAATATATTATATTTATACCTAAATTCATTTATTATATTATTATTCATAAACGGTTTCGAAAAGAACAAATTTCTTTTCCGACGAGACGTTTATACATTACGAAAAACAAATGGAACGTGGTGAATAAATAAATGTTTAAAACCAAAGTAAAAACCTTTTATAACTATCGTAACAACTTATTTCGTTTTGTTCAGAGTTTCTTCTATACCATTTATATACGTATACACGTATACATAAAATATAAATGCATCTAAAGTACAGAATTGTATAATGGATTTTCTAATAAAACTTTATGCGTCTTGTCATTAAAATAATTGCACGTCTATTGTATACGTACACATATTTACTATTTCATAAATATACGGTTTTTCTCGGATGAGAGACCACTCAAAGTTTTTAGTAAATATGTCATTATCCCTTCTGTATAAACCATATATATATATATTATATAATATGCAATACCCGTTTTAAGGTAAACATCATTATATAAAAGTAAGTATGTATAATGTATATAGTAAACAAACAAAAAAAAAAAAAAAAAAAAATTATATAAAATCTTTTTTATTGTATTTAACATCAAACGTGTATTAAACGAAAATCATATATAATTAAACTAGGGAGTATTAATTTTTTTTTTATTCTATAATATACGTTTATAACACAAGATAGTAAATAATGCAATCTATTATTATGACATGGATTAAAAAAAAAAAAAAAACTGCAGAAACTAACAAAACGAACCACGTAATATTATTAAAAAAAAACAATTATTATTATTATTATCAATAATATTATATTCTTACAAAATTATGCTGATGTGTATTGGCTGATAAATAATTTTCTATTTTATAATTAAACTTAATTCGTAAACGTTTAAGACGTTAATTACTATATAGGATATAATAATAATTAATATAGATTACTAAATATAATAATAATATGATGACTTTCACCATATATACATTATATATTATAATTAATTATGTCATTGCGTTACTATTATACGAGAGTGTATACGACTGTACAAACGTATATTATCATTATGATATAATAATGTATTATAATATAATACGAGTATACAGAGCAATTGAAATTTCGCGTTACCAAGACGTTGCAGGAAATAACGTTGAAAAAGTCGTATTTATGATCCTCGGCGGTTTTTTTCAAAATTATTCGATCCCTCTGTATATACACGACGCTTATCGATACGAAGTTTATATAAATATCGTAGGATTTTTAACCCCTTTTTTTTTTCATACACGCGCGCGAAAAAATAATATAATCGTTTATATCATACTATCGTTATTATATCGTCCAAAGATTCGATACGCCTTTGGGGACACACGTGCATTTAAATCGTAAAAATCTTTTATACAACTCGTATTTATGTGTTCGCGGGTGTTATTATATACGTATACGTAATACACGCGCGTGTTTTATATTATAAATTGTATTATTACATTACAGTTTCGGGTGAAATAATAATAATATTAATATATAACAATAATATTGTTTATTGCGCGTACAACACGGCCGTAAACTTATTCCCTCGCACTGGAAAAGTCGTTTTTTTTCTTCTTTTACGAGAGTATACGATATAATATTTATTATATATTGGCTCGCGGACGATTTTTACACGTTTAATACGTATATATTCATTAGTTATTACTAAGAAAACGTATCTCGTTATACGCACTCCGTATAATATTGAACACACGTCGTATTATTGTATATAATGTCGTGGGAGTCTTTCGCTATACTACCTCGAATCCTACGGGTTTTAATTAATATAATTTTTTACCGTATGCCCGAAGCCTGTATAATATAAATATATACTTCTTCGAGTAACGTGTCAAATTCGTACGAGTCGTATATTAATTATATACGATTTCCAGTGGTTTTTTCTTGTCATTTTTAGAACATAATAATATCATCATATTATAATAGTCACAAACTCGTAAAAGTATATATAATATAATAAAAACATTTTTTTTTAATATTATTCGATATTAATTTAAAAAAAAAAAAAATAATACTATTCTGAGATATATACACATATATATGAGTGATCCAATCGATTAAACGTTATTTAAAAAAAATATAAATAAATATAGGGTAAATATTAACATTACAAAAAAAAAAATCTGTTTTTTAACTCATAAAATAAACAAATAAAAATAATAACTATAATAATTACTCCGTTGGCAAATTTTAGCTTCCTATATATTATATATAAGATACAAAATATATCTCTGAATATTATAATAGTTGTAAATAAACCGTTATTATTATTATATATTATATGCAATTAATTATTTTTAACACTAGGTTTTGATAACAGCATACATACAAATTATAACGTAGTATTATAAAAACAGTAACGATTTATAAAACTATAGGATTTAATAATGCACAAAAACATGACTTTTACATCAAAATCGAATTGTCCCTGCGTTTTATATACTTTTATAGTATAATATTCGCGATACGTATACGAGTATATAGATAGTAAGATTCAACTATAGATTATATGGGTAGATATACTATAGATAGGTACTTATAATAGGTGTATAAGAAGAAAAACACAATATAAATATTATTATTACCTATTATATAAATTATAACATATATTATATATGGACAACAGTGTATTTTTCACATATTATATACACATGGCCTATGGAATAATAATAATAAAGAAAAAACACGTAAGATGAGCAAGATTCCGCTCGGTGGCGACGATAGTAATCAGATAACGAGGTCACGATAACAGACTTTTCGCTCGGCATTTATCCGTAGGTATAATAATACATATATATATATATATATTATATGTGTGTGCGCGCTTAAGACTTTAATAGTCGTCGCCCGCTCACGGTTTTGCCGGTGGTTTTTGCCGCGATTCGTGTATAGTCTCTTTTGTGGGAAAAATTATATAAATAAAAAGACAAAACGTATTTTTTTTTTCCTCCCCGTGCATACGTTTACGCGAAACTATATACAACGGCGGCAAATTGACACGTCACGACCATATATTATTATATTGTAGCAAACGGCACGGGTACATAAAATATAATAAGTACTGTGTAATGAAATAATTACGCACGACCGTATATGTATATTAAGTTGTAATAATAATAATAATATATAAAATTATTATTATTATTATTATTATTATTATTATTATTATTATTATTAT
>JAIUCT010000001.1:13477834-13524817 GCA_021307375.1 Tetraneura akinire
ATTATTATTATTATTATTATTATTATTATTATTATTATTATTATTATAACTCTGGACGATACTTGTATATACTTATATACAAGTTACAACCGCGACGTTCGCGTGTGTATTATATTATATAATATTATGCGTATATTATTCGTACAATGATCTCTGAGCACGTGTGCGCATATAGTAACGATATTATAATATTATGTTACCACGACCCCGAGTTAAGTCCGGTATTATAATAATGGAAATATATACGTAATATATACCTAAGCCTAAGTATATATAGACAACGTGGAGTGGATCGCCGAGCGGACGTTTTAGATCCCTGCGCGGATAGTTTTCAAACTAAACCCTTCCAAAATCATATAATACCTAATACTATATATACAAATATAATATACGAGAATACCGAAACAACCTCGCGCGAAAAACAATTTTTTACGAAAATTATATATTTATCGTGATAATATTTTATTACCGTATAATTAAAAATATATTACCAGAATAATAATATATTCTGAAAAAAAAAAAAAATAATAAAATTAATAAAATTATGTTCGTGAAATCATATAAAATATGAATTTCACATACGTAACGTGCGTATTGTTATTATCGTTATTCTAATTAGTACTAGGAATAAATTGATCTAAATTGAATAGATTATAATACGGAATATAAAACCTACTGTTAATTATTATATTATGATTATTATTGCGTTGCCCACGTTTTTAATCTGTATTTAATTGAACATTATTATTATAATGTGCCTCCGAAATTACTAATTTAAATATTTATATAATTAAGACATGAAAATTATGAGTGATTTATTTTTACATTTTTCAATTAAACCCACTGTATAATGTTACTTTTTTCTTTCTTTTTTTTTCTTTTATTTTATACGAAGTCACGATTAGGTGTTAGAGAGCGTGGCGCGCGTAATTTGACACTTAAATTTCCAGAAGATGATCACCCATCCGGCAATGAACGACGAAGAGCGTCGTATAATGTTATTAAAATACACACTAAAATAGTTTATAACAACATCGGGGGATACGCCGATCGGCGACTATATGAGATCGTATCCGTCGCATCTCGTTTTGCCCACGGAACAGAAGATAACGATGTGCGTCATCGAATCGTGTTATCTGTGATTATACGCAGGTATTAAATCAATCCGATCGTTATACAATTACGTTGAACCGTAACCGCGGTTGGTAAAAACAATTAAACGGAAAATAATATAATTTGTCACACTACAATAACAGTCTACAATAGAGACTGCGACGCAACAAAGCTCATCGAAGACTATTATACACATTATTAATTATTATCTACACGGGTATTATGGAGTGGCGAGAAGGAATAAAAAACGATAATAATAATTTTAATGCTTTGATTAGTTTAACCTTTAACCCCTACAGAATTGCCAGTAATATCCGATAAAAAAAAAAAAAAAAAAAAAAAAAAAAAACACGTTTTTCAAATGTATTATATAACATGTATAAATTTAATTATTTGCAACATTCACACCAAATTTATTATCAAATATATAAAAAAAAAAAAATGAACGGTTATCCAATTTTTAATCGATTGAAAATTACAATATACATTTTTATATTGTACTTTATATAACAAATATTAAAGTCGGATAAAAAGATACAGTAATAATTTCTATAGGAATTTGCCGATGACTGCACTACTCCAGTAAAAACCGATGCAAAAACCGATGTAAAAAAAATGATATTATTATAAAATATATAGAAAATGATAACTGGATTGACGATAAAAAAAAAAAAAAAAAAACGTAATTATAATATGTTACTAATAAATTAAACAAAATGTAATACTGTTATTATTTATCAAATGTCCGACACAGAATATTTAAATATTAACGCACACGCTATAATAGTGAAACTGACGCGTCACGTCACCCCGAGGCTTCGACAACACGTGTTCCAGTCCGAAAACAAAAACGATTCACCTTTTGTACGTGTAATACACCACTTGTATTTCTAACGAAATATTCCACCCAATCGTTATACGAGATGATAAAAATCGTTCAAGCCAATCTTGTATTATAATATTATATAGTAAAGATAAGATAAATCGTTTGTGGTTAATCTAATTATGACACAAATATCTTTCGAGGTTACAAAAAAATTAATAATATTATATTATAATTTATGTATCGCTGCTTCGTATACTTTTTACCAAATTTGTATCGTTTATCATATCGAGCTAATATATTCAAATATCTCGAGTCATTGACGAATTATTTTACGAAACAAATCACAACTAGGAAAATAAATTGTCTATGCGCGTGTTAATAATTCCAATAAGAGATTTCAACAACCCACGCGTGTTTGTATTAGAGCTCTAAATGGAAACACAATTCAAATGAATATGACGTGATTTAGTAATCCGTATAAAAACAGTGACGAATAAACTAACCTAAAAAAAAAAAAAAAAACAAAATAACATTAAAAAAAAAAAGGTGAAGAATTACAAAAAATAATACGATCATAAAATAATGTTAAAAAAATTAATTTCTTTTTTATAATCTGTTTATAGCTATTTTTTTTTTTTATTTTTTACATCTTTTTATAGTTATACGAAACGGTATTTATTATTATTTGTATATTATATAGTTTTTCTCTATAGAAACTTAATTGTTGTTTATCTTCCCGTGGTAATACGAGCTTTGTTTGGATATCGATTGTAAATTTAAATATTTTTATGAAAAAAAAGGTTTGTTAAAACTTAAAAGAAAAAAAATGAGTAATTAATTATCTGCCGTATGACGATTTAAACGAACGGAGTGTATTTATACACATAAAACGTAACATTATAAAATTCGTAAAAATACGAGCATATTATAATATTATCGGTTTAAATCGTAGGCATTGTCGTTTTTTTTTTTTTATATAGGTATATTCTTCTGATCTCTTGTTAAACGTACTTATATAACAAAACAGACCGACCTTTATCTTATTCAAATCCCCCGACTTGTCGGCGTCGGGCCGTGATACGATTGTCAATAATCCGGCGGCCACCAGAAAAATGAAATATATAATTTTGCGCGACGGGTGGGTTCTCTCATAACAGGACACTTCATTGTATATAGACGCCGCCGTTTTAAATTTCTCGTTAAACAGCCCGTCGGTAGACTATTTGCGATTGAAATACGCCCCGTTTAAAATAAATCATCGATATTATTTAAAACTCACGTAGTCCTGCGAAACGAAAAATGAAATTGAAAACAATTATTATTACATATTATCATAAGTAGTTTTTTTTTCTATATACACGCGAGCTGATGCCATTTACCTGTATTTGGTATACGAAGACGCGTTGAAAAAAATATTTGTGACTCTCCTGCATAATAATGATAATAATATTATTATTGTGTCGACGAACTGGTTTTAAACGGCAAACGCACGAGGTCAGTAGAGACACCGCACGATTGTTTTATTCGTCTTTATGATAAAAAAAAAAAAAAATAAATAAATAAATAAATAAAATAAATATTATTATTATTTTTATTATAAGATAATCGAATTGGAGTATAGCTCAATCGGTTTTTATCGTTTTGAACACTCTTCGCCGGCGTAGTTGAGAATTTCATACATTCGTTTTTCATTTACGTAATTAATAATAACATAACATAATAATATAATTAACGGTATTATTCCGTTGGAAATGAACCGAAATGGCAAATTCCATCATGTTTGCATTAATTTGATATGCTTCGTCTTCATATTACATATGCCATATGCGATATGAAACGTCAAAATTAATGCGATATTATACATATTATATTACTTTTAATCATTATCAAAGATAAAATATATCATAATCATATAAATGATAACGAAAAAACGAGAGATAAACCATAAACGACAAACACCACATTGCCATCCAAAGTACAGATAGATATTTCCTAAATGTCGTGCAGTGGCTCCAACGAAAGAGAAAAATAATTATACTTTATGTGTATACTTAAAGTTATAACGAGTGATTCGAGGCCTCTCGACCGTTACGGGTTAAAACATCTTAAAACAATAAAATTATTACGTTTCCCACTGGTAAATCCTAACTGTAAAATATTCATTAGGTATATTATTATATTGTATTTCGATTATTCAATCGTTTTCTGGTCGTTTAAGTAACCTACGTAGGAGTAATACGTTTAAACGAACGTCGAAAGTGTCGTAACTGTAAGATTGTATACTGTATTTGTTATTTATATATACCATAAGATCAGGGCCTGCCCGAGGTATCTTGATGCCCTAGGCAAATACTTGTTTAGCCGCCCCCTAATTTCACTAATCATTAATCAACATCATAAATAAAATAATATTTTGTTTAAATGTAGTATGTGTAATATTCAATATATAATGTTTGATAAAATTGGCAATTTATGGTATTAAGGTCTGAAAATTTTACTGAAGTATATATACATATTACTTAACACTATATCAAAATATTAGAAAAATCTCTATTCTCAATTTTTTTTTATAGCCGTTTTAAGTTGAAATTTCAGTAAAATCAATATTTAAATTATTTATATGGATTTTTCTTATTATATTACAATATTTTACAATAATGTTAAATAAAATTGACAAATATTTTTTAAAAATTTTGAATTTTGAATTATATTAAAATTGTATATAGTGTTCATTTATGTACTATATGTGTGATAAAATTTTGCGTTTTAAATATTTAATAAAAAATGTCAATATTAAAAAAAATACCTACATTATAATCTGACTGAACTTCGCTTATAATCGTTTTTTTCAAATGCAATGGTTCTTTTTTGACATATTTCTTAAAATGCTTATATCATACAAAAACTTAAAATTATCACAGTGGTCATGCATTTGTTCAAATCTTTCTTCGAAGGAATTGATTGCAACATCCAATACATAGATAATATTACATTATATAATTATTAATTACATTATATAGATAATAGCAGAAATCATTAGTTCCAAACTAAACATTGTTTTATATGCTTAATATAAAAATTTGTATAAAATGTTTTATCCAAATTTTTTCGCATTTAAATTATTTATGCATTGCCGCCCCTAAAATATTGCCGCCCTAGGCGTTTGCCTATTTTGCTACCGCATTGGGCCGGCCCTGCATAAGATGTAATCGGATAAAAATCCATCGAGTTTCCACGATAAATTGATAACAAAATATTATAAAAATATAATAATATAATATATTATACGATAATTTACCCCACACCGGGTTTCGTAAAACTGTTATTATTATCAGACCGTAAATTCGTATTCCATACGTTACCCACTAATTTTGTAATAATAATTAATAATAATAATAATGATTAATTATACAGATTTGTTAGATGCACGTATTATGTTATGATGCGAAGGCGAATAATAAACTAGAGATTTCGGAAATTAGGTTTACTAATTCACTAGTTTTTTACGCGATATTCATATAAATTTGTGCTTGAGTTCGTACGTCCGGTCTTCCGCTAATAAATTCATGGTTAATTACTTAAAAACGTGGAAATATATGCGTGTATTTTGTAATATTATTAAAAATTTGAATAATTATTTTTCTCACTATAAAAAAATTAAATATTCATCGGTTTATAATAATTTAACACGAGTACTTGGAAGTAGAAAAAACAAAAAACAAAAAACAAAAAAAAATATTCTGAACGATACGCCCTATTTCCATTTAACCGACTTCGTGTGTACACGTGCATATAATATTATAATAGTTTTAAAATATTGAAATAATTTTAAGTATAGACCACGTGTTTTTTTTTTTTAAAGTTCAAATTACTGCATATAGATTTTCATTCTCATTATTTTTTTTCTATTTAAACAACGCGCGCTTATATTATATTATGCAAATATTAATCGTGTAATGTATTTTTAACAAGATAACAACACATGCCCACAACGGTTTTACATATAAGTTTAAAATACTAAAATTACTCTTTTGAATTTTCGTATAATTAGTCCGGATAAAAATGTATAAACGATAATTTCATTAAACATGAAAATTGAGAATTTCCGTAACACTCGAACTCATAATAAAATCTAAAATCTATATACAACGACGGTAAGGGAAAAAAATCCGAATTAAAAACATTACTTTTTAAAACATTATTTTATCCCGTTTGTTACGCGTCGTATTATTATAATATTAATATGATTATCGTTGCACAACATATACGTTTAGAACCAATGGAAATAAATCAAAAATAAAATAATAATATATTATACCGCGGTATATAATAATAATAATATAATACGACTGCGGTATAAACCATTAGAAATGCAACGCGGCATCGTCTGAGTTAGTATTTATGTGTGTGTGTGCAAAAATTGGAAAAAATTAAATAACAGCAATAGAGTAAAAGGGACCAAATTAAAAATCCACCGGCGCCGTTTCGGTGTCTGTGTGCGGTTATTTCTTGTCTCACACACACACACACGTCTATTTCGTTTTCGGTTTTTATTATTTTTATTCCATTCTTTTTTTTTTTTTTTTTTTTTTTTTTTGTCGGCGGCCAACTGTTGCCGCAGAATGCCAAACAAGAGGCGCCAGACTTTTGGTACGAAATATCCATTTTAAATATTGACAGTTGCCACAGGTAATAATACTAACGCACACACGCGCATTTGCGAGGCGCGCGCTCGCCGCGGAGTCCCGACGACGAGCAATATGCAGGTATAATATTATTATTATACCGTGGTATAAATACAGAAAATATTATACACGCGTGCGCTCACACACCCCCCATAATTATGTCCGACGTATAAAATACACGGCTACAACGATAATAATAATAATAATAATATTAATATTATTATTATATTTAGTGCGGTCCGTACTACCCATTTACAATAATAATAATAATAATAATAATAATAATATTTGCTAGGTATAATTTGTATTTGCCAAAATATAAAGCAATAAAATTCACTGAACATAATAATAATAATAATAATAATAATAATAATAATAATAATAATAATAATAATAATAAGAAGAAGAAGAAGAAGAAGAAGAAGAAGAAGATGAAGAAGAAGAAGAAGAAGAAGAAGAAGAAGAAGAAGAAGAAGAAAAAGAAGAAGGAGAAGAAGAAGAAGAATATTGTGTGTGTGTTATGAAAAACGCGCTCGGATTGCGGTTTTGTTTACTGAGAAACTAGAAAAAATAAAAATTGTATAGGTATACAAAGGGTTAGGAAAATTTTGGAACCGTTACGTTCATTTTTCTACAAAATATTGGACATTGAATATTTCGTAAAACTCTCGTTTTTACGTATATAATGTTTGATAAAATTGGCAATTTTTGGTATTAGGGTCTGAAAATTTTACTGAAGTATACTTCAGAATATTACTTAACATCATACTAAAATATTAGAAAAATCCTTAACCTCAATTTTTTTTTATAGCTGTTTTAAGTTGATATTTTTAGTTCAAACGAAAATTATAATCTGACTGAACTTCGCTCAGAATAGTTTTTTCGAATGCAATGGTTTATCATTGCATTCAAATTCTAATTAAAATTAAACGCTATGATTCGCACACCTGTATCCTGTGCGGCAGGAGTATCAGCTCATTTTTTTTCTTCTATACATACACACAAACTCGATTACAAAATATAGTACGCGACAAATTATCTAATTGCAGTGTATATTACATTTGAAATCACCCACGTTCAAATTAAACTTTTACTATTTGAATTGATTCTTATCTCACATCGTGTGGTACGTTTGATAATAATTATTTTATATTATCATCTAAAAACGATTAAATAATAATTCTTTCGGTATTTTATATAATATTATCATTAATTTAGGGCTGTAAATTCGTAGGAATTTTTTATTATTTTTTTTTTTTGGTGATTGTGAAACGTACAAAATTTGAATTATTTAACTACGAATACATTTATGAAACTTTTATTTTGCATTTTTTCGCTTTTTTAATTTTTAGGTCATTTTATTGCATTTTTAGGTTATATTTTCCTTTTTTAGTTCATTTTCCGGTACTTTTAATCAAATTACCTATATGTCAATTGAAATGTTTGAAAAAAAATTTGTTTTTATACACAGGCTGTATATAAAAAAATTTGTTTTTGATACACAGACTGTAGGGATGTACGTCGATAAAATAAGACAATTACTACAGATAACTACATAAGTTATTTATGTCATATTATCGTATACTGAGAATCCCCGAATGTTACGAAGACACTTTATGTGAAATCAGAACATAGGGAAGCAGAAGAAAAACGAAATATTTTTTTTTTTTTATTAAATAAACACTTTTTTATTAATGTAATGTACTAATGTATAATATTCTGTACCTAATATTATATTAATATAAATATAAAAATTCAATTAAAAACAATTTTGAATAAAATTTATACTATAATAATTGTTTATTGTCATTTTATATTCCTTTTTGTTTTTTTTGCATTTTTTTGACATTTTTAATGCATATTTTAAGGTTTTTTAGTGCAATATATTCATCACAGCCCTAAATTCATTATAATTTCCATTTTAAAACACAATTACAATTTATTACTCCTACAACTCAACAAGGCTATACGAGTGATAATCGTATATCAATATCAAACATTAAATACTATAGAACAAATTCATTTTTTTTAATTTTAAATAATAAAAAATATATTCTTAAAGTCAGAAAAATATAACAGAATATAATACGTATAGCTAAATACAGCATTAATACATATTTAATATTATATTAATTTATAATAATTGAGGGCATTATTCAAATGTATACATTATACATAATATAACGAATGAATTGTAAATTAACCGGATTATATTATAAGTTGGCATAATTATATATTATATATATAAGGCAAAATTACTTTAAAGTGGTAATTTTTTTAGTATTTTGAAAAACAAAACAATCCCAATTAAAAAAAATAATGAGTTCTGCGCATTATAATTTTTAATATTAAAATTATATTTTTAATTAGACGTAAACGGTTAGGTTATATAAAATATGTTTCTATTAATGCATATTATGTGTAAGTACGTTTGCAATTTGCATACGACTATATGAGTCATAACAAACACATAAATAACAATTTTAATAAAACAAAACAAAATACAAATACAAATTTTTCACGGTATTGTGATAAATTAATCGTTTCCGACTAAATTTCATATTTCGGTATATACAATATAAAATAATAAATATAGGAATATGTACTATCTACTACTCGGCTGATGGTAGGATAATATAATAAAAAAAAAAGAAAAAATGATGTTTTTATACGGTTTTCGCGAACTATTATTTAAAATAAATCGTCAATATCCCTTTTGCATATCATTATAACAATAATGGGCATAACCCGATGGTTTTAAATGTAAAAATGTAATTTATACGAATACGAAGAAATTATATGCGAAATGGAAATATTTGGAAACCACTCGCGTATAGATACGGCGAGCCGGGTGTTCTCGAGAGCCGATTCCGCGCAGTTAATTACCAACATTTCTCGCTTATTTCCAACACAAACCCCTAAATGATTGTTCGAAAATCCGCCCAAAGAGAATAATATAATGACGCGAAATGGCAGACGTCAAACGAGGAACAAAAAAAAAAAAAAAAAAAAAAATAATAATAAATAAATAAAATAATAATAATAATATAATAATAATAATATGAAATAATAAAAAGGGTCTAAAAACAAGCGAGTGACTGGTCGATTTCATTGTTTCCACTTTTTTTTTTTCGCGATATTTGTCGAATACATAATAATAATGATGATATAATAACGCGCATCCCTATCATATTATTATATCTATAATATCCGCGAAAAAAAAATGATTATATGATAATAATAATAATAATTATTAATATTATATTATAATATAATAATATTATTATTATTATTGTTAAAATCGCGGAAAGTATACAAGTAAAACTTTATTGTATTATAGGTGTGAAAATGTATAATGTATTATAATATACAAAAGAGCGAGAGATTTCGAATTTTGTAACCGCCACGGCAGAATCCGTATATACTATATATTATATTATTATTATAGGTATATAATATTATATTTGCATATGTGGCGCGATGGCCGTAATAACCACGGTCGTGGTCGCGTCGTGTGTATAAGTATATACAGGTATATACCGCGTATAATATAATATATACCGTGCGATAAAACGCGCGTAAAAATATGACGATAAATTTTAAACTCTACCGACCGACACCTATTATATATATTATACATATTATTATTATTATTATTATATATGTACATACGTACTTAGGCGCGTATTATATATATAATAATATTCTTCGCGCGCGTCAAACAATACACACGGCGAGGGGACTTTGATGATGCTGCTGCTGAAATCTCGGCACAAAGCCATTGTGCACAGACGCACACGCACATTGTATAATAATAATAATAATAATAATAATAATAATAATAATATATATATATAGATAATAACGTTTTATATGGGCACACCATTAAGACCGTCAACGTGATATTGGCTTTATATAGATATATATTATTTTAAGTATAATAATATACGCTTATACCGTTTATCACAATGAATATATTATTATCATTTTTTCCTCTCTCTCTCTCTCTATGTATGTATATATAATGCAAACAACATCATATTATAATATGATATATTATTTTATATTTTTTATAATGTATATATGAAAAAACAGTGATTTCAATCCGTGTACTATTATATATATAT
The DNA here is from genome assembly GCA_021307375.1 of Tetraneura akinire. Classification (NCBI taxonomy): domain Eukaryota; kingdom Metazoa; phylum Arthropoda; class Insecta; order Hemiptera; family Aphididae; genus Tetraneura; species Tetraneura akinire. Next base: position 13,488,586 of record JAIUCT010000001.1, read on the forward strand.
ATATACAGTATTTATACGTTTATACTACATTATTCTATGAAAATATTATAATATTGTATTATTGCGAATTTGTGACCATAATATACCATATACCCGGTATCACGTATTATATAGTGTATAATATTACGTATATAGTATATATTATAATATATAGTAATATAATATATATATATATATATATACGATCTTCATCGCGGTTGTGCAGAAAATAATATATTGTTCCTCGCGAGAATCTGTATAGTATAGAACGGCTATATTTGGATCATATTATGTTATTAATGTTATTATATATACTCGGGTGTCGGGTGGGTACTTAAATTATTTTTTCCACTAATAATGCAGTATAGTAGGTATAACCACTAACCTTACTTATATTGTTGCAACTTTTATTATAATTATTACAATTATATTATATAACATTACTACGCGTTTTTAAAAAACCGTACCTAATTATATATTCATATTAAAAAAAATATAGGTACTTATTTAATTTACAAGTTGTTTCACATATGATGGTTCCTTATACTTTATACTTAAATACCAAATTGACTTTACGAAAATATCGAAAATTTGCCTAAGCTATAAGCAGTAATATATTAAATAAATATTAAATTATATCTAAATTCTCAATTTGCATAGTAAATATATTATATTAGTTCAATAAATATTATATGGTATATATTTTTGTTCGATTTTTCAACACGTTATTTTAAAAATATTTTACCAATTCTAATAATTCGTACTTATAATTATTATTACACGATTCATTGCAAAGAAATGTATGTATATAGGTAGGTACTTAAAATTTAAAAAATATATAAAAAACAAATATCAATTACCATGTTATAGTCACACCTATACCTATACTCATAGGCGCAATTTGGGGGGACTTGAGGGGCTTAGCCCCCTCAAAATCAGCCATAGCCCCCCAATAATGTTTGCAAAATATGACAATTTAATTCTAATATTTTATAATTAAATATTTTTGTGATGTAATTCTATAACATATCTATGTAATTTTTATTTTTGTTAAGGGGATTAGAAGCGTCGATTTTCATACTCTGTCCAACACACACATAAAATATAGGGATTTAGACGTTTTCTACTTCCAACGTTACGATCGATCTAGTTATGCGATAAGTGATCTGATAACGGATTTGAATTCGTTAGAAAATCTACTTTAGATCTATTTCCCCACTTTTTTCATTTTTTCGTCCTAAATTCTTCAAAAATTGAATATTTATACATTTTTAAATAAAATTTGTTTCAACAACAATGAGAAGAAAATTTCATCGTGGCTAACACACGTTAGACAGAGAAAGAAAGTCGACACTTCGGATCTCCGTAATAATTTAAATAAGTTTTTGTTTTATTAATATTTAATAAATAAAATGAACTAATAAAATATATAAAATTAATTACATTTTGTCTGATAAATAATTTATGCACTTTTTTACTCGCTGATATATAATATAAAAATGTAATATGTATTCACTATTCATTATATTTATATACCTATTTAATTATGTATAAGTATGTGTATGTAAAAATACATACATGATATGAATAAAAAAAAATATTGTTTTTATATTGTGATATAAATGATATTGAATTAGAAGTTTTCTTAAAATTTAATTCAGCCCCCCCAAAATTTTCACCCTAATTGCGCCTATGCCTATACTCTTTAATATTATAATAATGATAACGTTTCTTTCCAACAAGGCCTGTATAGTTATCTATATCTTATAGTCTTATACTCTATTATAGTAAATTATTTGAATATTCTTACTATATATAATACCCCATTTACAGTATCGTACAATTACTTATTAGGTATAATTGTTTTTGTAATCAATTTATCATTTATAGACATTTGTTTTATACACAAAATATTTACATGGCATTTTATTTTTTTAATTTATCGTAAAAGTATATTGTATATATATTTTTACACGAATACCCCGGGGTAAACTGATGTTTAGGGGAGATTTCCTAAAGAGTCGGTCATAAATAGTTTAGGGTCAGAGAGATTCAAATGATGATAATATAGAATAAACGAGGTGATAACATTTCTAACTATAGATCTTTATTTATTTTTTTTCCGATATTATATTATGTAATTTAAATCTTATCATATCAATAATGCGCTATATCTGAAATACGTATATAAACTTATGTATTTTATATATATATTTATAATTGTATATATAAATAAAATTATAAATTTTTAAGTATTCTGAAAACAATATAACTGTTATTAAATCAATTAAAAGCATTATAGAATATAAATTTATATTATTTGCTGCAGAGCTCGCGAACAAACTTGGAAATATATACAGTGATCGTTTATTTATACCTATACCTGTATATAATATAATTAATTTATATGACGTGTATATATATATAAATAAAAACATTAAAGTTCAACGCGTCGTAAATATTAATTGCTTTATTATAAAATTTCAAAATTAATTATTATTTATTATATATATATTATACGATTATGTATTTTAAACTTATCAGAAACGTGATTTTAATAATATATCATTGCCATACGTCGAAGTAATGAGTACATACCGTATATTAAATTCTGCATATAACACGTCTAATAAATAATTATTATTGTCCTATTATAAAAATAATGCGCAAGACCAGTTGCAGTCAGACGTCAAGTTAAAGAGTATTATATACTTCGTGTGTACACGTTTTATGTTTATTATTAATACTTGATGCAAATGTGCAATTATTTCAATACAATATCATATTGAAATCTAATCTAAAAAAAAAAAAAAAAAAAAAAAAAATTAGCGTGTGAAAATCAATATTTGGATTTTATTTTATTGCGCGCGAAATTAAAATATAGAATACATTAAATTATTAAAATAATACGTTATAATTTTGTTATACTCTTGTGTTCAATAATTAAATTTTATACTGGATCGTAAAGTGTATATATATATATATAGGTATTAGGTATAATATCGGCAGACAACCATAATAATGTCATAAAAAAAAAAAAAATAATAATAATAATAAAAGGAAATATCAAATACAAAACAATTGCTGGCGCACACATTATAATATTATTATATAATATATTATATATAAGAATATCGTGACTGAACTGGAATTGGCTAATTATCGGACTCGACTCTCTATACGCTATTGTTGCTCTTAAAAAACAACTCCCATAAGGTCATGGATCAAGAAGTTTATATTTAAATAAACTATATATAAGAAGCCTGAGGTTACCAAGCCACTTGTACTTTCGTGTGATGCTAATTCAATTTATTTTATAAATATAACGCGTTCGAAATTTAGGTCAAACTTACCGACAAGATATTATTATATATAAATAATATTATATTAATAAATATTATAACGAAAATATGAAATACAATTATATATAAAAAAAAAAAGTAATTATCATATCAATAAAAAAATTTACTATCTATGTATATTCTTTACCTGCATACAATCGTTTAAATTTTAAAGAATAGTAAAAATGCGTGATATAACGTTCTATTAATGATGGTATGTACACATTATATAAAATTTGTACATAATTATATTTTAAAAGAATAGATTAAAATTGAAATATTATGATATTATATTTGCATACGAATATGGATATAATATTATTTTAATTAAAAAAAAAAAATTGAATCTAATAATTCGATTAATATTTAATTAATATTTATATTAATCGATATATCCATCGTATATAATGCGGTCGTTGCAGGTAATATATTGGTATAAGTACGTTGTATATATTTATAATATTATATTACATAACCCTTTTTTTTATAACTATCGCCATTTTACTATTATATTTCGATATATAGCGCATGTACTTTTTTACAGGATCGTATACGTATAGCGTGGGTTAAAAAACGGCACACCCCTTTTTTCTGATTTGCGTACGCGGTCACGCATACATTATGTTATGGAAAATACCTCCTTCACCTGTTGACACGACGTCAAACTTTCACATATACATAGGGACTATATAATATACAACCCCAATTCGCGTGTAAAGCGCTGTTTTTTTTTATATTATTATTATTATTATTATTATTATTATTATTAAATGCTGTATATGATTTATTCATCGTGATCATATTATTATTTATTATTATTATTATTATTATTATTATTATTATTATTATTATTATTATTATTATTATAATATGACATACATATATAATTTATAGGGTGTTACGATTGACTGAAGCTAACTAGGGACCGGCAGGTATAAATATATTTATATATATTATATAATATATACACATATGAAATTCTTTTGACATCGGTCGTTTTATATTATGTAAATGCACCGTGGAGCAAAAACCCCCGCTCTGCAGGGATCAAAAAACACTGCAGTATTTTTCTACACTTTTTTTTTTTTTTACTTTTTTCTTAAAAACACACCCTAACGGTCTCAGTTTCGCGTTATTAATGGTCCGTCGTTCAATGTCTTTTTACCCGTGAAAACATACGCCTTCTATTGTGATGCGTGAAATATATATATTATGTATACTAAATTATATACGTATATATATATATATAAATGTATACATTACGCGTCGTATTCAAATCACTGTTGTTATAGAAGAAACGTAAGCCATGCGCCTGCAGTAAAAAATGATGTCGTGATAGAGCGTTTTTTACGGACGTGCACAATACACATCTGTTGCCTCCCTTATTCGCGCGCATCTGGCTCAAATTATTCATAACAAAATATTATATTCTTTAAAATGGAAATATATACAAATATAATAATTTATGTTATAGGTACATATATTATACAGTGGAGAAATGCACTTCTATGAAAATATGATTTATACGTTTTAAAACCATAACGGAACTGTGCGGAGGCCTTATAATATAACACGAGCTTTGGCATTTATTTCATTTGTTCGATCGGTATATGAGTATAAAGTATAATTATGTTATATTTCCGAAAAAAAATATTCGTATATATCAATTATTATTGTATACCCGACATCAGAGGCGTATCTTGGATTTTGTTGCCCTGAGTATACACATTTTTTTTTATGCCCCATTTCTCTTACGGTTTTTTACAGTGGAAATTTGTCTTACCAATAAAAAAAACTTACAATAATACAAGCGATATGGAAATATAATAGCATCATGGAACATAAAAATCTATCAATTGCTCTAGAATGTTGAATATCATATAGATACTCCAAGTAGTACCCATGATAACAAAATAATTAAAGCAAATTGTAAGTAAAGTAAAATTTTAAAATTAATTTTCTTATCTACTTATTATAAAATAGTAAACAAAATGTTAACAAATGAAAAAAAAATAGTGAACAAATTCTTCAACTGCTTAAATCATTCTAAATCTGTAGGTATATATAAAAAAAAAACTCCCAGTTAAATTTTCTGCCACAAAAAAAGGGACTGCCCGGAGCAATTGCCCTCCTTGGCCCCCTTAAATACGCCACTGCCTGACATAGAATATAATATGCTAATAATACGCTGTTTTTTCATAATTCAATCTGTTACAAATTTAAATTCGACAGTAATATATAATGTATAATTTTAAAATTTAAGAGTTTTGTCAAAAATGATATAATTTTCAATTTTACTATATATTATTTTTTAATTTAAATATTTATTTTCATTCAAAGTGTCGGTATACAATTGTTGTATACGTTAATACACAATATAGTGCAATATCTTTAATATCCATAAAATAATCTATAAAATGTTGTTATATACTCGTAATTTTATAAATCATATAAAATAACGTATATAATTAATAATAATAAAAGATTATAAACTTCTAATTATTATTATTATTATTATTATATAAAAATTAATTATTGTTAAAGCGGTAGAAATGGATAATATAATTATTCTATTTTCTATAGTAATATTTAAAGAATAAACGAACGATCCGTGAATTATATTTTAATATTATATATAGATTAATTTTTGAACAACGTATACAACTTATATATGTAAAAAATGTTTCGTAAAAATAACGTGAAATAATAATATTTAAACTTAAAAGTATAATAATAATTATAATTTTTTTTTATATAAAAAATGTATAATATTATTATAATTAATGAGAATATACCTAATTTGTATAACGTGTACGAATTAAGGCAATTTAATAATACAATTTGTTTTATTAAACATATTATAATATATTCTTTATTATTATTATTATTATTATTATTATTATTATATAGCTATAATTATTATAATTTAAGTTCGGTTTTTTACTTAAAAATTCTCACAGTAAATTCGTGTTTGTTTACATACTCATAATATATAAAATGCAGTCATTCCCGTACCTTTATTATAATACAAAATACCGAGTAACGTGAAATTATTATCTAGGTAACGTAGGCATATAAATAGTATAATGTGTTCATATTATTACGAGACATAATATATTATTATATTGTAAAATTAAAATGTGCGCGACGTGTCCGTACTGTGACGAGGAGGTTAGCTTGTGAAAAAAAGGTTCGAAAAAAAAAAATGAATAAATATATACGGTTACATTATTATAAAAAGAACCCATGGAACAATCAAAAATACTCGTATTCCGTTGAATTCCGAATATATCTCACACATAATGCGGTACAGGTATACGCATTACGATTATGTTTCCTGGTTTTCAGAAAACCCTTTCCGATTTATATTATATTATATTATATATTATACGTCGTTTTATTTTGGGGATTTCGTTTTACCCGCGTATTATGTTTCGTATATACCTATACGTATTATTATGTATAATAATATATTTCCGCGAAACGAAAAAAAATAATCCACACAATATAATAATAATAATAATAATAATAATAATAATATATACTCTTATACACATCACGAGCACCCCGGAGACGTTATATATATATATATTATACAGACAAACCAAAGAGGGTTGTCACTATATAACGCGTATGTTCTATGTGTGTAGCGTTTTTAAAAAACAGTAAAAATCCCCGGCGACCGTTGACCTAAAAAATCTTGGTCTCACACAAACGAGAAAAAAAAAATCCCCATCGTTTTTTCGACAAAAAAAAAAAAAAAATGTACATAAAGGTTAGGATATTCATGGGAAAATTACTCCGCGACCTCTTTTTTTTTTATTCCGTTATTGAATATCGGGGAGGTTTTTTTTTTTTTTTAGCAGACGGGTGCGAAATTTCCACAAATATATATTATTCTGCGAGAATATAATTACACAAGATTATTTTATATACCTAGGTATAAGTATAATATACAAAAAAAAAAGCGGTGAATATAATATTTAGGTCAAATATATTCGATCGGGGAGCGTTTTTTTCTCCCTTTTTTCTTTTATTTTTCCATATATATAATATTTAATCGAAATCCGGTCTAAACTCTTCTCAAACATCATTTATTATTTATATTAAACGTATTATTATATATATATATTTTTTTTCATTATTTACCGACCGCATGCAAAATACGAATACGTAACCAACAGGTATACAAAACTCCCACGCGCATGGAACTGGAATGTAATTACGTTTTAAGTATATTAATACGCGATATAAAAGAAAAATATAATACACAAGACCCCGGGTCAGGTTTTTGTTGTTATGTTGTATTTTTGTGCTTATACATATATATTGTATAATATACCAAAGATCGACAAATTGAATGATTAAACTGCAACAAACGGGGGAGAGACGCGCGATATTATTAAACGAAAGGAAACGAATTTTGCCCATCATTTTTAGGTATAAGAGTATACCTTAATGTTGCAGGTGATGCGAGAGCGTGAAGTATATCCAAGTATACCTAAACAGGTATATGTGTACTGTGTAGGTATATAATAGGTAAAACGCCTTATAAATATAAAACTGTGATTACATAATATAGAAACACACGTTGCGGTTTTCGAGTATACTTATATACGTTTATGTATATACAATGTGCGTTTAGGTTAACACGGTATACGAAATTCCTTAATAGTCCTTGTGGTTTTTTACCGATTTCATTACAGAGATTTCAACTCGAATAATTATATTATAACTTCCGCCGAAGACAGACGAACTGATGTATTTTATAAATATTTTTTATAGTTTTATATTATTTTTACTATCGTTTTTCAAACATCTTACTTATAATATTTTTAATAATTCAGCTGTTACGTAACGTATTAGAAATATTCCGTAGAAATATCAACGCGTAGGTATAGTAAATGGTAAATCGCATCGTTTTCGAAAACGTAACGTTAAGTTTTCATATTATAATATAAAAATATTATACGTGATAACGGATTTATTATACGTATATTGCCCGTGTAGGAAACTAGGAAATAATAATTATAGAAAGTAAACGGAATATCGTACTTGGATATTTTTCAAAACGTAATACTTTATCGTACGATATTGTTTCGAAAACTATTTCACCCCTAACGGACGAAAACGTATACATTGGACTAATGAAAAATTGTGGAAGATTAATGCGCCATATTAAAAACAGCTAATAACTCGCGAGAGGGATCAAACAACATGCAACCCACATATATAAATATAATATTATTATGAAACGCGGTATATTTATAATGGAAATTTATACCTTTTTTGTGTGTGTGTGTGTGTTAATCATTTAATATACGTAATTAGGTTATTTAATATAATTTGTATCAAAAGTATATCGCCGCAGAGTATATTTAAAAAAAAAAAAAAAAATATGATTATTGTATTTCAGTTTCGTCTGACCCTCGACGTTTACCATAAAATACGACGTCTCGCAGCAGGCTGTTTTTTTTCTCGTCCCCGTATACTTCGTTGACGTTTATCGACAAACTATATGCGTATAAACATAATATATTATTATAAATGTATTTGAACCGTATATTAAATATTGTCCGTTCCCTTATAAAGTTATTAGTTTTAATTTCATTCCATTATAATAATATCGTATTAAATTGAATCGTGTACTTATATAACGTGATAATACCTATATATTATATATTTATGGTGACCAGACACGTATTTTTTCTTTCGTAGGACAGTTAGGTATACTCTTTTTGATGCATTGTCCTAGTGTCCTTAATAATAGCGATAACTGATAAGTAACATAAGTACGTGAAATTGTAATATTTTTTAAAAAAGTATGAACTAATTAGTTATAGATGTTAATTTTATTTAATTTATATTTTATGGTTTTATGGAGCTGGAGAATCTCGGCCTGTTTGGCGGAAATTTAAATAATTCGTTTTTATTGTTGATGAAAAAAAAAGTACCTAATTTAATAATAAAAACAAATTATATAGATGAAGATAATATGGGCAAAACGGGTAAAAAAATATACACATTGGACAATATTGTGAGTTATGACAGAGGTGGAGCTACGTTTTAAAATGTACTTCTTTTTGGATTTTTATATCTGGTCACCATACCTATACGAGTATTATATAATACTACGTTGCTACATAATATTATTGTTATACTAATTTATATTTAATTATTCAAATAATTCCTAATAATTATTATTTTTCCAATTATTAATATTTTACTCGCGCATACATAAATAATATATCTATAATTTATATCCGTATTGATTTATTCGCTTAAGTGATTGATATAATGATAATAATTAATCGGTGCATATTGAATTATCAATAATATAATGTTTTAATGTAAACGTTATAAAAGTTATAATTTATAATATAAAACTATAATCGTATAAGCGAAACTAGACCGTTTCATTAGAACTAACTAAAATATACCAAAATCGTCCCCATAAAAAAATTATATATTTTTTACTCTCATCTCTAAATAATATGATTTATTATTTAATTTTGCAAGTTATTGTTGAAAAAATAAGAAACTAATATAAATTTCCAATACGTCCGGGTCATAGGTTTTCGAGTATCTACTTGTAACTATTAATACCCATATAATATAAACATTAAATAATTGTCTCACGCATATAAATTTAAAATATTATTTTATTACAATGTCATGTTATCGTTTAACGAGTTATGGGGTATAAAATATATATTATATTATTATGATTAATGTTGATTAATGATTATTATCTTTAATATAGGTACACGTTATGACACGTGTGATAATAATGGTTAATAAATAATAATAATAATCTAATATGTAAATTAATAATATTATAATTATTATAGTATTAGTGTAAACGTATATAATATAATAATATGTGTATTGTTTTTATCGATAACATGTTCCGGTTATTACCGCTATTACTATTATGTGGGTTCACAGATGACTGAAAATGGAAATTTTTGAGAATATAAAACAATAATGTAAAACGACGGGATAAGGCGATAACTAATGTAAAAATAAGCAGATTATTATAATTAACGTCTAATTATTACATAATTTGTATTGCAATCGACTATGGCGATGATTCAAAATCAGAAAAACAACAAAATATTCCAATAATTCTGGTCAATGATTTCGCGATCGTGAGTTTGGAAGTTATTTACAAAAAAGACTTGTTCAAATATTATTCGAATTTGTTCACTTCAATTTGCAAACCAGACACCAGACACGATTATGCGATAAGTCGTATATATGGTTATACCATAAGTCCATAAGCGAAATTACAAGGTGGTGTGCGAGTTCTTGACTGTTTTGATGTCGAACTTATACTATATAGAAGAATAAAAGATTCTTCTGTAGGATTGTCGATGAGATATCCTAACCGAAACTATTATGTAGGTAAACGAAATATAAAGTGGTAGGGATTTATTGCGCCTCAAGGGATGTGATAACCGTACTAAGCGGTTCTTAAATAACATCGCAGAGCGAATTACTAAGTTTTGAACTTGACTTAAAATTTGCAATATTTGTTAAGTTCAATACACATAAATGCGTGAAGCGTTATACCTTGCAGTGAATGCGATTTCATTATATTTTTCGTTCTGTTATGAGAAACATTACGACGATACCTAGTTAGTAGTTACTTAGAATAATTGATAAAATAATAATTTTATCGTAAAATTGTGATAAAATAATATCGTTTATCGTCTAGACGTATAAGTAATAATGCGGAATAATATGGACACAACACGGTTATCAAACCGAGCCGAACATCAACGAATCGCAACTACTCGTATATTTATATCAAAACTTACTATAATAATAATAATTAAAGAAATAAAGACTAATATTATTATAAACAACGGTGCAAATGTGTAATTAAAGGAGACTTGGGGTTGGGGTGATAAGCGTCCACAGTTTCCAAATTAGTCCCTCCCATTTAAATTTTGATTTGAATGTATTCTGAATAATTAATTTATAAACAGTTAATTTTTTACACGCATACTAAAATCTGAATAAAAATCCAATTTTATTCGAGTTTTCGTCATTTCCAGTTAGACCAATTTATACGTACCAAAATTAAAAGTCATAACGCGCGCGCGCATCCGTTGGTTCGGCTGCAGGAAACTGGCGAGTCCGATAAAACGGGAGAAAAAGCGAAAAAAAAACTATAATTAGATCAAAATAATAATAATAATAATAATAATATGTACGAGTTAAAAATAAACTGCAAACGGTAGTCACGAGTGTGCTATGTTATAACTTATAACATTATAATGTATATAATTGGCATATACTCGTATTATTGATATAATATGTTATATATATTTTAAAAACCGAAACGGGAGCGCGCGGACATAAAATATGAGTACGGAAATCCGTTAAACAATTTACAATAATAATAATAATAATATGTACCTAGGTTATTATATAGGTATATTATATATAACCTAGGTATATAATATATAATAAACGGGAAGTTTCCGCCGACGCCCGCACCGGTCGATGATATTATTATTAATAATATAATATTATATTATTGTCGTCGCCGTGCAGACCCCTCGCGCGCGCACCGGTCAGCGCCGCGGGGCGGCACGCGGGGCACGAGTCCGTTGTCCCGCCGAGGCGGATCGACGCGGGGGTGTGTGTGTCGTGTGTGTGTGTGTGTATGTGTGAATGCGAAAAATCAATACCACCCCCGCGCTCTTTGCACACACGCACACACCTTTCGTCCGAGAGATGACCGTTCGGCGAAACCAACTCGAATTTATATACATACATATATTATATTATAATATATATATACACATCTGTTGAAATGACCCAGTTGTCGACATAACGGGTCCTGAGCAAAAAGCCTAAAATATAATATAAAATAATATTATATTGTTATATTATATTATATAGGTGTCGATCGGAGTAATAAAATCGATCGAACAGAGAGCAGGGACAAGAGAATGACAAAAAAAAAAATTTCTAACGACTCTTATTTTTATTATAATATTATTATTATTATTATTATTATTATTATTATTATTATTATTATAATTTATAATGTATCCGCGACGCTTTGGCGATACGAAATGACCGTTCGTTATTATTATTATTATTATTACTCGCCATTGTAAGTATTATAATATGTATTATTATGCTCGTGATGTTTGTTATCGTCTCGGCGGAGGAGGTGATGATGTTCGCGCACGCACACGTCCGACCGGGGGTGGCAATTAGAAGCGATCGACGATAGTTTTACCCTCTCGACCGCCGTCCGGAACACCACCTATATACGGGGTGATGTATAAAATTCGTGTTTCGTATTTTATATATTGTACAACGCGCCATATTTCACCCTGTATATATTATATTATATTATATACGAGTCACGAGAGAGAGAGATAGCATTACAATTGCATATTATATTATATATTATATATAGACGTGTTTTGAGTTTTGACCCTCTCGTGTATGTGCACCGATCGACCGAGGGCTGACCACGATCCATTCGGTATTATATATGTATATCGTATATGTACCTACAATAATATTATACTATTATCGTCGTTTGCAAATTTTATCATAATAATAAATAATATAAATAATACGAGACACGAAGTGTGATACGGATAATGGATACCACAAATTTTTTCAGTAACTATCTATAATAGATAAAAAAAAAAAAAAAAAAAAAAACATAATATAATATAACCTATAATCGCGGTTTTAAACGCATTTAAAAAAATATGTTTATATAAAAAAATATATAACGGTAATATTACGTTTGTTTTACATATAATATATCATTGTAATGTTTAATAATATTATATTACCGTGCAGATGTTATAATATAAACTATTGGATGTATATAGTTATCGAGTTTCGAACGGTAAACGCAATAAAACGCGTATATGTATATAACGCGCGCGACGGCGGCGAAAGAAATCGAATTTCCTGCAGACCAGACGGTCAGTGTAAAATTAAAATGTAAGCGATATTGTTTTTATATCGAAACTTGAAAGTATCGATTTTTCGTACCTAGGGTTTTTTTTTGTTATTGTTCGTCCGGTGCGTTTTAATGTTATATATATAGGTATTTATAGCATTTACTTTTTATATATATTATAAAACTTCTTCTGTCCCGTCGAGGAATTTCGTATACGTATAAAATCAAAAATAACAATATTTACTTTAACTGGCAACTGCTATGTCGTTTATTATATTCGTATATTATTAGTAGTTTACTTTTTACATCATTATGGTTATATTATATTATTATTATTATTAATATCAGATAAATCCTAAAACTTTTTCCTATATACGGGTATATCACATTATACAAGTATTATATAAGTCATAGGTGCGTTTAACAGACGTTTATATCGGTGTATTGTCTTTATTTATAAATATATTATTATATAAATTGCGTGGACAGGGACAGTGGAGCCGGTAGGCGAAGCGACCTATCCCTTATACACTTGAAAACTATAAATTATAGCTGCACAAATGAAGGGACGGACGGACGGACGGTGCTAATATACCTATTATAGCATCACAATCGAAAGCACTGGTTTATTTGATAAAAAAAATTTCAATTGGCGGTGCTGGGGAAATAGACCTCATAACATAATTTAGGACGTATTATATATAGGTATATAATAATTTTGGTATCTTATCACTATATATGTAACAAATCGAAAAAATGACAAATTTAATACAATTATATACAAATTTCAATTTAACCAGCTATACAAAATATAATGCTATTTTATATTAATAATAGATATAATTGATAATTCAAAGCGATTTACATTACTGCGAGATTTAATTTATACTACACATTATAATATTTCAATACACAATAATTATTATCATATCTATAATATTATATTATTATGTATACCTGAGTACTTTTTTCAAATTATCATTCTTATCTCTAATTTAAAAAAAAAATCAATCTTAATTTTTATATAGTGTTGTCATATTATATTTATGTTAGTTTAAATTTCATATTTATATTATCCATTTATCCAAGAATAACAACAGTATGGGTTATATTATTAAATTTCAAAATTTTGATTTAGACTGCATCGAAGATTTCGTAAAATGTCTATATAATAAATATCCTAATTAAATAAAATATCCGCTAACCACAATATCAGTTCGTGCAGGAATTTTATAGGTCATAGGACAAATTATTATTAAATATAGTTGATAGGTATACTCGTAGGTACTATAATTTATTTCTTCAAAAATGTATTCTATACTCATACAAAGTACATCCATACGTATATCAAACGACTCGAAATATACAACATAATAATAATATAACGTATTATCATTTATCAAAACCAAATGGAATTAGTAAACCACATTAACGTTGCAGTGTATACGTTTTACAATATTAAAGTACATATAATTTATTTTAAATTATATACATCGAAATTATATTAATATTATATATATTGTATTCAAATAGTATGAAAAGTATTTCCCATGATAATATCTTTTGCTTTACATAATATTATAATGGATTATTAAAATGATTTTCGAATCTAAATTCTATAATTAATCTTATATTTTATAATGACAAATTAAACACGTCCGAGATCTCTATCGCACATTTGCACCCAGTAATTATTTTCCTATATACATAATAATAGTATAGTAATTAATAATTTTTATAATTATGATGTTTATATTATATTTAAAGTATAGTTACATGCATATAATATATTCAGAAATCTTATACGTAGGTACATATGCTCTATATATAGAGTAAAAGACAAATTTTATATATTTTGAAAACGAATTATTTGCTTATATACTGCAAGTATGAAAATACAATAATTTTACACAGCAAAATCATACAAAATACATCGACAATATACTAGATATTAGCTATTATTAAAGACGTTTATCGGCATAATATACCTACTATAATAATATATTATGATATTACTATATTAGAACAGAAGGCGTTAATTTCTATATACGGTGGAATTTGAAGTTATTAATAAAAAATTTTTTTAACCCATACTGCAATCATTTTAAATTAGGTACTTGACGTAAATTACCATTTCTCGTTTCTTTCTCCAAAGTATATACCATACCAAGTGTACTTATACACTAATGTATATCCGGTGTATGACGTAGGTTTATAATGTATGTATAATGTTAAATCATAAATGAATTATATTTCGTTCTGACGTAACACGTTACAAATTATGCCATAATAATACGACATACGTCAGTACTTAAAAATATACATAATAATATAATATTATAAAAAACCAAATAAATATCTAGGTATATCAAACAAAACACGAGAACACCACGAGTATAATATTATATGTAGGTATAATGAATTTGAGATTATATTTACGTGTAAATATAATACTCGCATTATATAAATGACGAATTAATAATATATAACTATATTATTATTGGTTTATTTTCACATTTCAATTTCGAATCTCGAAATATATTAAAACAGTTTTGTTATTTCATTAGTATACTTATAACAGACAACAGTTATACTATAGTAAATATAGCTAAAGGTCATATTTACTTATTCGATAAATCTTATGTATTTTTATACGGTCAAATATTTCAAACATATCTTATATTTGCGTTGAACGAGTAACGATATCTTTAAGTATTCAACTGTCGAAACGCGCATAAATATATTATGTAACTGAATTATTTGAATAAGTTATATAACACGGTATAATAAATTCGTGATAATTTGCGTGCAAATAGATAAGAGAATCGAAAATATATTATTTAATATTGAAAAATATAATAACATTTATAAAGGTTTTATAATGTAAAAATAAAAATTTCTAGCTCGGTGCAGCGCATATTATTATATAACTAAATAATGTATTTTACAAAAAGAGTTTCTGCGAATATAATAATATACGTTATAGTATAGGAGAATATAATATCGTATATGAGATTTTCTTGTGTGTGTATACATAATGTAATATTATACGGAAAGGCTGAGCGGCCAAACGGAAGTCCGATTTTGAGAACGAGGCGTGTCCTTAAAATAAAAAAATAAAATAAAAATCCTATAAAAAGCGATATAATATGCGTATATATATATATATGTACGGGTCCTGCTCAGGCCTTAGGTATGTACGTGTGAGGGACGAGGGAGGGAAAGGGGTTAAAGTTTTGCAAATCCGTATACGGACACACACGCGCGCACAAACAAATTATTATCATTATTCTTATTATACCTCGATGGACCCGAAGGGACAGTAGCGGCGGCATGCCCCGGCCACCGTGACTGACGGAACGAGGAGAGACGGGAAAATTCCTCGAGTCTTTGGCCGCGCGGCCGGAAATGCCCGCGAACAGCGCTCGGCGCGCGCACACGCACGCGGGGCGTGTTCCGATTGGTGCCGCCGCCCGTTCATGCCCCCTCGGACGGTTCTCGGACGGCCCCACCAGTACCTGTGCGTTACTCGCGCCCCCCGCCTATCCCCATCGAAACCTCGATCGAGGTACGCCGACGACCGTAGCGTCAAGCGACGGCGGCGGCCGACTCACACTGAATGAGACGACACCGCGCGCCGCCTTCATATAGTCATACGCACCGGTCAATCGTATACGGTCGTTCCGCGTGCGTTTGTTATCGTTCGTTTTGTTTGCGTTTTTTTTTCGTTTTTTTTTTGTTTTTTTTTTTTTTTTTGTATATAATATACAAACCATTAATTTCTACGTTATTTTTAAAATTTGAAATAATTTTATCGTTACGTTTTTCATTTTGTACGCATATACCAATGTAATAATAATATTAATAATAATTAAAATAAATATAAATAATAATATATTATATAGTATCGACGCGAAAGTGAACAGACATATGTAATCGTGTATTATATTATAATATTATTATCTGTTGTTCCATTACCCGGATATAGGCGTCGCGCGAGACAAACCAAAGTGTGCGATTTCGTTGCGCGAGATTAATTTTTAAATAACATCGAACATCTGTCGGGCACAGTTTCGAATATAAACCGAGCGTTCGACTGTCGTCGTTTTATTTAAATTTTTTTAAAACATTTTTTTTTCTCACCGTTTACTCACGTCTCGTCCGTGTTCGTGTTCCCGTCCGTCCGTCCGTCCGCAACGCTGGAGGGCTTACCCGCGGTGGCCGGCGGCGGAGGCGAAGGGCTCAGGTTGGCCGCGGCCGCCGGCGCCCTGCAGCAGTACCGCAGGGTCGAAGAAGAGTCAAAGCTCGCGCACAAATTCCATCCGGCCGGGTTCGAGTTCTACCGTAACCTGCACAAATTCCACAATTTAAACAACAATAACAACCACAGCAGTAAGAATAACAATAACAACGATTCGCCGCCGTCCGACAAGGCGTCAGCAGCGGCGGCGGCCGCGGCCGCCGCAATGATCCTGCAGCAGCACCACCGTATCGGTGGCTTGTTGGCCGGACGCAGGCCATCGTGCGACATCACCGCGGTAGCCGCGTCCGCCACCGCTGCAACGGACCAGCAACCGCTCGATCTCAGTTCACTGTCCGTTCCGAAGTTTAACGGCGGCGGTAGCGGCCGCGCGCACCCTTATTTTTCACACCACCATCATCACCATCAGCAACGCGGCGCTGTCCAGCAGTCGTCCGTCAAGGCAGCAACGTCGTCACCGTCGCCACCGACCCGTCCGCATACGGTGCACGCGGCCGTTGGCTCGTCGTCGGACGACGAAGATGACGACGAGGATGAGGATGACGATGTCGCGGAAGGAGACTTGAACAGCATCGGTGGCCGAAGAAGTCGTGAAGACGTTTTGCAATTATCGTCGCCACCGCCGTCCGGGACCAACGAAAACGGTAAGTCGTGTTTTTTTTATCCTTATCAACAGTTGTATAACGATTTTTACGATATTATAATAATTCGAATATCTACTCGCGCCTAATTTCTGGTTATCATTTATTTTGCGTCCTAATTTTTTTTTATCTGTAGGTTTAAATTTAAACTTCTCGTGTGAATTAAATTATTTCGCACAATTTTGGCTTATTTTACAATGACACGTGTATTTATATAGGTTTACTTGCGTTTATATTGGAATTGGGTAATGTTCGTAATTAACGTTTTTATTGTAATTGATATTTATTTAATACCTACTTTATACACTAATCGTATAATATATAACATGTACTTACTGTATAATATATATATATAAATCTATACACGCATAACAAGTATATTATATTATAATTGGATGATGCCAATTAACGTCTAACAACAACCGAATTAGTCATCGATTATAAATTTATAAACCGTATACGTTTGCTTGAGGGCCTTCGTAAAATATATACACGAACATGTTATTTCCGGCCAAAATAAAATATTTTATAGGTACGCGTGTGTTATCATTATGTAAAAATTCGTCAATCGATTACCGCCGTAAAGAGTATAATATTATGTTTTGTGGATGAAAATAAAAAATATGTTATATTTTAATACACTTGTATATAATATAAAGATTTTCGATGAGTTTAATGGATATTATAATCGAAACTATTTTAACTTGAACGATTCGATCGTGAATATTGTTAAAGAAATTTGAATAAATTTGAATATACCGGTGGCGAAACTTACTATAATATGAGATACGATCGACGAACGAATCTATATCGCCACATAAAAGCATTACGTTCAAGTTGCATAAAAAACAATCGTTCGAGTACGTCCGCAAGGACGTGTTTATAATATATTATACATAATAATATTATACTATTATTATTTTATTAATTATTTTTATAATGCATCGTCGTACTCGTATCGCGATATTTTTTTCCTCATAATTATTACAATCGTAGGTATTTATATTGCATTCATACACACATTATTTTGCATTAATTATTTATAATTTGTCTTACCGATATATTGTTAATTAATTTTTAAAAGTTTCTTTATTTCGACAACGTATCATCGAATGGAAATTTGGAAAGTATTTGAGTGTGTATACTTAAACTGTAAACGGTATAATATTATGAGATTAAAATTTATATCCAATGAAATATCACAAATATTATAGTTTAGATTTTGTTTGTCTTTACATTACGAGTAGGGAAATACATTTTATGGGAGAGAACTGAAAAAAAAAAATATTTCATGGAAATTCTATATTTATGGAATACGGGTATACATTAAATTAGTAAATTCTGACCATGTTTCCCAATACGAAATTAGAATATATTAGTTAGATTATATTGATTAAAAACGGCACGTGTACGATGATTATGAAAAATTAATTTACCCTTCATCATGATTCTAATATATTATTATTTTTATAGCTGTCCATTATTATTATGTATATAGTATGATAATTGATGTATAATCTAATGTAATGATATCTGTAATCTAAGAATTGGGAAACTTTGAAATTATATCAAATTTAATATTTTAAATACCAATAATTCTCAGTAATAAACGAATGAACATAATTTATCATAAATTGTTACAAATATTTTGCACTAGCGAAATTTCTGATATCAGCTTTTCATTGATATAATATTATTCGTATATAAATTACCATGTAAATGTAACATAATTGAAGAATTAAAATTTATCCTGAATTTGATTTTTAAATTACTCTTATAAAAATATAATATAATATATAGTTAAATTAAATAGTAAAATATACTTTTTACGTCTTCTTGAAATTTAAAATTCTAACCTAATGATTTATATTATAATTTTACATACTGTTTGGAAAAACTAATATTGCCTAATTCGATAATTTATTGTTTGAAGAAAATAAAAATAAAATAAATAATTATGGTATACCAAGTGGAATTTTATTTTATTTTTGTCAAATATTAAATAGGATATTATGTTTATAGTCTATTTGGACATAAACATGTGAATATATTATATTTATTTAAATTTAATACTATCAGAAAGTTTAAAAATTTGAATTTCAATGAAAACATAAGGCAAGACTAATAATTTAAAAATGAGAAAACATTATTTTTTTATTATCTAGTTATAATACATAATATAGCAGACATTTAATGTTTTCCACATAATATTTAAAAAGTTTTATCATTATACATTTATACTTAATTAATAACATAATAATTCATATTTTGTTTTTAATATGATATTTTTTTTTTGTTTTAATTATTATTTAAATTTCAAACACGAATGGTTAAAAATCTCATTAATTACACATTGTTTTCGTATTTATTTATTTATATATATATATATATATACTTTAGTATATTTATTTGCATATGTGAGTTATTACTTTACGGTTCACCTGTTAGCTGTTGTTTACATTTTATAAATTAATTTGTATAAAAAAATAAAAATAAATATAATTATTATATTACGACGCATTATTTATCTTGTGTTTAGATTGTGTTTTTTTTTTTTTGTCTGTGAATTACATAATATAAACATCCACAATGAATTAATAAAATTTCATATCAATGGGATTTAAATTTAAATTATTATCTCGTTTTGGTCACATGACCTTTGTAAAAGTCGTCGTTATGCAGTTATCATAATAAAATAATATATTCAACGACAAAAAAATATGTATATACGATATATATATTTGAACGTTATCGTAACTTATTGGAATATCAGCCTGAATAATATAAGTATAAAAATGTGTCTTGCAATTTTTTTTTTTTAACGTAATTCGCAAAATATATTCCATAACGATTTGAAACGTTAATGGTTGCTAGTGTTAATGTGTTATGATATTATATTATAATATATATCTAAACCTAACCTAACGGTCGTATTGCTTCAGATTTATTTAATTTTATTGGGTAATATCTCTCACGGTCTCGTTGGAACGTGTAAATAACTACCGCCTATTAACGTCTCGAAAACATTACACTCTTCGGCTGTAATAGATCAGAAGGTTGTTACACGTTTTTCGACGATCGCGCTCGATACACTCGTATATTAAATACAGTGTAAATTTATATTACGTTTAATGTGTATATTATATTTCGGTATTTATTTTCCTTGGGGGGGGGGGAAGGGCCAAACGAGATAGAAACGAAGACGTGTCAATTTTGAAATTTTTGAGAACTTATGGAAATTTTATCATAGACGACCGTACATAATAATTAATTTGAATTATATTTGTTGTTCCGGTAAACGTGCACGAGAGACGGTAAAAAATGTATTGTTTATCCGTTATACATACTTGTATATTATATTTATTTATAACTAAATAAATGCGTGTTGGAGTATTATTGTTCGTATTATTTTGGGTCGACGTAAAAAACCGTCAACAAGGCGTCAACACTAATAAGTGTGATATTTACTATTTAGGTATTATAGAGTAAGGTAGGCGTGTGTTATGTGTGTGTGTACTTTCTATAAATAATATTGTCGAGCGTATTATGTGAAAAAAAAAAAATAATAATAATAATATACGTCAATATCATTGGTATTTCGTAATCCGAAGTTTTGGCATCGCACACGTGTCCGCGTGCGAAATCGCAAACCTAGTGTAATATTATCAATATACTACAAACATATTTTTGTTATTATAAACCTATTTGACCGTAATAATATGTTAACGGGGAGTCGGGAAAAAGTGCCATTTTATTTATTTTTTAAAATACTTTTCCGGTATACGGATAATTATTATAATTTACAAACGGCATAATAGCTAATATATTATTATTGTGTATTGTCTCCTATAACCGTTGTGGCGGTATCTCCGGTAACTCGGGAAAATGAGAAGGGGTTATAACACGAGCCATAAACGACTCGTGTACCGCGGTACATAATATTATACCTACGTTATTATAATATATATGACTGTGTAATATACGCACACGCGGCGACCGGAATAAAATATATTATAAGGGATCTTGTTTTCGTATTATACGAACAGTATAATAATATATGGGTACCCTCTCGTCCCTTCGGGCGTTCGGTCGTGTGGGTCCGAATTGGATATTGTGTAACGGGTTGGGCGCACGAGGGCTACTTTGTGTGAGAGGGCACACTTCCGCGTCGTCTACAAGGTGTGTGTGTGTGGTGTGCGCCGTGGTGCGGTACCATTATTGCCAACACACGGCGGGCCGAAAGCGCGCGCGCCACCGCAGCAGCATTCGTTTTTGTACCCGATGATGTATCCCCGCGGCCGGCGGCGGTCGTGCCCGTGCCCGGGCAGATGGTGCGTCCCGCGCACATACATTATTATTATTATTGTACGACGTGAGCTCGCGGGTCGTAAATTCCTGTTCTGTAACGGGGTGGTAAAACGTCGAAAATAATAACAATTAAAAAACTAGAGGAAAAAAAAACCGTGTCCGACGACGCTGTTATATGCGTCGACGGGGATGGATAAAAATACCCTTCGTCCCGTCGCCGCCGTCGAAACGGATGATACCGACAAGAACGGCGCTCGTCATAATCGAGAGTTGATAGGGAGGGAACAGGGAACGCTTTAATTTTTATCAAAAAAGCATAAAAATCATCTTATAATATTTAATTAGCGTTTTTCATATTATTATATTTTCAAGTATATTGTAATAATATAACGCTTGTTTTTATTTTGTTTCGCGAAAATCGTGCGGAGGGAACACAAAATGTAAAACTCGCGATAAGTACTAGTTTCCGCCATTTTTTTTTCTATACAATGGATAACGCGAATATTATTCTGACGATCACTCGTACTCTTACCACTTACTACGAGCGAACGGATTTTGTTGGAATTATAATTATTGTATTTATTGCGCGAGTGAATCGAAAAACGAAATATATTTAGTATAAGTAAAAATATTGTGTGAATAGTTGTCGAGTAGACGGCAGTTTTGAAATGGCAAAATAAAATTATTATTATGCAATGGCGCCCACGTTGTCCTCACACGTTTATTCCGATGTATCGTTTTATAGACCTGTTGGCAGGATTCTATATAAATCGTAAGAGACCATTTTTGTAATGTGCTGCGTAATATGGTAAATATTTCACGATTAATATTTTGGATAAATAAATATGTCCTACGTGACCTTTCCGAATTTGTATAACTCGTATATCAAAAATTAATTTCGCCCTCCCGTACAATATAATAGTAGTTAACGTGTAGTACGCATTATTATTATAAATTCTGAATACTATACCAGATTCGAACGGTTAGCGACTTGGCATGTAGTCCGATTTCGATCCATTCGTGCATGCGTCTTGTATTCCATTTGGTCATTTGGAAATCTACGGGTAAATAGGTATGATATTATTATTATTAAAAATATACAATAGCAGGTAATAAAATATTCTCTCTTATTTCTATAGAATTTTTGGAATATTCTCTTCCGCCGGACTTTGATTTTTCACTACTTATTTAGCTGTAATGGGTAGTATAATATATTATATTATTATTTTGTAAGAAGACTGTGCGTGCACATCTTGTGCACGTTTATTCATCGTTTCACTTTTGCGTACAACAAACTATTTTGGGATCGTCCGAAAATGATTACACGTGTACAATGTACATAATAAATTAATAATACATTAATTTAATAAATAAATACATTTTGTTTTGTGTTATACCGTGTTATACGGTATTTTGATATCGAAAATAATAATATTTATATTTTCTTTTCAATGTTTTCGTAACGCGTATAGTAACCGTGAAGAAATAAAATACTATATTACTTTAATACCTATAGTTTTTATTTCAAATATCAAGTTAAGTTATAATATTTACTTATTTTATTACGTAATTATTATTTTAATTACGGTGTATTTTATTATCTAATTACGTTGTAAACATTCGATCTGTTCCGTCGTATTACGTTTATAATTTGTTTAACGTCGGTAATGTACGGGGAATTGAAACAAAAAAACACGTCGATGGTTTTTTTTTTTTTTTTTTTTGTTCTCGTATATTAATCATTAAATTTGAATATTATACCGATTTGTATAGTCGTTTGGATCTCATAATAATTTGTTTTCACATGTATTATATACATAATTTTAATATTTTATGAAATATATAATAATATATAAACTTAAGAGTAATTTTGGATATAAAACCGTGTTTATTACTTAATTTAAATTATATTAAAATAATAATCAGAAACAAAAGGGAACAAGAAGGTACGACAGACATATACACTGGCCAACACCTAGCTATTATAATATTATGTATGGTACCTATACTATTATAGTAGTTGTGTTTAATTTTATGCAAATAACACCTTTGTACATGACCTAGTGTTGTTAATTTCGGCGATGTACGTCTTATCGACACCGGCGATCTCAAGGAATTTCCGTTTTGTGAATTACATAACAATATATAATGAGATATTATGATTATATAAGAATAAAAAATTGAATAATGACCGATGTAATCATTTATAATGGAGAGACAATGAGTTTACGTATATGTATTTTATATTTAATAATAAAAACAACAAAAATAAAAACAAAATATTATGTCTCACAGCTGATGGACAATATTATTAAATATACATATTATTTTTCTATTGAACGTATATAATAATATTTTATGCTCGTGTATGTTGTTAATTATAAAATATGTAAAAACAAAAGATGAAAATTGTTCGGAATGATACATAATACGAAATACGGTTCGTCCTTGATTGTGAATTATTTTAATATAATCCAAACATGTGAACAATCGTCAATCGTATATATTCATGCACAATCTAATGACGCATGTTCATCAAAAACTCAGAAATGACTGCGTTATACAAGTAGTTTGATTTCCATCGCCAACACATTACGGAACAAGGACTCTGATGTAAAATTACCATATAATATCTATCGTATATTTAATACGTCCCGGCATTTATGTTAATGTAAAACCTTACCAAATCGGTTTTTAATTGACGTCTCCTGCTTCCATATAGTGCAATTATAAGTGCATTATCTCACGCTCTTAGTGAACCCGGACCAAGTGCCAATAATAATAATAATAATAATAATAATAATAATAATAAAAATAATAATAATCATAATAATAATAATAATAATAATAATAATAAAAATAATAATAATAATAATAATAATAATAATAATAATAATAATAATAATAATAATAACAATAATAATAAACAAAAATCGGTGGCGCCTCTTTCTCCTGAGATCCCTGTAGATTATACCCCGGGACTACGTTATTTAAATACACTCGACACTCGTATACACATATTTGTATACCACCTGTTGATATGTCCATTTAACAGGTTTGCTATCAGATTTTAGTATATGTTCAGCAGAAGATGTTAAAATACTTTATATAAATGTGCATACAGTGTATTTCAATATAATCATATACAAGTACCTATATTATATTCGAAGATAAATATCGCTATATAAACATAATATATGTATACGATTTCGCCGAACCACTGGGTCGGTATTGTTTCGTTCTCACGACAATGCCTGGGGCGTTAAAGTCACTTTTCCAAAAAATTTAAATTGGACTTGAAATCAGGCGTCGTAACAGAAGGGTGGTGTATGTGTGTATAATAAAAGAATGGGAAAAAAATCTAGTAAAATAATGGGAAATAAAAAGAAATAAATTAAATGTAGGTACTGAGAGAGAGACAGCAATCTTCGACCGTTCTATGAATACGTTATTATTATTATTATTATTATTTATATATAAGAAAAAAGAAGTGCCCGGTTAAAAGCCCAGAAGCTAAAACGTATATTATTTCTACTTCGGTAATGACTCGGCACAATTTGGTAGCTCGGAATTAGCTTCTCCTTTCACACACATATACGTATACCTAGTGTATAATGTACAACACAGTACTCACTACACGTGTATGTAAGGCCGCCGTAGTTATCAATAATGAATATAAACTATATACAGTACAAGAAGAGGACGACGATCGTCTTTTAGAAAGAGCAAGTAGGAAAATAAAAATAAAAATAAAAATGAATTAAAAATAATATTATTATTTGTCATCGATTGTGTGACTCGTGCAAGAATGCCGGCGATATACGAGACGTATATGTAATCCGTTTCGGTTAATTAT
Source organism: Tetraneura akinire (assembly GCA_021307375.1). Lineage (NCBI taxonomy): Eukaryota > Metazoa > Arthropoda > Insecta > Hemiptera > Aphididae > Tetraneura > Tetraneura akinire. Next base: position 13,514,921 of record JAIUCT010000001.1, read on the forward strand.
TCTTTTGTTAGTAAAATTCGTTCGTTATTGGTGTCTCGACCAATGGTCGACACGGACAATAATATCATTCCACATGCAGTTTTTTCTCAATTCCATTATTATATTATTATGTATTCAGATTGATGTGGCACAAAAGAAAACTGACGAGAGAAATCTTGCGCAGAAGAAAAACTTTACGTTTTGTGTTTAAATCTTTTAAAATCGTTTGATTGTATAATAGGATATATTATATTAATTACATTTGCGTATATTATTTTTTTTTAATAACCACCATCTGTTATATAACAGTAATTCACTAATTTCTGAATATATCAGTAATTAAAACTCAATATTAACTATTGTCTTTTTCTTTTTTTATATACGTACTTGTACTAAAACTATGTATATAAAATTAAATTTATACTTATATAAAATACCATATTAGTAAATTACAATATAATAATAAACTATAGTGTACGACGCAGTAATGAAATGAAAAGAAAAAGAATCTCAATTCGTTGTTGTTTTAATTTGGTATTGTTGCGAAATAATATACCTACTATTAGTAATAATAATTATATGCGCGAATAAAACAATTTAGAAAGTCCTTGTAATTAGCGTAATCAATGTTAAATTAACAATAAGATATACACAAAATCCAATGTTTTTCTCGTCAGTGTTATTCGAAATTATGAACAAACATCACACGAATTTCGGTAAAGACGTTATATGATTAAGAATAATACACGTGATGTATAAAAGTGTATTGTGCGTGGAGGCTGAAAATTATTAAGTTGAAAATAGGTAGTTAATTTTTTTTTCCAAATTCTATACGAAATTTTTTGAAAATGAATAACGACCGTATAAGATACATTCTACGAATTCGACGACAGGATAAGTAAATAATCCACGCGTATTAATAACGTATAAATATGTGATATTGATGACCGCGGTAACCGGTTAGCGTTATTATATTAAGGCGTTATAAGCTCTCACGCGCGTACGTATACGTTTCGACATCATCGTATGCCGTATTATGATTGAGTGCGCGCGCGATGATGAGTATATACGAGTCCTCGGGAGTAACACGCGCGTCATTCAACCGCGCCGATTATGATTTTTATACCGCTATAATAGTACCGCACGGCGTATATACCGTGGTATACCTATATATACATAATATATATACAGTACCCACATATACGTAATATTATAATTTCCTCGGGTGGTAGCCGCGGAGAAAACGAGCGCTGCGTACGGCGTGAACGAACTATACGCGTTTGTACGACTCGCGGCTGCGTTTCAATTTGTCCAATTATCGCGCAAAGGTGCGCATTATTAATTACCACCGCGTTTCGTAACGCCGTACGCGTTCGCGTGTGTTGGTCATTTGTCATATATACAGGAGGAATAAAATTATTGTTGGAAAAAAATATATACTCGCACGTATAAATATTACAAGAAAAATTAACGCGGGCAATCTGTGGCAGCGAGCGCGTATGTATAATATGATACACGAGCCCGAGGCGGACGGACGACCCGGCACCTAGGAATGTTTATCGACGATGCCGCGTGGCTCGGTCTTCGACGTCTTCATTATGAACGCGCGCGACTCCGCCGAAACCGGCCGCGCGTATAATTGCACTGCTCTATATGATGACAGGTGCTCTCGGTCAAAACGAAACGGGGGGAAAAAACAAAATTAATATGTACAAACGATACTACTTGGCTCGCGATATTATTTTTCAAAACGCGTAATTTTACCTACAAGAACGAGTAGTAAGTTACGGGGCGAGAGGTCGCGTCCAAATCGAAATGACATACACGAAAAACGCGTGAAATATTTTAATATTATAATATATACGATTTAAATATATAATAATAATTAATAATATAATCCGCGAGAAAAGAATAATTTTATTATCTATATCGTGTCGCGTATGCGAAGTATCTTAAATGGAAATCCTATGAAAACCGTCAAAATAAATATATTATACCGTCCAATTTTGCACAGGAATGTATACGTATAATATTTACAGAAATAATATAATAATGTATAGGTACGTTATGAATCTACAGATATGCATGAACGTCATATTACGTTGTATAGGATTCGTATATACTATATATATAGCGTAGCAGCGGGACGCTATTGCGTTCGAAAAGTGAATTGAACTTCGAATGCTTGACACACATACTATATATAATATAGGCACATTTCAACGAAAACCACAACAATAAACGAGATCCTACGGAGAAGAGAAATATCGCCGTATACTCGGGATTTAGACAAAAGCGATTCGTATGTTATATTGTTGTTACGCGTGCAGGATGTAATATTATGTGTGTGTGTGTGTCTAGGGAGTCTTGAAACGAAGTCAAGGTCCTTACTCTCGCGCGCTATAGTGGAATTCGATTGTCGCGAATTTCGATGCCACCATCCGGCAGCTTCGTGTATATATAAATATAGATGAATACGTATTATACAATATGTATAATATTATATACGTACGTGAATATAAAATATATTATATAATTTATACAAACCGTCGGCGGCGGTACGATATGTAAAAAAATGCATTAAGATGGACGTATAAAAAAAAAAAAAAAAAAAAAAAATGAATAAGAACGCACTATGTACCCGAACGTTAGGAATTCATTAGCGGCAAGATGTAAAGGGTCGAAAGAAATCCTTGGTCTTAATTGTGTATAAAAGCGTCTGTAGATATAATATATGGAAACCGGCGCGTAATTAGAATAGACGAAAATTGTATTTTAATAATAATAGTTGATAATAATAATAATAACAACCGCGGTAGCCCCGGAAGAATGAAAAAGTGTTTAGAGAGAAGGTCATTAGTTATTCATGGCTGACACGCGGGGCTGAATCATGCGTTATTAAAAAAAAAATATCCGAAAGAAAGAGAGGTAAAGAAAAAAAATCGTATATTGCTTAACGACGAAATATTCTTTACATATATTATTATATATATATAAATAATAAATATATATACATTATATACGTATATATGCTTCAAACCCATTCTGTTTCTCATTAAAATATCATTAGATAGAATATACGAGTATGTGCCTTTCGATTCCCTCCCCACCACCCCTGAAACTTTTGAAACCCTGCTAATGACACACACACGATTCAGTATAATATACATATATAATAATATGATTATTAATAATCTTCCCCACTTTCGTAAACTATAACAAAAACTAGTGTTAAACTAGATAATATAACTGGAATTTTGTAATGGTAGTTTGGTGTAAAATTGATTTTTAATATATACCTAATTATTTTTAAATTTTGATTTCGTTGTTTTTTCATAATATATTTTATTGTATTAAGCATTATTAATTATTATGTAATGTATAATTAAAAAAACAACACGTTTTAAAAATAAAAATAGCCATCATTAATATTTTAATTTAATAAATATCACGATTTATAATTTCAAATGTTTGCGTAAAAAATATAATTATATATGTACGGTGATTTAGTAGGTTAAACATACAATACCATGACGTCATTCTACTTGATTCATTTCTTAAATACCGGAATAGTATGCTCACTAATGACTCAAAAAAATCTACCGAAACCTTATTTAAATTAGAAAAACTATATAATTGGCCCATCATATTATTATTCGGTTATTCCACGAATTGACGTTTAACCTTGATTTCTCGTTTGCATAATTTCTCTTATAAAAACCATGAAATCTGGTTCGTTTTCATAACGCGATATCGTTATCGTAAATTTATAATATAATATTTATTCATTGCATGTTTTAATATTTTATCTTTTTACTTGTAGACAATTCGGATCGATTGATGCATCTAGGACACAAATTCTACTGCCAAAATGGTGAGTTAAATTCAATTAAATATTAATGCATAGACTATGGAGATAGTATATATTATGCCGTACGTACGATAAACAATAACACATAATAATGTACAGAACACATGACCACGTGTAATGTTGTATATAATATATAATATAATTTTTTTTTTTTGAACCAAACATAATTATATTTGCGTTCTTGACTCGGCATCGGCATCGGTGGCGGTGACCTTGGCATTTTTATTACCGTTGCGGTCGAAAAAATATCGGCATTATATTTACGGATATTAGATCTCATCTCGAAATAATATTATTGCCTCTGAAACGCGTTTGTCTGAGGTAAAAATAGGCCCGCGGGTGCAGAACACTGGCGCCAACGTGACAGCCATCGTCGCCACCACCCTCACAGTCGACGGCTACCTGTAAAACGTTGGCCCAGGTTAGTGTGTTATTGTGTGTGTGTGTATTTATATATTATATGAAATGTTTAAGAATATTCTGAGAGTCTTTGCCGAATTTTTGTATTATTATTTTTGTATTTTTATTTTCTTTCGGTGTGTAATATATAAAATATACGGCATAAGTAAAAAGAATAAGGATTAACTCCGTGGGAAACACGGCACAGATTAATGAGAGTCTATTAGAGTTTATACGGAACAGAAAAAAAACATAATAATAATGAAATAGTAGCTTCGTGTATTGTTTTCGACGAGACCGCAGACGACGAATCGTGATAGACGGCCGAATGATCTTTGACAATGGAATTTGGCATTGTAATATGGAATTAAAAAAAAAAAAAGTAAATAAATATAAATAAAAAAAATTGAAACATTTTTAGGCTTCGAATTTCACGCTCATTATTAGCAATAAACGGTTGTGTATAATGTATATTATATTGTTATAATATACGTTACTTTCACTGTCTGCCGGTTGATTCGAATCGATAATAACCGATATATTTTTATTATTATTATTATTATTATTATTATTATTATTATTATTATTATTTTCTACTTTCATTAAGAATCCACGGTCCATATTTTTGTTGTATGTTTCGAAATTTTAACGATCGGTCATTGCTTGTCTCTCAAACCATAAAAATAAGATCATAACATTGGGTATGTATTATAATAACATATATATTTTGAACTAATTAGATTATCGTGATCTTCCGTATAAGACAAATTGCGTTATTAAACTGAAACAGTCCAGTACTGAGCACGAGTTAAAGATTCCGGTATGTCACGAACTTCTTTTCTGGTAGTACATCTGATTTCTTTCCGGCTTCTTCCCCTTAATATAAAGAACCGAAACGTGAAGTATAAAATGTATTTTCATATAGGTATTATGGTGCATACTGCGTGGATAATTTTAATAGCCCAAAATTCAAATACGAAATACAATATAATAATATAATGTATACGATTTTAATTAGATATTGCGCTGTATATTTATTAATAATAGTGTTGAAATTACTGACAGTTATATTATGAGAATTTGACATTTCTGAAATGTAATAAAAGTGTACGTATATTGTAAAATTTTCGGTAATTTGCAAATATTTGAATTTGAATAGGTATTATATAAATCCAAACTTTAAAATGATTGCCCTATAATGTTGAAATTGCCAACATAATATGTATTTTATATTTCGTATATTTCCTCATTAATCATTTCTTTTAGACAAGTTTGAATATAATTTAATTTAAATTACTTATTTTTTTTTATTGAGATACATTCTTATGATTTTATATCTATTAATAAATGCATTATGTGTACATAACGTAATGCACACACACGTCGATGTTAACGTGAATAATATTATAATTAGGTACAGATAGGTATAGTGTATATTTTTTGTTTTTTACTCAATATCGAAAACTAATTAGTAGCAGGTACATACTGCTGTAGTTAAAAATGCGGTACTCTTGATTATCAGCTATGGCCTATGCAAATATGTAAGATGTATTGCGTGTATCCAACAACGAAAGTTATAATTAACATTATGATGTGCGGCGGTGGGGTAACACAAAGAAAAAAACTAATTTAGTTTTAATGTCTTTCTTCGAGTCGGAAACAGAAGAAAGGGTAAGGGAAAAAATGATAAATGATAAAAATAATATACGTACCAGAAATATAATAAATAATTAACATGTACCTACTTATGTAAAGTGAAAAAAAAAATATATATATATATATAGTTAGTTTACTGTACCGCGTCGCGTATATAAAAAGAGTTTCTCGACCAGACTAGAAAATTCTTCAATAAATTCTTCTAAATACATTGACTACCTGTTTTTTCCTCCCTCCTACATTATAATTCCCATTCATGTATGCGCATTTTGTTGACAATTTCTTAGACGTTCCTGCAGTCTGGTCACGTTTTTCTTATACAACTGCATTAAAGCACGGTACCTCACAGACTGGTCCTATATAGCAGATATATTTTATTTTCTCTACCTTATTTTTTTTGTACACTCATCTTCAATTCAAATGTACCGATCCAAAGAACTGCTGCACGTGCTGTAATTGCTATTGTAAAACGGGCAATTTCGATTATGTCGAGTTCCGCGCATTCAGTTGGGAACTCGAGTACCGAGTAGATATGTTAATTTATAGTACGTACAGCGTATAATTAAATAAGGAATATGTAAATAAATAGGAAAACATTAAAATTTTATAACCGTATCGAAATAATATTTATGTAATTATGTAAATATAATGGTATGGTATTGTTATGAATTGTATACACTTCAAGCTCGTAAATCGTTTATTTCTCGGTACCCTGTAAATTTGTACATTAATTATATCGTGCAAATGTTATAAAATATTTATAATATGATTTAATTTGTCCATCATATAATTATTTTTCATTAAAGTTATATTTATAATTAGACAAATATATTATACTCATCGTTGCATTTGACCTATCATAATATACATTTTGTATTGTATTTGTATATACGAGTATGTACTAGTATAGAATGGTACTATAATGTTATATCTAAAAAGAGATTTATTAATATTTTATTAAATATACTACTAATACTACTATGAACTACTTTAAGACTTTATCTTTAAATTTTGATTAATAAACCTAAACTGTCATGTATGCCTACAGATTAGAAATCATTTGTATATAACATTTTAAATTTTGGATATAATATTTGGTATATTATTAAGATAAACTTAACTATTATAATACATATTTTTATTGTCATCCAATATTGGTTTATTCATAATTATTAAAATGATTTATTAATGATTATTTTTCGATAGTTTGAAAAAAATTTATTCCAGAATGATTTAAATTTAATATCGTAAATTCGTAACTTGGTAACTTATAAATGAATCTATGGAAGTTTTATATTTTTGTTATAAATTTATATTTAAAAATTACAGTTTTTTTTTATGTAAAATTTTATATTATTTGTTTTTAATTAACGGTGTTGTTATATAAATTAAAAAAATTTAATATGTATAGAATTTAATTAATAATAAAACACATACCTAATAAGACAGTAACACACATGTAGGTAAATTCATATAATATTACATAATATAATATTGTATTATAATATTTCGTATTTCGAGCTACCTTCTGAGGCAATGGCTGCATATCGCGGCTTTCACCTGCAAAAACGGTGGCGTGCCAAGGAGATATTCACCTATATATCAATCATAACGCACGCTCGTACAAACGTCTGAAAGTTATCGTCTTGTCCATTTTCATATTGATAAAACGATTTAATACCATGATAATATAACCGATACTTTATGGGAAAATATATTGGTTCAATTTCCTTTTTGTTTTTTCTTGAGGTCAGTATAATAATGTAATGCAGATATATATATACCGAGTGAGTATGTACTAGGCCCTAAAATTTATCAAAGTCGTTTTTCAACTTAAATATATTAGATTACTATTTGCCCCTTTCTAGCGTATCGGTTTCTTATTTTTCTTTTTGGGATGGGTTATACCCGTATTTATTATTAAAATGCGTGAGAGATCAACATACGTTTATGAAATGTTAGGTAAAGTTTTCATCTGGCACCCCTATTTATAACGTCTTTATTTTATGGTACTTATACAATAAACGTGTATGCTTTATATTATATAAATAGTATTTATAAAATATAGGTACTTGTCTATTATGGTTTATGCATTGAGAAACTTAAAAAATTAATTTTTTTCTCTAGATTTTTTTAGTTCCTAAAATAACTAAAGTACGAACATTTTTTTGAATTTCACTTAGTCATCTAAGGGATAATTCATTTTTATGTCTTACATTCGGTTGTTTATATTGTATATTATTTAATCATATTCAAAAATCAGTATATAATTTAGGCCACCTATTATAAATATGGTATGTAAAAATTTAAATTATTTTTAATATTATTATTATTTTTTTTCTTTGGTAAAATCTATATGACATAAATGTATAGGCAATATAAATTATAGCGTTGAACGAAATTATAAATGTGCAATAATTTTTTTTATTAATGTTAAGTATGAATGAATAAATTACGAGTCGGGCACATTATAAGGTACCTACCTAGTGATAGGTTGTAGTCCAAAATTTATATTTACGTTTTATGACAATATCAATATATTCTGTTAATTCCTTATTTGCACGTTTATTTTATGTAAACCAATAATCACAAAATGAAACATTAATAATATAAAATAAATACAACCCATTAATATACAGACGTACAGTGATATTTAAATATTATTATTTTATCTATAATATTTAAAAAAAATATTGATATTGATTAATGATATTGTAAAATAAATACAAACCATTAATATACAGACGTACAGTGATATTTAAATATTATTATTTTATCTATAATATTTTATTTTAATTTCTACACTGACATCGCACGAATGAATAAAAACGTCTAACACAATTCATTCTTATATGACTCAACGTTTCGTCCGCATTGTATTTGTTTTAATTATATTATATTTTTATGTGCCCAAAAACGTATTTCTCTTTATTACCATTTCCTGCGTAATGGATAATATCAAATTCCTTTTGACGGTGAATAAACATTTAATATAATTTCGATACCCTTTAGCCTAATCCTATTAATTTTTTTTAATTGAATTTTTATTATATATAAATCCTTCGCCCCCGCCGGATATAAATGAGCTTATGAAAACCCTTCAAAAACTCCGTCTGGCATATTCATTCGCCAATCATAATACTGACGCGTATTGTATGTTATTCGCTTACTGACAGGTAGGGTTTCATTTATGACAGCGTTCGCGACGGCGGCGGCGTCTTATAATATGTTTTTTTGTACCTATAGGTATATTGCGAACGCACTGTGCAGTCGATGAGCGCAACGGGAGGATTATAAACGTGTCCCGCAATATATTATGTATATAATATACGTATAATATGTTTAATATTGTTTATTGTTTATTTTTTATTTTTACCTCTATATAGTCCATCATTATTCGTTCCAGTAAAACGCAATACATTTCATATACGTATGGACATTAGGCATTAGGCACTATAGCCACTAATATTAATAATGTTGGTATCAGCGGTGTGCTGCAGGCTGAGGTCGTTTCGGTGCCTGTAAAAAAAAATCATATTATATAATAATAATAAATTATGCTAAATTTTGTGAATATAATTTATGAAAAATAAAAGATATCAAAAAATAAATATTAACCGTATATACGCACACACATTATTATAATTGTTGTTAAGGCGCGCACTACGCGTGCTTCGTATGTAAGAAACGAATTTATATTATTATTATTATTATTATTATTATTATTATTCTGTTGGAAAATAAGAACGTGAGATTCCGCTGCACCGGCCACCGACTAATTGCTGAATACGCGTCGCGGAGACCGAGCTAACGATCTCGTTTGATTGATGTTGCTGCACATTTCAATGTCCTTGCAGTCTCTCTCTCTCTCACACACACATACTCTCTCACTCTGTCTGTCTCTATTTCTGTATGTGTGTGTGTTTGTGTGTGCGTGCATTATACATTATTATTATTATTATTATTATTATTATTATTATTATTATTATTAT
>JAIUCT010000001.1:13524827-13586654 GCA_021307375.1 Tetraneura akinire
ATTATTATTATTATTATTATTATTATTATTATTATTATTATTATTATTCTACGACGGGTTACGAATATAATATTCGGTCTGGAAAAAGAATTGAATAAAAAATAAAATAAAATATTAAAAATGAACCGGACGACCTCTGCGGCGGAGGAAATCGAATAACACATACATTTTTTGGTATAGGCGTGTGTGTGTGTACAGTGCCGCAACTTGCTATTGGTAGGCCCCAATGCAAGACAGAATTATGGGCCCCCCAGCCCCCCTTTTTTCTAAGCAATATATTAGTATATGATATTTTTAATCCCTTTCTTCTGTGGTATATTCGTATATTATATATTCAATAAATAAATTTATGGATGGATTTCTAGGTATAAGTGTCTAAAAAGGGTCGAATTTGTTACCAAAATTACCACATATATATAATTCCTATGTGAATACTCAATAAAATTTTCAAGTCTCTAACTTCAAAATTGTCCGAGTTATCGTGAAATATTGAAATCGAATTCGTCGAAATTTCAGTTTTCATGAAAAATGCCGTTTTTTCGTCGTTTATTCTAGCATTTAAGGTCAATTTTGAGAAATTCAAAAAATGACCTAAATGAAGTACCAACTACTTCCACTTTCCAATTTCTTATTAGTTATTTCTAAATTTTCAAGTGTTTTTTCTATTCAATTAAAACATGTTCGATTATATAATATATTATGTTTATGTATTATATTGTGTGTATAATACAATACGTATTATGTCTATGTCTCTATGACTATGGCATCAATCGATAATGGACGGAAAATATATCATAAGCATAACTATTATGTGATATTTGGATGACAACAATATTTCGAGTTTCATTTTTTTTATTTTATGAATAAAATTTATAAATAATATTATAATATAACTTTTAATATGGGGCCCCTATCTAAAAATAAATCTCTGGTCAGGGAATGCAATGCATACCCAGCGTCCCCTATTGTTGCGGCACTGTGTGTGTAGCAAGAACTAAAACACGGCGTCGCCCGTGTGTATCGGCGTTTTATTAGAAAACAGTCGGGATTTGTAGCTAGCGCACACAGCCGCCGGGACCGCTGAACGCGCGACGAACGGAAACGCCCCCCGGAGGCGATTCCGGAACAGAAAATTTAATAATAAAAATAAGTCAAACACGGTACAGAAATTGTGTTCGCTGGAGGAGTGTTCTGGGAATTCTGTTTGTTTTTACTGTTGCGCCCCCGCCCGGAGGGGCCTTTGTGTGCCTTTGTGTAAACACCAATATCGCGGCAATGTGCTTTTTCCACCGCGTGCGCGCGCGTGTGCTTATTGGACGGTGAAAAACGTGAAAAAATTGTCAAGGAAAAATATATATTATTATATAATATAAAACGCGTATCTGGTTATTTTTTTTTTCTTATTCCTTTTCTTATTTACAGGTCACTGCGATTACACGGTTTTATAAATATATTTTTTTTTTTTTTTGTACCATCCACCGTCTCTCCTCCTTATCAATCGCGTTAGATTTCACTCGAACTTTTCGAACCGGACGGACGTAAAGATTGCGTTTTCAAACACCTATACCGTATACCCGTTTACGTGTTGAAAGAGCGTAGCACGCACCCCCAACGTTTGGTGACGAATATGCGACCGCGCAAGCGACGAGTCGTCGCGTAATCGACCTAAACGCAAATCGATTACTAACCCTAGAACGTATACCTATCTCCTTCGCATGTCGAAAACGAGTTCGTACCTATACTTTAAATTAGGAGCCTTATTAAAATATACAAATAATATTATATCCTAACACTGTTGTTTTACCGAACAGCACGATAAAATTTAATTTTTCGATATTATCTCTATAAACCATAATTAAAAAAGAAGAGTGGATACTGATGTGAAAGGGATACAAAAAGGGTATAAAGAGGATAGCGTTGAATTTTGATTAAAATATTTGAATGCAATGATAAATCGTTACGTTTGAAAAATGATTTTGAGCCAAGTTCATCAGATAATATATTGTGTATTGATTAAAATTTATTTATTCATTCATACATATGTTCATATGTTCAATATAAATACCCTTAAATTAGTCACCTATAAATACTCAAATATGACAGTACTTCGCTCAGAATCGTTTTTCGAATGTAATGCTTTATCAATGCATTCAAATCTTTTGTTAAATTTATTTGACATTGTAAAATATTGAGAAATAATAAAAAAAAAATCCATATATAAATACTTTAAATAACTTGATTTTACTAATAGTTCAACTATAAACAGCTATAAAAAAATTGTGGTTTGGGATTTTTCTAATGGTAATATTTTAAATAACATGTGATTATACTTCAGTAATATTTTCACATCTTAAATACAAAATTGCAAATTTATCAAACATATAAATAAAAACGGGAATTGTAGAAAATATTTAAAGATTTATATTTTTTAAAAAAAAAGTTAACGTAACGGTTCCAAAATTTTATCACGTATATATTATATAATACATTATTTAAACACCCAATAATTAATATGAATTTTCAAAATTGTTTGAGTTGTCGAGAAATATTGAAATCGATTTCGTCAAAATTTCAGTTTTCGTGAAAAATGCTGTATTTTATCAGTTTTTAGTAGTTTTTCTTAACCTATAAGCCTAATTTTGAGAAATTCTAAAAATAAATTAAATCAAGTATCAACTACAACTATATCCACTTTCTAACCTGAAACATATTCTATTCGTGAAAATCGGAGCATCATTTCGGGTCGAATATATAAAAAATAGACACACATCATTGTAAAACCAATAGATACATTTTTCGCTTCGGTCAAAATCTAAAATCAATTAATGTTTTAATATTTAGACAATTCAGCGTATACTTACATTTTTCGTTAATTAGGAACGTTTTATTATTATTATAAAGCATTCTATAAAAGTAATGTTTTGTTACATAGCTATTATTTGAAATAATATTTCAAATATACCGATATAATGTATTCATATAAAAAAAAATATAAGATGATGTTATCTGGCTTGTAGTTTTTTTAAGATTATATTATGTGAATATGAAAACATACATGTTTGAGTAAGTATAAAATATATTTTATTCCCTCTTTTATTTATTTTTTTTTTTTTTCGTCAAAACTGTCAGGTGTTTGTGAATCCAATACCCACGAGTATTTTGTCATTATATATATATCCAGCAGAAAATCCCGTGCTTCGGCAAATTCGGCAATTTCTCTTTTAGAAATCGATCATCCATATGAGAATATTATTTTTTTATGGAAAAAATACATTGCAAACAATAACAGAGAAAAAATTAACACTGCGATTGCGTAAAATAAAAATAAAACCGTGAGAACTCTAGTTTTTTTTTAGTAAAAAACCACCCCAAATGCATTCCTAACTCAAGTAAAAAAAAAATATAGGTATATACCTTCAAATTAATAATAAAATATACCTAACCTGAATTAAACGATTCCCCCTTTTTAAAAAAATCTACGCATTATTTAGAAGGGACCATTTTTCGTGGGAATTACTGTTTTTTGCGTAATACTAGAATTATTTTTTGCACCGAAAAAATATACTACTGTTTTTTTCTTTTTCTTTTTTTTTTTTTTTTGGTTTCTGAGGGAGAATGACCCCATCGTATACGGAAATAACTTGATTTTAGGGTTTAAAAGATAAGTGGCACATTGGCACTGGATTTTTAGTTTGTAAATTCCCCTTATAATTTTTTTCTTTTTTACAAAAAAAAAAAACCTGGAGGTATTGTTCATAGTATTTTGTATTACAGGAAAATATAAAATATTATCTCTAACATTATAAATTTGAATTCAGCTTGTTGTCATTATACATATGCGAGATTATTATTATTTTTTTTTTTTTGCCTTAGATGGATACACATTTTTTTTTTATATAAGTCTTAATTTATCAATGTTGAATATAGTAGGTAATACACTAAACTAGATAAAAATATATTATATTTTTACACTTGGCTATTATATTAATAAAGTTTTATGAATGTAATTGATTTTATTGTTAAATAGTATAAATTATATATAACGGACTTATAGATTTTAGTCTTATTATCAACGCATATTTCCCTTAAAATCTAACGGAAATTTTCGTTCCCCGACGCCATTTGTTCGAATTGGTTAAAAAAAACCAATGATAGACGGTGCTGAACTCCCTATTAACATAAAATATAACCCTTCCTGAATAAAACCAGCCATTTTATTCGATCCCTATTTATTTATTTTTTTCAATTGAGACTAAGTATAAAAAATCTAACCAAGACCAATCGGGTTAACCGTTTTAATAAAATGTATTTGATATATTTCATATTTTCCGTTAAAACATTCAACGATTTTTTTTTCGATATTAACGTTTTTTTTTTACCCCCTTTTCTTTTTCTTATCTTTCGTGGTAAACCATGTTATGCTCACGTAACATTTCTTAGTATTATCCCATTTATATATTGTACCTATATCTGCACCAATGTATCTCTAACGTCAGACGCACATGTCATGCCGTTTGTGATTGTTGCGTACACCGTAAGTGTGTGTGTGAGGGCAATACGATTTTTACTGATCACAAAAAAATAAGCGGAAAAAAATTGCAGCTGTGTTGGTTTAGAATGAATATATACAGTTTATATTGCGTGTGCATATAAAAAAGACCAGTTAAATGTGTACAAAGGGAAGGCTCATCCTAAAAACGTATATATTTGTACATAATATGATGTGTGTATGTACAATTGAAATAAAAAATATCCTGCGTGTAAATCAAGACAATATTTTTACGATTATAATAGCAAGATAGCACGGGTGCATACTTAAACTAGGGCTGATAAAAAATGTTCCTACAATAGTATTGTATGTCTATATACTGTATATATATTATATAATAATAATGAATTAAAATTAAAATTTTGTATTTTGTTCATGATTTAATTATAATACATAAATTAATAAATTATTATAATTTGAATCACAAGACTCTATTGTATAAAATGAAATTTTACTTAAATATAATATAATCGTTATTTAAATGTTACATAATAATATAATAAATAATTTGTAGATAATATTACACGTCATGTCAATCAGCATACAATAATGTTACAAAACTGGTGAAAATTACTTAATTACTTCTCTATTTTATATAACTATTCTAGTATTCTATATTATTTTAAACCTACATAGAAAGTATGTTTATTTTCCCCTATAAACAAAGTAATTAGATTTTCACGTTATAATAACATATTAGTAACATTGATGATATATATTATTTTACAAATTGATAAACATTTTGTAACTTTTTTTTTATTCGCCCTCCTACTACCATGATAACTATTCTAAATCTAATTTATATAATTTATAAATATTAATATTACAAAATGGTAATTGTAGTTTTATGAAATTAAGTATAACCTCATAAATATCGTTGTATTTTATGATTGTGATAAGTGTCGTTTTGTGTTATTACTTATAACCACCAGGTTAGCTCTAAAGAAAAATGCTCAGGAAAAAAATCAGCTTTACTATTAATTTTTTTTTTAAATTCACATTTTAAGTACGCTTTAATTTATGATTAAAAGTATTGGCATTATAATATTAGCTTATAATATAACATATAATATATTAATAATTGCCTATATATGAATATAATATGAGCTTAAGAGTTAAAGATGTAAACGCAAAATACAATATCAGTTCTTATGTAATATATTATTAAAAAATTAAAAAGTATGTGATAATATCAAAATCATTTTAATTTGATTTTATAATATTTAATACGATATTTAAAAATATTTGATATAATGATATCTGTTAGTATGAAGTACCAGTGATCTTAAAAATACTCTGTATATATTATAATACATTTATGTATTTTGTTTTATTTAAAACTTCAAAGAATTTGAAGCGTCAGACTGGTTTTTTAAATAGAATTAAACTCAGAAAATCTGGTCAAAGAGAAGAAAAACATTATATATGACATCCCTCTTGTATTCTTAGATTCTCACAATGTGTACTCATAAGTAAATTGGGGGAGTATATATATATATATATATATGTATATAAATATATATTATATTATATTCAATCATCGAACGTTTTTTCAACATACCCCTTTTTCCAATTCACTGGCCTTTGTAGCGTGCTATCTGCTCTTTGCCATGTCTCTTCTTATCTCATATTATTGTTCCTCACTGACCTTTTGAAATTCCTATTTTCCATCTTTACTCCCTCAGTTGCATTAGAGTATTGAAGGGAAACACCACGAACACAAGCACGAATTCATCGTTTTCATTCAATGCTAGATGTTTAGCCACCGAATTATTTCTATTTACATTTCAATCATACGTTCTGTTCAATTTATGTGACCTGTTTTATAATATATAAATTATATATGTGTGTAGTCTACCCTTTGTAGAAAAAAAATGTCAAAGGCCATGCACGGAATTCTGAGTGATATTTTCTTATTGCGAAATCGAACAAAACAAAAAAAAAATAAATTCACTTCCTATTATTTATTTACTCTGTACTCGCCAACAGCTGTTAAGGCCAAGTGGTTGTTTTTTATCCTTTTTAGCTAGAAAATAAACTCCTACTTGGGTAAATGGGTGCAAAATTGAAAGGCACTTAAAGTAAAACTCTAAAGAAACGTGTGAAAGGGTCTGGTCAAAATTCGATTACTGTGGACAATATAGGAAAAAACCTATAAGTCGCTGTATATAATGCGTTTTAGGGGTCGGTCAATGGCATTTAAATTACGTTTTTCTAAGCGAATTGAATTATTTTCGTTTTAACGTTGATAAGTTTACTTTAACTTAACAAGAACTGTTGACTTCAGGAAACTAAATTTTATTCATACAATAACTTATTTATTTTTATTTTTTGTTTTTTAGTATTATAACTTATTATTTTTAATATTTTTAAATAAAAAGAAAAAAAATATCACACTATTTTGATAACATTAAGTAATTTTTGACTTTTAAATTTTATATTTCAAAAACACCATTTTGTTTTTTATTCATTGAACTGCATAAACCAATCGGAAAACAAATTACCATACATATTTAACCCTTTAGATCACCCCTTTTTGCATAACGGTTTTTTATAGGTTATATGTTTTCTAAAAGGGACAGCTAGTAATCCTTTGTATATATATATAATTATGAAAAATCCGTTACGAAGAATGTCGTTGAATTAATGAACCTCCCTTTAATTTTTCATTTTCTTTCCTAGGTACTTTAACACCCCAGGATCTTAAGTTCATGTATAGTTTTTAAAAATACATTTTTTGACTAGGTACAAAAAAAAGAGGGTGTAACCGTGCACGTTTCAACACAAGCACGCGGAACGCAGGTGGTAATACCAACCGTTTTTTTACCCTTTTTAACGCAGGTCTGAAAATGAATAAAAGAGCTAAATAAATAGCTCGAGCCAATGGGGTGAATTTGTTACCCCCTTTGAATAAAAAAACAACTACTATGCACTAAATCTAGCATGATATAAAAAAAGTAATGTTACACGTACACGTACCAGAATATAAACAATCTGGCTATTCATTGATTGAAAATATAACATTTGGTTTTACTATTGGGACAAGTTACGTTGGCATGCGCTACATTTAACCCTTCTACTAAATATCCAGGTAATAATAAAAAGGGTAATTTTGTCACGTGACAAAGACATGATAATAAAATATAAACTATTTGTAAGTATCAGCTTTTAAAAATTTGGCGCTGTTAATAAATATAAAATATAATTTGTTTTATTACTTAATGGTATATATAAGTGTGTGACCATAATTATGATTATTATCATTTAAATAAATTAAAGTAAAATATAATTCAGCAAAAATACATTTTTATAAAATATATAGAAAAATATTTCTCAATGTTAATTATAATATTTTCATAAACAAAATTTTGATTATTCTATAATATACATAGGTATATATATATACTTGTATACACACAGGGTGTCCCAGATCTTTTTCCTTATTGAAATAACTCTTCGAAAAATAAAGTTTTTTTAATGATGTTATTTTAAAATTATTACTTAGATACAAGATTATAATATTACTTATATTACTTTTTTAAATTTAATCATCCCTTAAATCCTTAAAAATATTACTTTTTATTTTTTAGTTTTGTGAATTTTGAAGTTACCTAACTAGTTTATAGAGCACAATTTTAGTATAATTTTAATTGATTGGAAAAATGAAATTTCCGACGTCATTATTTGTAATTATTTAATCAATTATAAATCATAGATTGTATAATTCATATTATTAATAGCATAAGTCATACCCAGATAGTAACTTCAAAGTGGATAATTTCCATAGATAATATTATAATTATTCGAAAATATTGATAATCGATGTTTGATAATAATTATATAATAATTAGTAAAAGGTATTAGGCATGACTAAACGTAACATTAATGTTATATTTGAATAATAATTATTATACTAAATATCATGATAACATTTTGCATGTCATGGTAATTAATATTAAGGAACACGTTTTATACTATTATGACATCAAAAATAGAATTTTTCCAACAAATTTTAAAAATTCGTAAAAATCGATAACATAATTAAATTTGGAGATCGATACATCAAAATTATCATACAAATGTACTCTATAAACTGCAAGTTATCTTCAAATTTCACAAAACTTAAAGAATAAAAATTTATATTTATATTTTTTTAAGTAAAATATAAAAATGTAATAGAAGTAATATTATAGTTCTTTACCTAACTAATAATTTTAAGATACAGTATAGGTTATTCAAAAATCTTAATTTGTCGTGGAGATATATCAATGAGTAAATAGATCTGGTACACCCTGTATGTATATTTGTGTATATATATATATATATATTCATATGATATTAAATGTAAATACATAAAATAAAAATTTAGAATTCTAACTAAAGAAAACTTAAAACTAAATACATAAAATTTACAGTAATGCACACTCAAGCACACCTGCTTAAGAAATAGTCGGAGTAATCGAGAGCAAAAAAAAAAAAAAACAATGAAAACTCTAAACTTGAATTGCAGAGAGAGAGTAGGGGCAAATACAAGAGGTGGCCTTGTAAATGTAGACATTGCAAAGATATTGGTAGTATAATTTTTTTATGTTAAAGGACTATTGCATTTCAACAGCAGGTGTTACGAATCTCTGATTTATATGTGCAGACATGCGAAATGCGCATAAAAAAAACAAACGAGTGTGCGAGGGTGGCACATCTTGTAATACGATGAAAACATGCCATCATAAACTCGTGCTTGTGTATCATTCACCCCTTTTTATATTCGATCATTTTTTTTGCGTTAAAACCTCTGTTCAGATTTTTTCCGCAATTCCTAGCCCCTCTAGTAACGACGTGTAATAACTAGTAG
Organism: Tetraneura akinire; assembly: GCA_021307375.1. Classification (NCBI taxonomy): domain Eukaryota; kingdom Metazoa; phylum Arthropoda; class Insecta; order Hemiptera; family Aphididae; genus Tetraneura; species Tetraneura akinire. The sequence continues at coordinate 13,534,229 of JAIUCT010000001.1, forward strand.
TTAAATGAACTGAATGATAAAAAGTTCAACAAGTATTATTTTATTATATAGAAATAGGTCTAAATAATAGTTTACTATACAATAATCTAATATTTTAATATTTATTAAATAAATAAGAAATGATGACAATATTTATTAAGCATATAATGTTTAAATTTTTAATTAATTTTTTAAATTACACATTCGATTTTACAATGTGCACACTTTTTCTTTGGTATGTAAGAAAACATATTTTGAAGTAGAAATAATGGTCCGATTACAACAAATGGAGTATGCATTTCATAGAGAATTTCGCATAATTGGTACTTAATATGTATGTCATTTTTGTAGTTTATCAAAAATTTAACTAAGTAGTATAGGAATTACATGCTTCAAAATCACGGAAAGCCATTTAAACTGTATTATCGACAAAATTTATTTCGATTATTACTGTAACTAATTAAACAAAAGACATAAAAACTATAAATTTTTAATGAATATTTATACAGGGATGAATATATTTTTATTTTAAAAATAGAACTTTAAAAATATGTTTGTATTTAATTTTAATATAATATTAAATTTTAATTTTATTGAATAATAACTTATCAATATGATCATTAAATTATATATTTTTCAAAATAAATATTGTAATATTTCTAAAATTGTTTCACCGTGAATACAATGATTTATCAACATTTCTAAATTAGAATAATCATAATATCATCACTATCCTTATTTAATGGGTGTATATTACTTTTAGAAGTATTAAATGGTATTTTTAAAGTAACAATTTTTTTATGTAACAACAACTAAATAGTATTATAAGCAAACGTGTGGATGTTGATAAGCGTCTATGACCAAGGGCGAGGGATCGTGTTTAATACGCGTGAAATGAGTAGCTTTCCAATATCGCAAAGTTAGGGAGTCATGTTTCCTTTAGGAAAAATGATAGCAAACAGAATTCGGTAAAAATCGGGAGATAACTATTATGTATAATATCTATATATACTAAAAATAAAATTGGCTAAAACATCAAAGGCAAAAATATCTTGAAACGCAATAAATTCAATATTGAAATTATGTTTATTCATAACTTCTCTGCGGGGTTCCAAGAATGTACAAACGTGTTTAACAGTTCATTTTGAATTTAGGGATTGCATGCAGATTATTATGTAGGGTTTCTCAACGTATTACTTGTTACCTGTTTTGTAATTTTTATATTCAATAGTATATGTATATATATATATATATATATATATAGTATGCGTTACCCCATTTTATTTTATTGTGTATAAAATATTTTTTTTTTTAAATAACATATAATAATATATTATAATATTATTAAAATATACCTAATTCACGATGTTTACGTATGATTATTATTTACGAAATATTAAATTGTACAACTATAATTTATGTCGTCAATTTTACATTTTGTTCTTCAAATATTTTGAAATAAGTACAATTACTCTTAAATATATCAAAAAGATATAAAAAAATTAAATGTAGGTAAATCAATTGCTTGTTGATGATCACTGATCGGTATCCCCAATAATCTTCGTGACAAATGAAAATTTTATAGGTAGTCATGTTATAATTTTGAATTACGAAACATTAAAATAATTATAAAATACACTACCTATTAAAATCATTAAACATTATTCCTTGTTTTTAGTATTTTACGTTATACTCGTATTATGTCTAGAATAACCTAAATATTATTAAATAAAATGCTTACATTTTAGTATTTTTTGTATAAGAACAATAAACAAATTTTTAATTTTAACCATCTATTGTAAAATATGTAAACATAACACGTATATATTGACTCATTTAATCACGTGTACTATTCAATCAATGGCAAGTATCCAATTACACACTATTTAGCATAATATTTTTTTTCTTAGGTATGATTATGATGCAAAATTATGTACTTATAATTTTTAAATAGTTTATAATTTAAAATTATGATAGTTCACTTTCTAAGTTACTTTAAAATAAAATATTCAACTCGGAGAAAGTTTTAGATTTTTAGTATATTATGTATAAGCAATATATAAATTATTCTTTTCTAATATAATTTATTTTTTTACATTACGTGATCACTCAAAGACACGAAGTCGATACTTATTGCTTGTATTGTTATAAAAACTCATAACTACACATTGTTTACATCGTATTATATTATTAATATATATTTTATACTATTGATTATAAAACTTTTTTAATATGTAATATGAACTTGCTTTAACTCTTGAAGAGTTTCTAATTTTCATTAAGAAAAATATGTATCATAAATTCATAATAATATAACTATGCATCATTTCATTACTTATCTAAAGTATTCTTATTATATTTTATACATGTGTTAGTTTGTAATCATTTACTATATATAATATATAGAACTATTAACTATATATATATAGAACTTATACATTAAGAGTATTATAGATTTATATATTAATGAAATAATTTGTTACCTTGTGGATAATAATTGATGGGTATTTTCAAAAAGAGTTGATCTTTGTCGGCTTGATAAATATATAATTTTTATTTCACATAACTACAATTGTATATCTACTAAATTCGTGTTAAACTTAAAATAGCATATTAATTTGTTATAATCTTAAAGTCTTTGTAAAATATTGAATTATATTTACATTCTATAGGTATGATAAATATAAAATATGTAAGACATATATTATTATTTTATAAAAATACGTTTGCTGAATTTCTTCTAGAAGTATTACTAAACATTTTTGTTGGCCAGTTCGTTGGCGTCAAGGGTATAGTCCTTTGTTATATCTCAGGTCTTTGGATCTATTCAAATTATTTTCAAAGAAATCACTCTTATACCTGGGAAACGACCAAGTGGTCAGCTCAGGATTAGCATATAGAATATATTATGCAGTGCACATGTGTCGAAGATTATAATGTGCATAATAATAAAATATTCATTTTAAATATCCGTATCGACCCTGAATCGGCGTTTTCAAAACTGCTGGTGGTATTTGTATGGTGTATTTTCACAATGAATTGGAAGCCTGGTGTTATTGAAAATATCTAATACCAAAAATACACACAACACACACACACAATATCTATAGTTATGTTTATAATATCCTGCTAAATATTATAAATCACACACGTGTAGAATACATTATATCAAATAAAAATGACGATTAGCTTTGTATTTATAATATTTTTATTTGCATGTATTAATAAAACCTAGATATCACAGTACTACCCCAAAATATTAAATAAATATTTCTCTGCATTTGACCAGTATAAATACAATTTTTTAGTCCTTTTTCAACTTAGGTATATACTATGATATTTATTCGTTAAGGATTTTACGAAAATCTTTTGAACCATATTAAATTTGAATTATTAAAACATTATTCGCCAGTACTAAATTTTATATTATTTTTCGATAGAAATTCAAATTGTGTTTTTTTCTTTATACTATACACTGATATCTATTTATTTATTCATTTTTTTTCATAAAAATAACACGATTCAAATTATTCGCCCTTCGGTGAATGATTCAGACCAGACTTGCTCACTCGTATATGCAAGATTTGCTGACCCCTATATAACCGTCCGCCCCCGAACCAACATCTGCGATGTATTGGGGAATATAATGAATATACGTGCGGCAAATATTCACAGAGCTATATTACTATAATGTATTCCATGTACATATATCCAGTTTCGAGACAAAACTACCCTCATTTTTGGGGATTTTTCGTCTATATGTATATATGGATTACGTATGCACGGTCGCTCTTATTTGCGAGGGTATTAGAATATGTCACACACAAACAACGATCAATATCTAAATGAGTCATTCTGCAAGTTAGTGAGATCAAAAGAGAGCCTTTTATTCGAGAAAAATAATTATTGTCTGTTTAAAATATATTAACAAATCAATAGGTATATAATTATAGTGATTATTTGTTTCTATCATCTATTAATTTTATTACTGTATATTACTATACTTTAAACATCAATAAAATAGTAACTGCCTGACTAAATTAAGTAATTAACAGAACTAATAAATATCAAAAAATAGCTAAAATTACAACAACATGGCTTGTTTTCTAAATATTGCAAATAATGTAATAAGACAATAATTAAATATAATTTTTTCCTATTAGTCAATATTTTAATTATTATGATCTATATAATATATATTTAGGTATAAATTATTATGTATAATTTTAAGATTCTCTAACACGTGTCATGTTTAGAGTATAGTCATTTATGTTTTTTATTGCATTAATAAACACTAAATAAAATAATAAATTATATAGTTTATTCTATTTTCATAATAATAATCTAGGTATCTATAAAATAAACTATTTTTCAAATTATATGATTATAATGTAACAATTTTTATTTGATAAATAAATGTTCTTTGTTAATAATTTGTATAAATGTCTGAAAAATAACTATTGAACTATTTTATTTAATATAAGTTTTATACAATTTATTAAATTATAATTATAACATATATATATATATATATATATACACACATACACTTGACGCACGCATTACACGTATGTCAAATAACTCAGTTACTGAATTGTATATCCTTTTAAAGAATTATTAATTCATAATGCATACATTGATAGAAAATTGATAAATAAAATTCCAAAGGTAAATTGTCCAAGTAACGGTTTACTATTATTTATATTTTGCTGACTTATTGAACGTGTTCGTCGTTCGACAAGCTCTTTGGTGTATAAATTTAAATTTCCCATCACCTTCGTGTTTGTTTCCCCCAAATGAAGGGATCTTAGAATAAGAAAAAAATATAGTCCACAGAGGTTAAACGTAATAAATGGCCATGGGGTGTTTGGGTTGTCTTTTTTGGTGCGTTACGTTCATATAAATAAGACACATCACTTCTGACTAAATCGCACTTTCCAACACGAAATGTCACCCTTGGGAATACATACTACTTATAGCCTTTATCTTTTTTCACTCGTCTTGTATAATAGTTCAATGTGTTTTGTGAATCCATAGGTTTCGTGAATCTCGTGAATTTTTATATATTCACTGTGGTCATTTTAGCTTTGTTTATATCTATACTTGAATAGGTATTATACGATTTTTCTCATTTTATTTTCAACGAGACTCAATTTATATTAATAATGTATAAAACGTGATCAGGGTTACTATTGTATATATATTATATTTTATATGTCATATATGAAAATGCCGGTAGTGTATAATATAATATATAAGTTGTTTTCTTATACTATATATTTTATTTCATAGATTCGATATTTCAAGCCCATTGGGAAATTAAGAGTACCTAGTGTATTTAACTTAAAAATTAAATGATTTAATAATAATATAAGTTTGTTCGTCAATGAACTTGAATTCACCCATGGGAGAACAATATATAATATCCTAAATTTTACCGTCAGAATATCCAAATAAAATAATTTTTAAAGCTATTACTGAGTCTCAGTTGATATAGAAATATTAAAATGTATATTATGAGTTAGTATATAATATACTATATATATTATTAGTTAACCTTTAATATCACGTACTTCATTATATCAATAGCTTACCTTTCGTTTGTAACCGTTTTGGTCACGTTCTTTTACAATAGAAAATATGTGTATTGATGATAGAATAACACGGTATATAAATCAGATTTGTATTTATATTATATTGTACCTACTTATTCCATTCAAATACTCACAAATATTTCCCTATAAGCAATAAATAAGTTTTAATACCTAAGAGCTCACAACTATATTACTTTTAGACCTTATTTTATACAAAATCACTTATATTATGTTTTACTTTTATAACAGGTGCTGACGCCGAAAGTATAAAAAGTGACAAGTCTTCATCGCCAATCCCAGAAGAAGGTAAATTAAAAAATGTATTTTGTATAATATATTTATAAACTAAAACTATGCACTATATTCGTGACAAATAGGTGTATATTATTCAAATTCAATGAATTATAAAAAGGTTTTGTAGTAAAAATATATTTCTTGTGGTTTAACCTCAATCATGACTTCAGGGTCAAATTCAAATAAATGTTAAATTGTGTAAGAGGGTGAAAATGGGGTAAAAAGAATCAGCTCCCTATTTCTGCATATAAAACCTTCATAGCATAGACTCAATTTGTCTGTGCGTGGACTCGTAAAACTATATTTAAAATCACCCTAATGGTTTATTGAAAAATATTTTTCTCATGATTGACACTAAAGAAAATTTATTTTTTAGAGTAAAAAGTCACCCGCATATAGGGGATAAAGTGATTCAACAAAATTTTCTCTAATTTATAATGATAATAGAAGTTTTTAAAATGTATAAAACTTATCCTAATTTTAATGTAATTGAACACACTTTAGACTATATTTATTTTTATATTCAACGATACCCAGACATACGGGCACCAGCATAACTAGGAGATTTTCAATTACTGATTGGTCATAAAATCTGGTGCAACCCTCTGCGGTCTATAGCCATAACGATTTATTTATCCTCTATGTTTTATTAAATATGTGTTATGTATATTTATATGTTTATTATGTATAAAAAAAAAAAATTAAATACGAGTATTATGAATAATAAATCATAATAGAATAATATGATTACCTATATGTTACAACAGTGTGTGTTATGTAAATACTATGAAACATTTAAAAATATTTTTATTAATATAAACGTTAAAAATAAATTATAATAATTTTTTTTTTTTTTGAAATCACATTATTTATAATTGTATGCTTATCGATACAATTACAATATTAAACAAATTGATCATAGTCAACGTCGTTAAAATATATCTATTCTATTTAAAAAAAATCTATACTGTATTTTAATATAATTGGGCGTGTTTAGTTAGATATTAAGTATTAAGTATTTTTAAAAAGGGGTAGTTGGAAGCCATGTTCAATATTAACCCTCGTTTGCATAACTAACCAATTGCAAAAGTAGTGCAAAAGTACACGACTTAGACGTGGGGTTAGTTTTTTTATAATCGTCTTTTGTCCCTGCATATACGATTCATCATTAGTCCAATCATGGTGTTGTATTATATACAAGCGTAAATTATTCGATAATAACTTTTTTAAACCCTTTTAACAAAAAGGGGTGAGTCTCGTGGTAAATAACACCCCTTTCGAGCACGAGCCAAGCTACAAAAAAGTATTGTACATCAAATGATTTATGTATGAATTGAATATACTAATGTTTAGTAAAGCTTGTTAAAAATGTTAAATCTATTATATGAAACGATTTGATTTTAAAAGTATAATTAATTGTCTTTGTGCAATAGATGATAATCATGATGAAGAAAGGGTGGACGGTATCATTGATCACAGCGAAGACAGTACTGGAAGTGATTTGTTGCTCAATTCAGATGGATCACCAGATAGAAATGGAGCATTAAATTTGGTAAATTATATTGCATTATATTGATCTATATTTCTATAATATTATAGTAATTATATACAGTATTTTATAAATTTAAAAAATTATGTTACAACATATAAATACTTAATTAATAATATTATTTAAACCAAAAAATCGACTTAAAATTTAAATATTCTTTGCTTCACTCAAAATCTGAAACACAAATCTGGCTCATAGTATCCGGGGTATTTAATAAATAATATTGTATTTCTATATTTATTATTTACTATCACACTATCTACATATTATTAGTTTAACGTTGAAATTGGGTAGCGATTAGGTAAAATTAAAATCGATTAGGTTTTGTTTTTACTTTATGATATTCGAACATATTATATATTGGGACTTGGCAGTGTACTATTCGAATGTTAGTTAAATGACGCCCACATTGTTTATAATATGTGTATGAATAATGTATATTATAATTTTTTAACACGTTTTTTTTAACAGATCGCTATTAATCGTTATATGCATAATAATGCAATGTCTAAATAATATCTACGAGTAAATGATATGCATATACGAGTATAAATTTAAATCGACTTTGAATGTATATTTGTATACACACGCGTTTAGAATAATAATTCCAATTTTGAATTCTACACGTTTCCGGAATGATGTAGACCACATTTATACAGAGTGATTGGAATGTTTTGTTATAAACGTAACGGAATACACGTATATTGTGATAATTGCCATTAGTTTTGGAACGACGAAATTCTGATTATCTCATATTATATACGTATTATATGTCTACATTTTCTCGTATGAAATATTTAATAAATCGGGTGGTGTTTGTTTTATGCCTTGTCGTTAAAGGTGTTTTGACGCGGCCTCGGGGGACACTCGATTATATTAACCAAAATGTATAGCGCTACTAGCGACCGTATGATAAATTCCGCACTAATTGCACGCGTTCGTTTAATTTCTCGCGTATATAATATATATATTATATAGGTACACAAAAATTATATAGGTATATTATTGTGTATTATATTATAATATAAACGACGTCATATTTTGACGTTTCTATATTATATTATACAAATACACAATGCCGTATACACACCATCATCACTTGTTTTTGGGGCGTTATAATACCCATGGGCCAACGGACCCGATAATTATTGAAGTCGTCAGTAAAAATATTATATTATCTCGTATGTATATTATAATATTTTTCTCCGAATATTAAACCGCGTTATTCTATAGGTATACTCGTTCTTTATTATGCATTTCTTTATGTAATGCGTTCTTCATTTTTTCTTCTTCTAATGACGTATTATAATATATTAATAATTTTCTAACCTATTATTTAGTTATTAGGTACTAACTCGTATTATCACAATCGCCTCCTGTGCTCTTACAAATTACTATGTTTGTATTTATTATTATGTACATCAGTATGCCTTTTAAAATATACGCAAATAGTATGATTATTTTTCATATTGTATATGTATATGACATACTTGCACATACTTACACATACGTACAACATACAATCACGTATATACACCTATACAATCTGTTATTTTATTCCATTTCATAACTGATAACGACGTGTTATCGTCCGTCATAAGTATAGATTTTATGTATTACATATTATTGTATATTATAATAATAATGTATTCCAAATGTTATAATACGAGTATATTGGTTGGTCCAGTGACTGGTCTGATGTGCCTTTGAAACGTTATACTACTTTCGTTCGAAATTCCGAATATATATTATTTAAACATTTAAACATTATTACAGTCTATCGAACATTATACGACTATAATAAGTTCCTTATATTATGTGTGGAATAACTCGAGGCTATATACATCTAATATTCGACCCTTCTTTAATATAGTCCGGCGCAAAAAGAACACGGCGAACAGTAGTGGTCAAAAAAGGGGCCAAACGTATGCTATGTAAATATAAATAAAAAAAAACTCATATATGAAACGCAAAAAAAATTATATAAGTATATATTTTATCCCCTTTCGATTTCGGCAAACACTGTGTGCGTGTGTGTCTATACGTGTTGTCTGCATATGTATAATATAATACTCGTATATATCTATACAGATGAGAACTCATTGAATATGTATCCACAATAAAACACACATAATATCCGTTGTGGTGCCCTGCAGTTACATATACGTACCTATATATGGCTGTATATTATATTTAACTTATCGGATATCCCGTCGTCTTTATTTAAGTTGTATTATCTGCAATTTATATACAATTTTTTTTTTTTTACCTACAGAAGACTATTTGTATATTTACCGCTTAAATTTGAAATTCAAATTATAAATTTACCATTTTGAATTTCCATTTAAAACGTCGTCGTTTGGAAACAAACGATTTTGTCGTGACTCGTGATACTCGTTTATTATAATGTAGAATATCGTTTTAAAATTTTAAATAAAGACCACCACCTAACCATAACCTAAACCATCGGAATTCCGGTTAAACTTTGAAATCATATTTTCCAGTGACAAACAATCGTTAGATTTCATCTACATTTATATTGCGAGAAAAAATAATATATTATAATATTTAAAATGTAAAATATATAATAATATACCACATTTTAATGAACGATCGAACGCGAGTACTAACTCGAATAGAGCCGTAGAGGCGTAATAAAAACATATAATTTCGTTGCTAGCGCCCTCGTCCTAACCGCGGTAATGATTGTCAGGTATATTTTTATGATTTACGCCAGTAGTTCGTATAATAAATTAATAACAAAATAATTTACAGTCGGTCTTCGGTATAAAAATATCGCTGTACAGTATTTTATAGGTACCTTTTGTTCGTTTTAAGTTTAGGTATATTGTATAATATACAAGAGGTTTCTACTATCCTACTACAGCATTTAACACGCGTAATATACGGAGAATCAATAACGCGAGTAAAATATCGTTCGCGACGTCGCGGGCCGGGATTATTTTTTCATTAATTCTCCGGAGCTCTTGATAAAAGTTTCGTGTCGAGACTCGCTCGTCTTGACGGCGTTGTAGTGTATAGGGGGATTGTTGCGCGTGAAAAACAACACGACAAGAGCGCGTACGGTCCGACGAGGGAAATAAGTTATAATTAAATAAAAGGAAATTCGACAGCCGGTAGCGCGTATATAATTATATAATAAATATTGAACCACCTTTTTTTTCCCCCGCCCACCTTAGCTTTATGGAATAACGCTCGCACGGGGTGAAAGCTGCAAAATGCAATGACACCGTGTGGTCGACGGGAATTGATTAATAACTCCCGCGTATTACAACGTGTATTGTATACGGACCCCGAAAATAATCTCCGCCGCCGCCGCGTTGTCAATGTCCGTCCGTCCGTCCGCGTCTATATTATACGATATATATCTGCTTACACGTTCTTCTAATGGCTTTTCCCGGTCGAACGGGCGAAAACACGACCGGGCAAATGTATTATTGTATAATTCGTTTCTCTCTATCTATCCCTCGTCGGTTTTATAATCTCGTTGTTATGTTGTGGTCGCGAAAAATTATTTATAAGTAACGGCATTTTTGCGCCGTTCGACGAGAAATCGGACTCTCGCAAGCCATCATCACACACACGCGCACGATAATTTTTCGCGCGAATGTCACGCAAAAGGCGAAAGATAATAAAAATTATGAAAAAATTAAAAAAAATTGTAACCGATAAAAACGTCGTCGTCCGATGGCGTTCTATTACAATATTTTATAACGCGGACGCGCGTGTCGGACGCGTACAAGCGTACAGAGCGATCGGAATACGTGCGCCGAAACGACGTATAAGATAACTGCGTAATATTATTAACATAAAAACGTACATCATAAAATGCGCGTCGTTTTAATAACGCAAAATTCCGATCACTCCGTATGATATTATAATAGTAGGCACGGAGTTTTTTCGGTACCTACATCGTTGTTCCCCTCTCCCCTTACGTCCTACCGACCTGTCCGTGCCGTACCGGCAATAATAATAATAATAATAATAATAATAATAAATTAAAAATAACACATAATAATACTTACGCAGTGTGTCGCGTGTTTTGTCGAACCGAATATTATTAGGTATAATAATAATATTTTACCGAGACACTTCTGACCTCGCGTATTGTCACGTCCGCGGTTTTCTGTATCTTCGAAGTCGCTCGAAATTAATCGGTTTTTATTCCCCTCGTTTCGTATTGCTGCTCGCACTCGTTTACGACGGCACACGACGTTTTACACGTATTTTTTTTTTTCTAAACAAACACAAACACAAACGCACAATATAAATTTATATAACGCATATGTGGACGGTAAAAAAATGAAAATAAACATTGCGTTACGTTGGCGCGCGAACGACTACGCGTTTTGTTATCGTTATGAGCGCTTAGCCGCTTAACATCGTAATATCGTACGCACACGGTGCTGGTCTAACGACTGCGGTCGTCGTGCGACGGCCGGGCGTCTTTGGAAAAATGTCGCGAGAGCTTTTGTTGTTTTTTCGGCGCCAAATACGCGCGTCGTTTGACCATTTGGCGGCGGCGAAGACGCGACTTGGAAGAAAACGCGCGTCCGCGAAGTTTTTTCGCGTCCGCGGTTTTTTAAGTTTACTACGCGCGAAAGACACCGCGCGCCGCTGCTACCGTCGTCGATTTTTTTCCTCGCGTTTTTCGTTAATCGTTTCACGTTACTTGGCAATATTAGATATATTATATTTATACTTAATAATTTATATACGCGATAAATATTTTCGCAATTGGTCGAAAACCACGATTTTTTTTACGTTTATCTTTTTCAAAATACAAGCGATAGGTAATTTTTTTTTTGTCGTCATTTTTATGTCAACATCCGAACTACGTTTTTTTGTTCTTCCATTCGAAATCGTTTGCGGTGTTCAATTATTTTACGACTTCCAACCATTATACCCGTGTTAATTATTAATTATTATTATTAGTTTATTATTCTACTTAGGTTTCCATAAATAAATAGGTAATAAAATAAATAAAATTTGATATAGTTTTTTATTATTGTTTTTTTTTCTCAGGCATACTTTTTATTCGTTTTATTTAGTAAAATTAGTATTTCTGACGTTTTTTCTTTCAAAATAACATATAAATTATCATACCTATTATTTTTATTTTAATTCAACGACCTCAATTTATAATACATAATTAATCGATTAATAAACCATGATTTGAATATTTCATTTTTTCAAATTAAAATACAAATTACGTTATCGCTCTGAAAATTATGAATGTTTCAATATTTAAACAGTTTTATTTGTATTTTAGGTTTCGCACAGACATTCTGGGAGTTCTTCGAGCTCGGGTGTTAGCAGTACAGGCCCATCAGGGAATTGTTCAGCAAATGTAACAAGCGGTAGTGATCCATTAGCTGCTTTACAAAGTCAGCAATTTGCACAGGTAAAATACTTTTATTTATATTAAAAACATATTCATTGTTTATCATTCGTTCATTTTTATTAAATAGAAAATTTATAGCTTAGACATAAGACATACCTATATTTTAAACATTTTATAGATTCCTGGATTAGGAGTTTTATCACCGCAAAGTAATCCATTAATTGGAAGCCCTCCGGGTGGCCAATCTTCTCTTACACCTCAAGAACTACAAGCCCTTTTCCAGCAACAAATTCAATATTTATTAATGAGACAGTCTACAGCAACACATGGGAGTCAAACCCCATTCTTTTTCCAAAATCAAGTAAATTTAATTAAAATTCACTTATCTAGGCATTATATATCAGGTATTTTTGTCTTTACTAATTATTATTCAAATTTAGGTTCATCAAGCATTGACTCAAGCATCACTTCAATTACAGCAGATCCAACAGGCTCAAAATATGACTAATAATCATCAGCATTCTCCAGTTGGTAGTGGTCCTAATCATTTGACACGGCCAACTAGTTCATCAACACCATCACATCATTCTAAACATTCTGCTCAAACTCAATCGTCCAATAATGATTTGGATCCATCAGCAGCAGCGGCTTTAAGCCGTTTAGCAGAAACTAAAACTAGTACTGATGATACTACCGATCTCGAAGAATTAGAACAATTTGCTAAACTATTTAAACAAAGGCGCATAAAATTAGGTAAGAAAGATAAACTATAAACTGTTAATAATTTAAACTAATTTTTTTCAAAATTAATTTTTAGGATTTACTCAAGGCGATGTAGGCCTAGCAATGGGTAAATTGTATGGAAATGACTTTTCTCAGACAACAATATCTAGATTTGAAGCATTGAATTTGTCTTTTAAAAACATGTGTAAATTAAAACCATTGTTGCAAAAATGGCTTGTGGATGCTGATAGTACTATGACTAATCCTAGCGCCTTATGTAACCCTCTGACAACACCAGAAGCTATTGGTAGACGTCGCAAAAAACGCACATCCATTGAAACATCTATAAGGTATTCTCTAGAAAAAGCATTTAGAGCAAATCCTAAGCCTACATCTGAAGAAATATCTATATTAGCTGATAATTTGTCTATGGAAAAAGAAGTAGTACGTGTATGGTTTTGCAACCGTAGGCAAAAAGAGAAACGCATTAATCCACCTACAACAACTATGGCTGGTCAAACTACATCTACTAATACAGATATGTTTACTGCTTCAATGTCAGTTCAAAATCAGAGCGATATGTTTCCCATGCTAACATCACCCGGACATCCACTAGCACTTGTGTCATCTCCATCCATTGGAGGGCATCATCATCACCACCACCATCAAAGTAACAGTGAGTGACATTGGTCCATCTCATCGTCCCTAAATAATGGATTTGATGAACTCGGCCAACGTAGATATTTCAGGGCTCCTATTGATAGCAAATTATCACTTTGTTAGTCGCAATCAATTATGTATTGACTTTCATACTGAAAATAAGCAACAAATTCCTATTTGTAACAAAAATAAAAAAACTATATTATTAAAAATTATTTAAAATATTAAAAAACAAAAAAAAAAAATCCTCGCAATACTTAATTAAGTGAATATATGATGACTTAATTTATTACAATGTAATGTTTATATACAAATTTTATGTATACTTACACATAAAATATATGTATTAATAGTTTGTACATAAATATGATTTTGCAACAAAGTAATAGCAATTACTATTAAAATATAATAACTTAAATTTAGTTAGGTATTTTTTTTTTTTTTTTTTTGTTTGATCTGTGTTAACAATTTTAGTGAAGCATTAAATTAATTTTGATATTGTAAATAGCAATGTTAAATTTGGGGATTAATCAAAATAATGTCATTGTCGGTCTGAAAATCAAACACTTTCAGTTTTTTTCTCGTTTAATCTTTGTTGGTTAATTTATATATAAGTATTATTATATTTTTTTCAACAAAAACTATTGTAAACTTCATAAAAATGTTATTGATATTCACACACACATTTTATTTTGAACTAGTTTTAATATATTTGATGAACGTTTCATTAATCTTAGAAAACCACCAAACAATATTGTAAACGTGTTTAATTTATTATTATTTTATATTGTTACTTTTTTGCATTACATTATCCAATACGGTTTTTTTTTTTTTTTTTTTTTTTTTTTGGTGATGTATACTTTATTAAATTATTTAAATATGACATAAAATTATACAAATATTTATCCTGGAGACTTAAAACAGTACAATTTCTTATTATATTTTTTATGTACTTAATTTTTGAAAGAACATCATATTATAAAGAGACAATAACAATAATTTTCATAAATGATTGTTTGCTGTGTTTTGTTAGTGGAACTATAAATTAAATCTATACATTTAATGCATTTTAATTTTATAAAATGTGTTCAATTTAATAAATAAAATTAGTCATCAACATCCATCGGTTTTTGGGTCCATTCAAAATAAATGAAACTAATAATTAAATTTCACATATCATTAAAATTCATTTGTTCATTTATGTTTTTAGTTTCACAAAAGTTCCTAAAGATTTGCCTATGAGGCAACTATGTAGTTGTTAAACAATTTCTTATCATAATAATTTTAGTCTTAAAAATTAAATGGTTAAAAAAATAATTCCAGTAATTATTTACCAAAATAACATAAAATTTTTTGTAAAATAGCCTTAGCAGTAGGTAATAATCTGTAAAGATACATTATAATGTCTAATATTTAAAATATCTGTTTTCTTTGAGAAATTAAGTTTTTTTTCTTAAAACATAATAATATATAATATTTATATATTGTTCCTACAATTATGTGTTCAACCTCTTAAATAAACTTATATTACAGTTTTAACATATCCCATTAATTTTAATATATAATTTAAACCTGACTTTTATAATATTTGAAAAGCTTATTTTTCATAAATTAAAAGTTAGACTTGAATGTTTTGGTTACCTATTAAACACAAATAAAATATTTGCTTAACCAAGATATTTGACTCTAACTACGAACGGATCTAATAACCGGTTATTGAACATGTTTGTTTTCAATAATATTTTTAACTTAGTTAAATTTATTTCCATAGTTCTAAGTTGTACCTTGTACTACCAAAGTTAACTTAACACTATTATCTCCAGTAACATATAATGTAACATCAAAAATTTTTTATGTATACCGTTCCATTGTTCATATCATTAGAATAGCAAAGTGTGTTAACTTATAATTATATATTGATGTGTATGTGTATGTTTTTATACATATATACAGATACACACACATACACACATAAATATATAATATATACTTATATATAATATATATACATATTAATGTAAAAGTAAATTTAAATAGTAACTAAGTGTATTTGTGTTTTTTATTACTATTATATTATAAATACTAGGAACCGTTGTCGGTTTTGTATACGTCAAAAGTCAGGTAACTTAACATTAAGGATACATTAATTTTAGTCTATTAGTATGTGTAAAAATTAAAATAATAATAAAACAAAAATTAACTAAATAAACTTGTAACTTTTTTATTTGTCTGGTTACCTGAGTCGTATCCCTCATATTTCCGATTTTGTTGTACTACTAAAGTATTATATTAAATATTAAAACCTTTTAGTTAAATAGGAATTAACTTGTTACGTATTATTTGTTTTTATTATTTTTTTCCAAACGTTATAGATCAATTTTTTTGTATATACAATACATATACATTATATATTATATATATTGTCAAATATCATTTAATTATTATTATTTTTGTTAATTACTTACGCCCTTTTATAATTTTTTTTATTAGCGTTGTGTTGTTAAAACCTTTTACATAAAAACATAATTATCTAATATATTTTATTTGTATTAAAGAAATAATGCAAAAATATAAAACATTAAATATTTTAATTTTTTAATTATTATAAAACATTGAAAAATAAAATATACAAATTTGTTTATTGATAGATTAAAATTTTGATTTAGTCCATTTTTTACAACATATGTTAAGACTCTTTGAATAATAAATATTTTTTTTAATTAACTTGACTACATTGGTTTGTACTTATATTGAAAATACCTTCAATTAAGATATAAAAAATTATACATAAATATTAATATTTAAAATTGGAATATTAATAATAACATATTCTTCTATTATTTAAAGGAATATTAATTTTTTTTATTAAATCACTAGGAGGAGAGCAATTAGTAAGAAAATAAAATAATATTTAACAAAATAAGTATTGTAATATTTTACAGTAGTTAATGGTATGAATATTATAAAATGTGTTTACAATTATTATTTAAAGTAAATATTGAAATGATTTATTTTATTTCATTACAAATAATATTTACATTGAATATTTATAAAATATATTTAAATAATATATCACATTTCTTTATTTCAAATAATTACATAAAAAATAAATAATAATAAAAGAATTGTTGATATAAAATATTTAAACATAGTAATATTAATGCAATTATGTATTTTAAAAATAATTAAATCAAAATAATATTTACCAATTGTCTGTAATCAGATTTATAGCTTGGTATTTTTTTTTTTTTTTAACATATACCTGTATTTAATTTTTATGCATAATATTTTATAAATATTATGTAAGGTGTAACATAATACAATTTACTCTTGATTTGATTAAATAAAATTTTATGTTTTAACCAAATGTAAGTGTATGTAATATGTAATATTAATGATTTTTCAGTTATAAATTGTAAATAAAAATTATTATTGACACGAAAATAACTTATTTAAATATGTTTTAAATATTCTACAATTTAAATTTTAAATAATATAATTTATTAAGTTAATAACATTCTTATTGAAATATAAAAATAATTTTATTCTATGATTTAATCAAAATCTATAATTAAGATTATTTAAGACGCTCTAACATCAAGCATAAAAATATAGCACTAATAATTAATGTAAATAGTGATAGTCTTGATTTAAGTACTTATCAATGATAATAGTAATTAAAAATATGTAAACTTTTTAAAACAATATTAATATCTTATTTTATACTATAGGGATTATGCGTAACTGGACACTGAATAGTACAAATATAACATTATATTTTATGAAAATTCTCAATGAAAACAAATTTTACATAGTTTAATTAACATTAGTACAATAGTACCATCATATGGCATAAATCGGATACTTCTTAAGCTATTTTTATAATAAATAATATAAAATAATAATAATTTATTTATAAATAATAATAAAAAATTTAATTATGGTGTAAAATTATTATTTATTAAAATTATGTCTTGTAATAATAGTTATATTAGTACTTACAGTTAAAAAATGAAATTTAATACAACTACTTACATTTTTTATATAAAGTAGTCTGTAAGTCTGTAGTTACCTATACTTGCCATAAATTGACACACATAAATATATGTGTCATTTATGTTAGTAAAACAATTTTAGAAAAGTGATAAATTTGGACAATATAAAAGTTTATTAAAAATGATTGTTTTCTTGTCAATTGAATAATTTTAGTTTTTACTTATGATTATTTAAATATGTACTTTGTAATATGACTTTTTTGGAAAAATCAACTAATTAAAAAATGTATTTTTAAATCTTATGAACTAAATTATTTTAGAAAAAACAATTAGTGTCCTAATGCTAATTTACAGCATAGTCCGAATTTAGGCTATATGATGGTATGTACATGGTATTTTTTATATTATAATAATTTACTATTTTCTATAAGAAAATAAAATAGTGTTATGTCATCTTATATAAATAATGCTATTAGTATATGAATAAAATATATAGTCTATAAGTCATACATTTAACAAATTATTGCGTTTTAATAGTATTTTTTAAAACAAAAAGAAAAATTTTGTAATAAAGTGATTAAAATAAAAATTGTATATCTTAAAAATCACCATACGTTTGTGGTGATTTTTTTCCTAAATTAAATAATTGTAATTATATAATTATTATAGAAATATAATATATTTACAAAAAAATATTCATATGGAAATGTTTGAAAAAACATTATGTTTATTAGTATAATTATATTATATACAAAACAAAATTTTATCTTAAATTAAATAATTACTGAAAAGTTAACATCAAAAATAATTTAAAATATACATAACCACTCAGAATTAAATTTTGATTCACAATGTTATACAGTATGAGACAAAACAAGCCATGACATGATGAAGTAAAACAAGAATATTGGATACACAGCCAGGGCTTTTTTTCCATGTGGCTGACTATCGCCAAGGAATACAACAGAAGCTGAAACAAAAATAAAAATAAAAAAAGTGTATATGTAATTATATTAATATATCTTACCATACGTGGCCCACGAAAATGAACCAATTGATATAGCAAAACGAATAAAAAATAAGAAATTTGTTTGCTCAAATATTAAAATACATCTGCATAATATTAGGGCTAACACGATTGGCAATAGACAATATCCTAATACACATACACTCTGGAAAAACGATCTAAAAATAAATAAATGTTTTGTTTATAAAAAATATATATATATAAATTTATATATTATAATAAAATAAAGTATTTATTATAAATCAAAAATGCAGTAGCTTCAGTAATAATCATGGTTCTCTACCAAGTAGATAACCGTGGTAATGAGTAATAACTTAGTAATCTAGATTTATTTTTAATTTTCAATATAATAAAAATAATTTTAATAAACTGATAAATAAGTCTGTTAAAATTTCACACGACAAACTGACTATAAAATTTAATTTAATTTCCTTTAATAAATTATTAGGTATAGTAAATAAATAAATAATTATAGTACACAATATTTTTTAACGAAGAAGATATATGTATTTAATTTAATAGAATTTTCTCTAAGCTTCTCTTATGATATTCAATCATCTCTCAACACTTTGATTTCATTCAGTTACATAATTAGGGGTTATTTAAGTGATAGATTACTCCTCAAACACCTTTTTTCCTTGTTTTAAAAAAAATCTAAATCCAATTTATAAGTAATAATATTTAATTAGAAATCAAGATTACATGTTATAAATATATTTACTCCTATTAAGTATTAAATGGCATTAATATAAATTGAAATAGTACACAAAATTTAAATGTTGAGGAAATTAATGAAGAGCTAGGAAAAAAATTGGAAATATTATTTTAACAAATAAAATATACAATTCATTATAATTTGTGAGATAAATGTTTTTTTTTTTTTACTAATGACAAATATCTATATCACCCCCACAAAATGGCCATAATTACACCACTGATTTCATTTATATTGAGACTTTACTGTTTGTATTTCAACTATAATGGTATATGTATCTATTGCATATTTATTAATATTCAGTTACTAAATAATCTAAAAATATAACAATTAAGAATAAATAATTACAGACATAAAAGTATAAATTATTAACTTTTAATATAAGTATAATTAATAAATATTTTTTTCTTCTTAATATTATGTTATTTAGATATAGATTTCCATTTTTTTAAAAACAAGGTAGTAAATATGTAATAATATACAAATTTTATCATACACATTTATAATAATTAATGTAATTATTTTTATAACATTGTTATGTTTATTTAAATTTTAGAGTTTGAGCGAAGCAAAAAATGTATTGGTTTTACAATGTGTGCCTTTTTTGTTTTTTGTTTTTATGTCTGAAAACACTTTTACTACCCGAAATAATGCTCCAATTTTCATAAATAGCATATGTTTTCGGTTGGAAAGTGGATATAGTTGGAACTTTATTTAGGTTGAATTTATTAAAATTGACCCTATGCAATAGAAAAAAATGGCATTTTTTACGAAAACTGAAATTTTGACGATTTCAATTTCATTATTTAATGATAACTGAGGCAATTTCAAAGTTCTAACTTTTTTTAAGTCTCTAGACTTGAAAATTTTATTGGATTTGCACATACGTACTAAATATATGTGATAAAATTTTGAACCGTTACATTCATTTTTCTACAAAATATAGGACTTTGAAGATTTTGTAAAATTCTCGTTTTTATGTATACAATGTTTGATAAAATTGACAATTTTGGGCATTAAGATCTGCAAATTTTTCTAAAGTATACTTACATATTACTTAACATTATAACAAAATATTAGAAAAATCCCAAGACTAAATTTTTTTTTATAGCTGTTAAAAGTTGATAACTTTTAGTTTAAACGAAAATTTTAGAATCCATACTAGTATTATTATTATTATTATTTCTCAATACTTTTACAATAAAAATTAATAGAAAAGCCAAAAATTTAGAAAATTTTATTGAAGTATACTGATATATCTTAACGTATTTCCAAAATATTAGGAAAATCGCAAGACTCAATTTTTTATAGGTGTTTAAAGTTGAAATTTCAGTAAAATCAACATTTGAGTATTTATATGGATTTTTCTTATCATATTACAATATTTTACAATAATGTTAAATAAAATTTACAAAATTATTTTAAAAATTTTGAAAGTTTTATTGAAGCTCAAATACATTTTACTTAACTCAGTTCCAATTAATTGTGAATTATTACATTTATGATTTTTCTTTTTATATGTGTTTAAAGTATAAAAAACATTGGAAGGGATACTGGTGTGGAAAAGATACAGGTGTAAAGATGGTGTTGAATTTTGATTACAATTTGAATGCAATGATAAATCATTACATTCAAATAACGATTCTGAGCAAAGTAATGCCAGATTTGGGTATAAGGTTACTCATTTAGGGGTTTTATGATATATTTCATTAAAATTATTTATATTGAACGTAGAGACTGATAAATGTAAAAATTTTAATCGGTACATACATCATCTGACGAACTTCGCTCAAAATTGTTTTCACGAATGTAATGATTTATCATTTCATTCAAATTGTAATCAAAATTCAACACTATCCTTTTTATACCTGTATCTTTTCCACACCAGCATCCTTCATTTTTTCCTTTACTTATACTTTGTTTATTAATATAATTAAATAATAAAGTTTATATACAAATATTTTACTAAAAGTTTTAATATTTATGAGTTAAAATAGAATAAAATAAGAATTTTTTAAAAATAAAATATTAATACTTACATTGTGCCACCAAGTAATTTTGAATTTAATGTAATAATCACAGAACCTATCCAAATAATAACAAAAACTTCAGCAAACTCTGGTCCACCATCAGCAATCTGTATTGAATCTGAAGAACCTTGTAAAACCCTAGAATTATATTATAAAATTAAAAAATCAATTAAATTATATTAAACAAATATACTTACATAGCCATAAATGTGCATAACATTAATGGGCCCCAGAGGTCCCCTAAAAAAATATATACATGTATATTACTTTATATTATGAGAAACTAAAATATGAAATAAAATTTCAAACTTACATTCTTTTAAAAGGGAATTTTTTTCTTTTAAATATAATACATGTTTGAATTTCATTCCTACTGCTTTTAAATCTCTCATCTAAATTTTGTAATAATTTTTTAATAATATAATACAATATATTGCATAATTAAATAATATTACAATTGTAGTTTTAATAGGTTCATCTAAAGTATTGAATCCCGGTTCACCTATATTTTGCATATTAAGTGATCCAGACACAGTCATCCGTCCTTCTACAAAATCCATTGGACGATCCTCAATATACTGCATGTAAAATTAAATGCACAACATTAATATCAATGTCTATTAAGTATTATTATTTTATAGTTTTTTTAAAAAATCCAAATAAAATATAAATATACAATTAAATTTAATAATTATAAATATTAATGGCTTAAAGCAAATTGTAATATAAAAGGTAAAATGACATTTTGTTCCCATAATAAAATTTTACTTACAACTGCAGTATGTCCACTATTTGCATTATTGAATGCATTAGGTACATTATTTGTATTTAAAAACTAGAAAAATATAATAATAAAATTAATAAATCTGTTTATTTTATATTAAATTGCAATAGCTTTTTAATTGTTAAAAACAATCAATAAGATTACGGACTAGCCTAGTCTTTGATTATAATAGTTTGATAGATTTTATTTTTTTATTTTTTTAATATTTGATCATTTAAAAAATAAATATTAATAGAAGAAATTAAAATATATATTTAATTTTGATATATTAAACCTATGTATTAATAAATTTAAATATAATTTCAAGACGTAGCTTTGCATTAGGTACTAGAATTAGGTAGCAACAAAAAACATTAATTAATCAAAATACTACATAAGAAAAATAAATAAATAATTGACTATTAACGACTAATAGCATTTAATTAATTTTACAATATGTATGATTTTTAATAATTATACATATTTCATAATATATTATAATACATAAATTAAAATCGAAAAAAAACTTACATCCATTATCGTTATTTGTATTACTTATCGGTGAATTAAAATAATAGACTGTGGAAACTTAAGAAATCGTGCTCACACAAAAATATTTAAAGATAAAAAACAATAATTTAAACTAATATACATTTTACGAGTATAAATATTAAATAATCGATTAATTAACTTATTAAAGAAAAATTTATAAAACTTAGGCCAAAATGCCAAATTCAATATCCAGACGTGTCATGAAAACAGATAATCCAAAAAAATAATAGCCAGTTTTAGAGAATGATAAACTGATAATATTGATAAATGATAAGTAAATGTAAAACACGGTTTAAGATACCGAATGCATTTACAGATGAAACTTCTTTTACATAAAATGTTTATTCTTTTTGTACGAATTTCATTTAATACTTTAATAGGTATTATTTCCATTCAAATTTTGTTTTCGATAAAAATATAATTTTATTGTAATAAAATTTGTTACTCTTTAAAATTTGCCGCCCAGGGCTATAGCCCTGGTTAGCCCATGGGTAAATACGTCCCTGCCCCTAATTATTTTAAAATTACATTAAGAATATTATAAAAAAAAACTTAAAATATACTTGGTCTTTGCAATTAAAAATTAAACTATATTTATTAAAGTCAATATTGTAAGACTGTTGTGTTGTTCATAACAAATTAAGGGGATTCGAAGCGTCGATTTTCTTTCTTTGTCTAACACACATAAAAGAGGGATTTAGATGTTTTATACTTCCAACGTTACGATCGATCTAGTTATGTGATAAGGGATCTGAAAACGGATTTGAATTAATTAGAAAGTCTACTTTAGATCGACTTTTCCACTTTTTCATTTTTTTGTCCTAAATTCTTCAAAAATTAATATTCATAAATTTTTAAATAAAATTTGTTTCAACAACAATGAGAGGAAAATTTCAAAAAAGTGGGAAAGTCGATCTAAAGTAGACTTTCCAACGAATTCAAATCCGTTTTCAGATCCCTTATCGCATACCTAACTATATAGATCGATCTCGATCGTAAGCGTAACGTTGGAAGTAGAAAACGTTTAAATCCCTATCTTTTATGTGTGTTAGACAGTGAAAGAAAATCGACGCTTCGAATCCCCTTAACTACATTTTTTATAAAAAAAAAAAAATATATTTTAATATATTTAAAAATTTACATTATTCTCATTTTTCACGCTAAACATAAAGACAAAGAGATACTAATATAAATATAAAAATATATAAAATAAAAAATAAAAATATAAATATAAATATAAAACTATAAGACCCCGTTATCGTATATCATTTAACAATTACAATTACAACATCATGTTCAAATTTAAATTGCCAAACCGGATGCCATAGAGATAGACTATATAGAATAATTATTATTATCTATGACCGGATGTCGGTTTTTATTTTATTTACGTCAGTACATTTCTTAAATAAAAATATAATTTTTCTGTTTTATAGTCATTAATATAATATATTCCCTCTCCGTACTCCTCATTATGGGTTTTCCTCAACTATATATAGCGATGGTTAGAACACGCTCCGAACGCCATGAACCATGATTGGTGTTGATCGTTCACCTACTCCTTTAGTCGCTACCACGGTTTATAAAGCCGTAGAGGAACAAATGAACAATTCGATTTTTAATTTGTCTTCTTCTTTCGATGTTGTCATATCTCGGTATCTCACATCTAAGGCCCGGGTCACACTATCACGGTTTCTAATAGTTTAACACACGATTTATATATCTTAAATCGTGCTACTGACTTGTGAATATAGATTTTATATAAATTATACCTATTTATATTATTATTTTAGGTTAATTATAATGATTTAAATAAATTTTAAATGTATATTTAATATTTTTTTTTTTTATTAATTAATAATACCTATTTGGTTTTAATAATAAAAATATAAAAAATAAAATATGTAGGTATATTAATAAAAAATATATATGAATAAATACATAACATGGCATTTTTATTTTTACAGGTGGTGCAATACCAACTCAACCACTGTCCACTGTAGTGGTGTAAGTTTCGTATTTGGTGGCGGAGGTGGTCGCGGTGGCGGCGGCAAAATTCGAGGAATTAAGTGAAATAAATGAGTAATATAATGACTTGTTTATGACCAAAGTTTAATAAAATATAAATTAAGACTATCCATTTTTAATTATATGTAATGATGTCAGTTTATGTGTTTAATGTAATATATTGTAATATTAATTTAAATTTTTAGGAATTCTTACATTGCGGGTTAAGAGGACACAAGGACGAGGACTGTAAGAAGCAGAAAACAAATTTTCCTGTGCCTTCAACCACCACTACAACAACGACAACAATGGCAGCACAAATAACAAGTAACACTTGAATATCTAGGTAATGGTGCATTTAAAACTAAAGCATAATATAGATCTCTATTGGTAGATTTATCGATTTTTCTTGTTTTTTTTTTTTTAATTTCTTTTATTATTTCCAACTGTTCTACACTGTACCAGTGATGTTAAACCAACATGCTTTAGAAAGTTATTCTTTTCCATTTGGAACCATTTGGTAAATTTTTCTACAAAATATAGGATTGAATATTTCATAAAATTCTCATTTTTACATATATAATATTTGATAAAATTAGCAATTTTTGGTATTAATGTTTGAAAATTTTACTCAAGTATATATACATATTACTTAACACCATATCAAAATATTAGAAAAATCTATATTCTCAATTTTTTTTTATAGCCATTTCAGTAAAATCAATATTTAAATTATTTATATGGATTTTTCTTATATTACAATATTTTACAATGTTAAATAAAATTGACAATTTTTTTTTTTAAATTTTTGAATATTTAATTATATAAAAATTATATAGTGTTCATTTATGTACTATATGTGTGATAAAATTTTGCATTTTTAATATTTAATAAAAAATGTTAATTTTTTAAAAAATACCTACATTATAATCTGACTGAACTTCGCTCAGAATCGTTTTTCGAATGCAATGGTTTATCATTGCATTCAAATTCTAATTAAAATTAAACGCTATGATTCGCACACCTGTATCCTATGCAGCAGGAGTATCAGCTCTTTTTTTCTCATTACAAGACAAATTATTTATCTTACCCCCCATTATAAATTTTTGCCCTCTATTTGGTCCTAACTAAAAAAATATCCTGTTGCCACCACTGGATGTGCAAAACAATTTATTTTTTTTTATTATAACTCATAAATATTTATAAATTTCGTAAATAATTATATACATATAAAATTATTACCCACCCACCACTTATAATCTAATTATTTTTTTATGGTCGATTAATTTTTTTTGATAAATTATTTGTGGTTTGTGTTTTTATTGTATTATTTAAAATTGAGTTTTTAATATCAAAATATCTGACATAGTTAATTATTTCTGTTTCTTTTATATCTAGTATTATATTTATCAGGTTACTCTTTAATAATTCGTTAATATCATTATTATAATTTATATTATATTTGTAAGCGGATTTATTTGTTGGTCGTTCTCTATTAAGTATTTTTTGTTATTTAGGGCAAGTAATATATTTTTTTTGTGTATTATAGATTTAAGTCAAAATGTAAATTTTTGGATAACAATATAAACGTACTATAATGATGCACCTAAATATAAAATGCTCTGAATTTATTAGTTATTTATAACATGTTACATGTGTCTTGCTGTTAAAAATTGAGGCCTTGAATTGGTACTTTGCTTAATTATAAATTTCATTTTTCTTATATATTATTTATTAATATTTATTTCAGCATACCAAATCCAACTGAAAACATAAATACTAAATATTATATTACACCAAGTAAAAATTCTTATAAAAAGTGCCCTATAGTTCCTATCACTCTGAAAAATGCATTCTTTAAAAGAACACCTGTAAAAAGTGATACTGTTCTACCACTAAATACAAAAAAGAGCTGATACTCCTGCCACAGGGATACGGGTATGTAAATCATAGTGTTTAATTTTAATTAGAATTTGAATGCAATGATAAATAATTGCATTCAAAAAAACAATTCTGAGCGAAGTTCAGTCAGTTAATGTAGGTATTAATTAAAATTTCGACATTTTTTATTAAATACCTATTTAAAATGCAAAATTTTATCACACATTTATACAGGGATCATATAGTACATAAATGAACACCCTATAAAATTTTCAAGGCTCTAGGTTCAATATAAATGCTCATTAAATTTCTTGTCATCTAAATGCTCATATAAAAAATGTTATCAATTTTATTTAATATTGTAAAATATTTAAATATAATAGGAAGAAACCATATAAATACTTCAAATATTAATTTTACTGAAATATCAACTTTGACTACTTATAAAAAAAAAAAAATTGAGTCTTGATATTTTCCTGATATTTTGGGAATACGTTAAGATATATTATATTAGTATGATTCAATAAAATTTTCTAAATTTTTTGGACTTTCTATTAATTTTTATTGTAAAAGTATTGAGAAATAATTCGTATGGATTTTAAGATTTTTGTTTAAACTAAAAAATACTTATAAACTTTAAACAGCTATAAAGCAAATTGAGACTAGGGATTTTTGTAATATTTTAAAGTGATATTAAGTAATATGTAAAGTACACTACAGTAAAATTTTCAGAACTTAATGCCAAAAATTGACAATTTTATTAAACATATACATAAAAAAAAGAATTTTATGTAATTTTCAAAATCCTACTAAAAAAATTAACGTAACGGTTCCAAAATTTTACTACATATATAAATAATACCTATATGAACACCTAATAAAATTTTCATGTCTCTAACTTCAAAATTGTCCTAGTGATCATGAAATATTGAAATTAAATTCATCAAAATTTCAGTTTTCATGAAAAATGCCGTTTTTTCTATCGCATAAAGTCAATTTTGAGATATTCGAAAAATTATCTAAATAAAGTACCCACTACATCCAATTTTCTACTGGAGGAAACCTATGCTGTTCGTAATTATCGGAGTATTATTTCTGGTCGAAAAATTGTCGATTTAGGAAGTATAGTAAAATATATCCAAATTACAATTTGAAATTATAATAATTATAAGGCATTAGCGCTATTTTAGCTAGTGGATATATTACATACTAATACATTGTTATCACTCGGGTAATATTTTTATTATCAAATTACAAATTCAAAATATTTGTTTATTAGATAATTGTATTATAAATTAATTTTAGGTATATAAATAAAATTGTATTATTTTTATATAAATTTCTCATTAGCATAAGTCTTTATCAAATATATTTAATTATAAATTAAATGGATAGTTTCATTTTTGTCTGATTAAAATGTTAATTTCTGGTTTGACAAGTAAGAATATTGTCTCATTCATATTTACATTATTATGTTTAATACCATTTCATTGTTGTGTAGATTATAATATGAATATGTAATATGATTGTTTTCCAAAAAAACGTCTATATTCAGTACATTGATGCTATTTGCATGCTTTGTTGTATACAGTCTACCACTGCTTTATAGACACCCAAATGTCAACTACAAATTTTTATATATGATAGATAGGAATTAACGAAAAAAGTAAAATGAAAAATTTACGTGTGTCACCACTTATAATAATAAACTCGTATTTTATATTATACTCTTATTACACCTATAAACACTTTTATTATGGATAAAAATTATTGTGGATAAAAACAAAACTGACATTGATGACAACGTTAATTAAGAATATGAATTTCAAATAAAAATGTATTTATATAATAAAACTGTAAACAAATATAAAATATAATAATTATTTTTTATATTTAAATCTTGTCCAGTTGCTGTCATTCAAAAGTAAATCAAGTGAGAAACTTAATTAGAACAAAGTGTTCAACATCAAAAAATGTGGAAATTTATTAATGAAGATCATGAAATGTAAAGGTACGGAAAACTTATATTGTTGTAAAATGTAAAAAAAAAAATTGTATTGATGTTTATTTATTTATTTAGCAACTAAATACATATAAAATATGTAATGTAACAAGGCAGATAAATTATTGTTTTTATATATGTATTATTTTTATATGCTTAACCCTTTAATACAAATAATTTTAAATATAACAGAAATAATATAGTTACAATAATAATATTTATAAAATCTTAAAATAAATGAAAGACAAACAATTTTAGTCATAACAATCATAAATAATACTTAAATAGTTCAATGTAGTATGGGGGTCAGAATTGGTACTATAGACATTAGGTAGGTACATCTTTTAGGTTTATTAGATAAAGAATTATCGAAATTACATTTTTAGTTTGTCTGAAAATAGTTAATTATAATCATTTATAACTAAATGCCAGATTCGTATGCAATTCATTACAGAAAAATAGTACTATGTTCTTTTTAATAGTAAATTTTATATAAAAACTAATGAACAAAAATTATGAAATTAAGAATTAAAGATAATTTTATGATTTTGATAGATAATATATAACAATAGAAATTCTAATTGAATAAATAATCAAAAAATTAACGACGCAAAATTTTTTTTTAACTTATATTAGATTTTTATTTAAAATCCATAGTATCAAATTAATGAATTTTTTTTTTTTTTAGATATACTAAAGAAATACAAAATTCAAATATAGCAATTAAATATTGAAATGTTTTCAATTTGAATAAATTATTTAATATAGATAAATTCAAAGCTTTTAGTGTATATTTAAGAAGAAAACTAAGGCAGAGGATATATCAGTATAGTATACTGCAAGTAAGTTCAAAACTGATTATTAAATGAATTTAAATTGTATATTTATTAACTTTTATGTATATTTTATTAAATGTTTTAGTATATTCATTTTTGGATGGTAAATTGTTGGTGCAGTAGAATGATTATAATTTTGAATTGTTGATGATTCTATCTCATTCAAAAAAATAGGAAGTAATAATTACCATGGATCCAAGTTGAAGATAATATAGTACTACCGTATTGAGAACGCTAATTTCATTCTAAGATTTATGAACATAAATTATTTAATATTTTAATCCATTAGTTTCATTAAAATAAAATTATTCTTTATATTTGTAATTTACTTATTGGCTATTTTCTATATGCTATAAGTTTCCCATGAAATAATGTATCTAATAATTTATTTTTGTTTAAATTTAATCTGAAAAAGTCTAACGCATATTATTGCTACAATGTAATAAAATAAAACTATCGCAAAAAATCAGTTTTAGAATCAATGATTAATAATGTTAGTGTGACATGTTCGTGTATATACGTTTTATATTTTGGAGTACATATTTCTAATAGTTGGGTTAAGATATAGTTAGATATAGAAAACAGAAATTACACCATCTAGAATTACTCATTCATTTTAGCTGGCTAAACATAGAATTATATGTCAGTAATACTAATTCTAAAAAAAAATATCATTAAAATACCTTCTATGCTTTTGTTTTCCCCTACGTGTAACGTTTAATAATTGAATTTATGTAAATTGTTAAATTATTTTATTTTTGACTTATTTGGCATTTTTTTATTTTTCATGGGATTATATCTATGGCCGCAGTTTCACTCATCGTTTTTGTTACTGTAGATTTTTCTATTACAGTTCTAACCGAGTTTACTTTAAATTCTTTGACTCTAGTGAATATACTTACTTGATTTCTTTTGTGGCTAATATAATTTTTCTTTTGGCTATTTTATTGCATTCTAAAACATAAATAGGTACAATTATTATAATACACTATTATTTAATACATAATTATTTTATTAGTAAAATAATTTATCTCTTTTAATTTCACTAAATTTTTTGATTTTCTTCTCCTATAATACATAATATGAATTTGTTTAATTTATTAAAACTATTGTATTTTTGTCTTAGGCTTCTTATTATTTTTATTACGTATTTAATTTTTCAAAGTTTGATTAATTTTTAAGTGGTATTTTTCGTATTTGTTTACTTTATAATTTATATTTATCTGCTTTCTCTAATAAATTATAAATTATTTTCAATTCTGCCTATTTTTGTATAAATATTATTTATGTATATTATACAATTTAGTCTGTTATTATCTAATATTAATATATTTTTAATTTATTTTCAATTTTTGGCTGTATAATATTAAGCATCTATCTATTAATTTTCTTATATTTTATATATATTTATTCATATTGTTTATTTAAATGCCCTTCGTTCCATTTTATATTCTTAAATCTCATGCCAAAATTATATGGTTGTGTATTAATTATTATTTAGAATTAGAATCAATAGTAAATTATACTTTAAATTGTGTAATTGCCAATTTATTTTCTGATAGAAAAAAAAATTGTAAATTAATTTTTTCTATTTAACCTTTTAGTAATCTAATGGGTGTGCTAACTTTTAAATGATTATAATATTGTTTCATATTATATTCTAATCAATTAAAATTTCTCTGATTTTTCTATCTTTACTTTTGTTTTCAGTTTGAATGGTTGTATATTGAGTATTTTATTATATTATTGAATATTTATCAGTTTATCACTTAGATATTTTAAAACATCGGAAAAAAATAACATTATATTAAAATCTCAACCATAATAACAATAGGATTTTTCTATAGGGTTAGGGAAAGGGTTAAATTTCAAATATTTGAATGTTACAAGTGTCAAGTGTACAAAACACAATATTTAATATTAAAAATATATACCTAATATGTAATCATTAATTATGATCAGTTTGTTCTATTGCCTTAGTCACATTCACACATAGTAACGTGGTTACATGAATATCAAACTAATAACGATAATACAATTATTACAGCAATACAGTATTTAATGTTTTATGAAATTGTTTTAATTTGCCTACTATTTTCGGCTTTTGGAGGTTATATATGTATTTCCGAGTAGTAATTAATAAAATTAATAATTATCAGAAAATGTGAAATGTTGTGGATATAAAACACAAAAATTTTATAAATATAAATTAGTAATTACAAATTTATACACGTGTAATAACCTATATTAAATGAAATAGTATAACATTAAAAAATAAAATAATGTAGGATGCAGTGATTGAGTATGAAACTATGATACGTAGTATGATGTTAGAAAAAACGTGATATATCCGCCGATCAGGCATAAAAGAAAGACTGTGCCACGGAGAACTGCTATGAGGTTCTTGAACGTTACCATCATAGATAAGGATATCCGAAGGAAATCTCTATTGAAACAAGTTTCGGTATCTAAACTAAATAAAACATCCCCGAGCCCTGTCAGCGCTGGATAGATTGGATAAAGAAAGATTTATTTCAAGTAAATGAAACAGTAAGAATTGAGGATGCAGACAACAGAGAAGAAGGTGTTGGTAGAAGCGACGAAAGGCTTTAATAATAATAAAAAGGCCCGTAAAAGCTAGGGATAAGAAAAAATTACTCTGTGGATAACCACAGATAAATCTGTGAGTAGAGTACAGTCTGTGGTCTGTTCTTGTGCGTGCTTGCCAATAGTTGTAGAGTTAATTATCTTATTGATAAGACTGACTGGCTGTTTATTTTATAGTCTTTATAGTGTTGCTAAAATCGAATAGGTGGTTTTGAATTTTATAATTTTTAAAATAATTATTGTCCATTATTTTACTGAATCGCTTTACTACAAATACAATAAATTGTACGTAATGTAATCCTCTAAAATCTAAATAACACAATAATATTGTGCCATTATTTCCATGATGAGTTTAAACGAAAAGGTAGGTACAACATATTTTGATTTTATTGCTTTTTCATTAATTTACGAACATGAATAGGTAAATCAAATATACCTAATATTAATTTAAAATATCGTATAAATATTAGAATATATTCACAAAGGTTGGTTTTTTTTTTTTTTTTTTAATTAGAATGCTTGCATTTGAAAAATAAATTTCGAGTTTACACTTCTAAAGGACTACACAGTAGTCAATTTTGTTTCTACTAGTTTTAGTTCTATTCGTTTTGTAACTATACAATAAATGATAAATATAAAATATTACCTTTAGTATTAATACAATAATACGATAGATCGCGTTTTTTTTTTTTTTTTTATTGAAATTGATCATAATAAAATATTCAACGATTTTCCGAACGTATAAGTATAAAATAAGTTTGAGTCGAGGTAAATATAAAATAAACCGTTCATTTTTTTTTTCATACCGATTTAATGCAAATAAAAAATCGGTCGGCGTTCAAACAAACTTTGAATAATTAGAAATAGCCCCGCGGTGCCATATTCCATATTCGGACGGAAATAGCGCGGGCGAGTGAAAAACTTGGCCGCGTATACCCTTAAATGATAATCCAAGATTATCCGAGTTATTTAAATTCACCCGCGGTTTCCACTTTAATGCGACTTTGAATGCAGAAGAATTTAAGTAGATCCCCGTCTCTTTCACTCGGTCCTTTCTATCTCTCTCTCTCTCTATATATTTATACATATACAAAAACACGCTTGTTTTCGTGCGTCTTTTGCCTTATACGTACAACCCCGGTGTAACACAATTAGGGTGTGGGGGAGGAAAGGTTTAAAATCTCATCAGGATGTTCACGTATAATATATTATATTATTATGTAGTGTCTTTGGTTTTGACAACAACTTGTTTTCCTATATCCAAACTAAATATATATATATATGGTAGTATTATATTATTTTGCGTAGGCATATATCAAAATCGAATTATCGTTATGAATGCAATTCACGTTTTCGAATTCCTTATCTTAAGTCGATACGGATTATTACGTTATGTATAATTTTATAGTTTAGTTACACTCTCACAGGTAGATATTTACCTTATAGTACCTATATACCTATATATATTCATATTTTTTAAAAAAATTAATATTATATAGGTAATGAATGTATAAAAAATAAGGGTTACCATTTGATTTTCAAAAGTTGATCCCTGAAACCCCCCATAAGGGCATTTACAATTTTTTAACATACAAATAATTTTAGATTATATAAGATTAAATATTTTTCTTATTATAAAATTTTTTCTATTTCGAATATTTACAGAGAAAATTGCTGTAAAATGAAATTCTGATCACCCTGTATATAAACGGTTACATTTATCCAAATAAGACGGATCTGATATTTTATTATGTTGCACATTAAAGAAAACAATTAGGTTTTCTTCCACAATTATTGGATAAATTCGTAGTTAAACAAAATGCTGACGCAATTATATTAATTCAGAATTCTACTATTTTGGATTATTCTTACACGCCTAAAATATGCTACCTACATGTAACACGACCTCCGCAAATACGTAGTACCTGGATATATTATGGATGATGTGCATCAAATAAATTCAACGCAAACCAAGTTGGTATGTATAATATGGGCCATGGGCGGTAACATATTATTGAGTGCAGTAAATATTCATCGAATGGACGATGGACTGACGAAAAATAGTCAAACGAATATTCGTGACGTATTATAGAAGATAAAGAATGGGAAGGATTGTGCGTGGGTGCAAATAAAAGTACCTATGTATTATTGTCCGATAGAAAAATCGTAATATTTAAAAATGGGTATACCGTATACGTGATGACAATCACGTCGGAGTAGTACGACCGTCGGTCAACTCATATTTTGAAATTTATCTCATTCCAAAATTAACAACGATGGATAACATATGGATGTGGGATATCGAAACCAGTATTGAATTAAAATTTGGATTGTGCAATATGAATTTATAAGTTATAACACATTATCCGAACGGACATAACGTATCTCCAGAAAGTGGTGTATACTCGTATATTCAAGATCACATGATATGTTCTATCAACAACAGCGTACAGTACGTTTAACGGCCAATACGAATACGTGGGTAGAGTAAAAAAAAAAAAACGACGACTTAAAAAATTACCTTGAAATGGTTACACAAAATATAACTACAACTACAGGAAAAATAACTACGACTACAGTAAAACCACTACGGCACTACAGTTAAACCACACGTGTACGATATTATTTCTCGTCCACCAAAAAAAAAAAAAAAAAAAAAAAAAGCCTCTTCTGCTGTTTGTAGCCGTATCGATAACGTGTTTAAAGGTTCAAACAACACTTCAATATGATGATGAGGATGACATTTGGATAGATATAGACAGAGAGAATACCGTCGAATGATAAAAAAAAAAAACAAAAGGGAAGGGATACAGGTGTGCAATCATAGTGTTTAATTTTAATTAGAATTTGAATGCAATGATAAACCATTGCATTCGAAAAAACGATTCTGAGCAAAGTTCAGTCAGATAATAATGTAGGTATTGATTAAAATTTTAACATTTTTTTTTTATTAAATATTTAAAATTTTAAAACGCAAAATTTTATCACACGTTTAGAGACCATATAGGTATACATATAGATATTATAGTGCATAAATAAACACTTGATATTATTGTGTTGTCAAATCATGTTACCATTCTATGAAAAAAAAAAAAATCAATAAAAAAATTCTAAAAAAATATAATAAACAATGTATATATTTATATTATAATTATAATATTATTTATTTAATAAAATAAAATGATATAATGAAACGTGTTTTTTTATTCAATATCAATATTATAATGTAATAGTATATGATAAAAAAATAATGGGTTTAATTTTAATGCGTAGTTTTTTAATTGCGGTGCTGCTCGCCAAAGATACGTTCGTAATCTGTCTCGGAATTCGGGGTGATGACATATGTTTAACTGATTATTTGTTAGAATAATAACCGGGATGCGTTGTAAAGTTTTATCCGATTTATATTTTACGTGTACGCGAGTCGTATCGCCGCCTAATAATTGTTTAATTGTATAAATATGAAATTGGTCGTATTTGGGGTTGTTCCATAACATTAATCGTTTACCCACACCGTCGGCCCACATGAAGTTATTGGCCGTGCCGTACATTCCGTAATTTACGAAATACGCAGCTACCGCGTCAAAAAAATAATTCTTGCCAGCGAACGGTGGGCTTACAACACAAATGGAATTTAACTTAGGAATTTTACAATCGCACACATTGTACAGAGTTTGTAAGAATTCAATTATTAATTCGTTGTCATTATCGAATTGTGTTTCTAATAATTCTATGGCGATACGAATAGATTTTTGAACACTAAAATATACCTTATCTAATGTGCTACCGTATGCATTCCAATATGGACGAACGTTAGAGGAGTTGTAATACTCGAAAAACTCACGGATACTCCACTTGCAAATAATACTAGTCCAATTACGTAAAGCAATTCGAATTGTTTTACAATTATCGTCTAGATAATTCAAATGTGTGTTATTCGTGAATTCTTCAGTACTCATAACGTTTTTTGGAGGGCAACACGGATAGAATATTAATAATTCCTCAAATGTTCTGGGAAGGAATTCGTTCCGACGCTGTTTTTGCCCGAGGTTCCGAAATGAAATACTGGTCCTAGCCGGAGATTCCATTTCTCTCTCAAATCGGCGTTGAAATGGCCAATCGTAGGGCTGGTGTCTGATTTCGAAAAACGTTCGTTTATGACATCCATCGGTGTTTCCATAGCCTAAATTATCATATGTACCAAACCTCGGTTTTTGGATAGTTTCGATGGCGTGGGCGACGCTGGACATTTGCGACCGCGCTGTAGCATCATCGCTACAGCGACCAACGCGTTCGTAGACGGTATCTTTTGCATAAGTTTCGTTGATTTGTGTACACGTGTCGGTTTTGACTGGCCCGTGGACGGTTTCGTCGGATTGATACCGTAAACCATCAAATTCGTTTGTTCGTTTTTCATAATTTAAGTCTGCTCCAAATGTGTCGTTTCGATATGACCGCATGGTGGAGTTGCTTGAAGCAGACCCTCGTCGACTTGGAATAGTATTTCTGAGTTCATTATTTGACGTAGAGAGTTTTGTGGTGTCTCGTTTGACTTTAAAAAAATCTGTAATCTTCATTATAGGCGAGCGTTCCACAAATAATAATATTATAATAACAGTATATTAATAACAGCGATTCGACGTACGGTATTTAAACGAAAAAATCAAGTAAAAAACCACTTAAATAAATAATCAAAGTGATTAATATTATCTCTGACACAAAAATTTTTTTCATGAACAAATATCAATATAAGACATATAAGATATAACGTTATTTGAACAATATACCTAATTGGTCTACAACTACAATTCTACATAACTATTAACTTACGCGAGGCGAAAAGTGAGCGTCGATCGTCACGCGCCAAGCGGTCAATTTTCCTGGTTTCAGGGGTTCTACGTTTGAGAACAATGGAAACAGCAGATCATAGAGTAATATACAACTCTATGCAGCAATTGACGCGCATTTTAAAAACGGCAGGTAGTAATTTATTGTGCTATTCATTTTTCATTATATTTTGGAGACCAATTTATTTTCATTTAGCTGTACCTGTTGCATACCACAATATTTTGTTAACGTTTGATTAGTCATTTGACATTTGTGATACGAGTTTACACGTGT
This sequence comes from Tetraneura akinire, assembly GCA_021307375.1. NCBI lineage: Eukaryota > Metazoa > Arthropoda > Insecta > Hemiptera > Aphididae > Tetraneura > Tetraneura akinire. Next base: position 13,571,929 of record JAIUCT010000001.1, read on the forward strand.
TATTATTCACTTATTATCTACGTTTGTAATCATATTTGCCACGTTATTATTATTAAATAAAAAAATCTACATTACGTCGTTTGAAATTACTTTACAGGCGGGAAAACAGTATGAATAAGCGGAGTAACTAGCCTTCTTATTTTTTTTATAAGAGGCCTTTGTTGGGTGGCATATATGAAATTTATATATTTATAATTATAAATACATATATGTATATACATTGCCTATATTGTCCCTGTCAATAACGGCGAACTGGTTACTGGTCCAAAACAAATTTTCATTATTTTGTTTTCTACGACGACAGTGACGACAGCAGTTGGTAGGTAAAACCCAGCGTTGTAATACATGCCATGTATGCGAAGACTTTTATTATTTTACTTTTATGTTAGGGATAGATAAACACAATTGTTTTTGTTGGATTATAAATTATAATAATATATAATATTTATATTAACATACATTTTTTATCAAGTATATCCCTGTGTAAAATTTTATGATTTTTGTATCAGATGTAAGATTTAACTAGAAAATTTCAATAATATACCTCCGTTATTAGTATTGTATAGTATACCTATAGTATTACGTATATAGTACATAAAAAACACCCTATACAATTTTCTAGTCTCTAACTTCAAAATTGTTCAAGTTATCGTGAAATATTGAAATCAAATTTATCGAAATTTAAGTTTTCGTGAAAAATGCCTTTTTTTTTATCATTTTTTGGTAGTTTTCCATCGCATAGGATCAATTTTGAGCAATTCAACCTAAATAAAGTACCAATTACATCCACTTTCCAACCGGAAACATGCTGCTATTCGTGGAGCATTATATCTAATAGAAAAAGTATCTTCAGACTCACTCATACCAAAGAAAAAAAAATATAAAAGACACATCATTGTAAAACCAATAATTTAAACATTTTAAAATAAATATATTCATATACGTGCATAATTGGTTAATATTTAATATTATATATTATATAGGTTGATTTTTCTAAAATTCAAATCAAATTACAGTCGTGTATCATGATCACTGTACAAATGGAAACATATAGGATTATAGGTAATAGCTATAATTATAATATGTCCCATGAAATGTAAAATTAAACAATAATAAATTAAATTATTGTAATGTGAAAACTTTCTAGATGTTCAGTTTTTGATATAATTTTCAAATATTTGTTTCCATAATAGGTAAGTACATATACCTAGCTACCACTTTACTTGGCTATAATACAATGCGTGTTTTAGTTAAAAATTGTCTAAACAAAATGAGTTTTTGAAATAATTAATTCGATTATAATTTTGTTGTAAAAGTTATAATTTATGTCGAATAAATGACGAAGTAGACATTTTGCGACAAGATGAATTTTAGGTAAATCCTCTGAGCTTCAGAACTTTCGTTAGCTTTGTTATAACCCATAAAATTATTTGCTTAAATGTTATATTGTATTAATAGTGGTTAAGTAAAATTTTACTATACCTATGCGCTATGCCATACTGGATTAAATGAATACTTTATTAGTTATTAGATTAGGTTGGGTTGGGTTAGGTTAACCAAATCTATTAAAATTTACAATATTTTACTTATTATAATAATTATTATTACACATATTTTATATTTACCTACATAGGTACTATTATTATACATGCATTACATTATGTTAACTATATAGTTAACATATAACATAAAACATAATAAATATAAAATAGAGCTGATACTGCTGCGGAAGGGTGTAGAGAGGATTAAGTGTTGAATTTAGATTAAAATTTGAATGCAATGATGATAAATCATTACATTCGAAAAACGGTTCTGAGCGAAATTCAGTAACATAATACACGAGGATAATACATATACCTATAATATGTATTGATTAAAATTTTTATATTTTTATTAAAAATATAAAACTAATGGATACTCATTTACATTTAGATTTCAACGTATAAGTTCGAAAGTGTTGTCACGTATTTTAGTACGCATATGAACACTCAAAAAAATTTTCTAGTCTCCGAGTTTAATATAAATGCCCATAATTCCTAAACGAGTCTTCTAAATGCATAGGTATATCTAAAAGAACTTCGCTCAAAATCGTTTTTTGAATGCGATGATTTATTATTTATATTTATTATTCAATTTTAATCAAAATTCAACACTAGCCTTTTTACACCTGTATCCCTTCCACAGCAGTATTGGCTCTTTTTTTTCGTTTTCACTTGTCATTTTATATTTTTGTAGCTGATTACGAACATTATTTTACAGTTTTTACACACTGATGTTATAAATTTACTATGAAGGTTTATAACAGATAAATATATATAAGAGTTCTAAATTTAACATTTACAATTTTGTAATTTCGTCCATTACACCAAATATGTAATATTGTGTATAATACTATTTTTATTTAATACAATATTATTACTCATTAGTTATATTATGTACCTATTACTTTTTTCTTATTTTTGAGTCTTTTATATATTTTTCACAATAATATAACTAATATCAAAATAATATCGATAGATTAACACGAAAGTTTAATTTAATTTTTAATTTAAGTCGAAAAACATAATATTTTATTTTAATATATGTATTAAAAATAGTAGTTATTATGTTAACAATAAAATAATATAAATAAATTATAAACTTATTATTATTCATATAGGATATAGCATATAGGTAACGAAACAGGTAAAGTGTGGTTCTATTATAATATTAATTATATAATAAGAATAACGTATAATTTAAGTAGGTAATAAAAATGATGAATGTTTTTTAATCGTTATAATAAATTAAATATTTTATTTTGATGAGTTTAAAACATAAACACATTTAATAAAATGTATAGTAATTAGTAGGTATATAGGATAATATACATTATACATTATGATTATAGTATATCTCACAATAATATAGGTATTATATTAGGTATATTAAGTATTAAGTATATTATTTAGATTATATCTACAATACGAATTTAAAGTATAAGTTTAACAATATAGGAGGTACCCATTAGTTAAATTCACAGTAAAATAAAAAGTAAAAATTCATTAATTATAGCTAGATAATTTCACAGATAATATTATAATTATGTAAAGTAATATTGCACTTGAAATGTATTAAAATGTACTTAACTATTTGTTATAGTAGCTGTAGTATCTACGTATTTAAATATTCAATGTGTTTTTATTATATTTAGACATACCCATTGGCCATTGTAGATAGTAATAATATAACTCTAAGATATATTTAGTACTTTTATTGCGGTATAAATATACATTGCAATTTATTAAAAAAATATTTATAAATACTTGTAAATGTAATTAACACTTAAATGTATAATTTATAAGTGATTAAATGTATATTAATTTGGTGCTGTGAGGTGAAATTTTAATATTGGTATTTATTTGTCAACCTTCAACTTCGTGAAAATATGAAGGTTTATTATATAAATATAATATGTATTTTGTTAAAATTAAAAATTAATTAATAATTTTTCAAGACTTTTGAAAACCTTTCAATATTATTCTTATAATTATTTTGAAATATTATGATATAAAATTAATAAAACAATTAATTTACTTGTTTATTACAAAGATATTATTTACAAAATAAAAGCATAATGTCTTCATTAGTCTAAAAATTAATTGTATGTTGCTGCAGTTGGGCAACATACCAATACCAATAGATAAAAAGAAAGAAAAAATGGATAATTAGGATTGTATAACAGCATAATATAATGTTATAGAATTTTAAGGTGGATAATATATGACACGACTATAAATAAATGATAAATAAGTGATTATAATAACTAAAGAAGTAAAGAGGAAACGAATTAACGAAATAAAAACGAGTATAAATAAAAGTAGGTAGAAGTATTAAAGAATGAAAGGTATTTAAAATATCGAATCTAGTTGAAATTAAAAGAAATAGATGTTCGATGTTAAAAATTAAAAGAAGAAAATGAGATTTCCATTGGCTTATTAGTTATTACCGTGTAAATTTTCATTTTAATATAATATAATATTGTTAGTAGTGAATAAATACACATTTTCAAATACCTATATTTAATTTTTTAAGTAGATAAACACAATTATATACAAGTGTATTTAAAGTTCAGTTAAATCAATCAATTATATTTATGTTAATTGATTTATAGTTTTATATGGACAGGTATTATTATACATTATAGGTGATAGGTGTAATAGGTATATATTTGATGAATAGTGTTGTAATAAGTTTTTTTTTTTTTAATTAAACAAAGAGTAAAAATAAGTAATTTAATATATTTATTTTTATTTACGAGGACTTACTTATTTTATAAATGTATAATTTTATACAAGGAAATGTTTTATGTTATTATTTTTGAAACTCAATATACAAGTATATATATATTTATATTTTATGGCAGGTTTAATGATATTAAACTCAGTTTAAATAATAACGTAACATTTGCATAATTTTAATTAAAATACATTTCTAAAATGCACGAACTATATGAAGTTTATTAAAAGAAAAATATTACTTTATTATATAGTAAGAATTATATAACGGTTTTTTAAACGTAAGGAACTATATTTTGGAAATTTAAATTTTTTCTTATTTTTCTTTTATAAAATTATAAGTTAGGTACTAATATTTAATTATAATATTATATTTTTTAATTTTTTTATTATTATTTGTTAAATAGATAAAATAGTTTATAAGGTTAATATTTTAATTTTTATATATAGGTAGTTTTATAATAATTTGGTTTTTCGATGAGAGCTTGTTGAAAATAATATTACCAATATTCTATATAATAAGAGTTTATTTTTTAGAAATATAAATATTGTAGGTATATTATTAATTTATTATACTTTTTATACGTATTTTCCCTATGGACCCTGGTTATAATAATTAGTTCAATAAAAAAAAAAAAAAAAAAATTAAGAACATATATTCAAATGTATAAATATATATAATTCGTATAATTATATATTAATTTTTTTCTTTTTAACAAGATTTGAGATTCTCTAAATCATTTAAACGAGTTATTAATTTTCATCATATATTATATAGTTCGATTAAAAACGATAACCCATTTAATTTTTGGTCATTACATAAACAATTAAACAACAACCGCGCAATAGTGTTAATTAAAATTATTTAATTTAAAATCGCTGCAAAACGTATCTAAATGAATCGTTAAAAAATGTAAACGTTCTATATTAAAAATTAAATTACGCGGTATGTAAATAAAATACTCGTTCAATTTGTATTGTGTTCTTTCTGTAAGTCGCTATCCGAAAATAAAAGTTCAATGATGGGTATATTAGGAATTTATGATATTATGTTAAAATTACATAATACGAGTATGTGTAGAGTATAGACGCGTAGGTATATCAACAGAAATAAGTAATAATTACCTAAAACTAATTATAATATCAGTAAGTAGATCTTTATTTTGTTTCGATAATAAATAACATTTGTCATTTAGGTAAATTTTTTATGATTTAATACAATAATTTTAATAAAATAAAATTTAAACGATCGGAAGATATTTTAATTTGGTCAACATTGTAACATATTATATAGGTACTCATTCATTATAGAGCAGTGGTTGTCAATCTTTTTAGGACCGCGACCCAAATTTTCTTCAAAAATTTATCGTGAATTGGCAACCCCCATAGTTTAACATTTACAGAATGAAAAAAATAATTTCAAAAAACAAATACCCGTCGTAATAATTCTTATATTACTTTATACTTCTATTTTCTATAGTTAATACTTCTATAGTCTTAGTCTATACAATTTAAAAACATAAATTTAATTAAAAAACTTTTCGTGACCTCCAAAAATTGACTCGCGACCCCTCAGGGGGTCGTGACCCACAGTTTAAGAAACGCTGCATTAAAGAGGTTATAAAGTATATAACTACATTAAATCTAAGATAAATGAATATTATTTGGTATTGGAGTGTGATTATATTTAATTTTTTTTTTTTATAAATAAATATATTAAATTTGGAATATAATATTCTATTTGATATCGGTATATTCAGGTAGTAATAATATATTCAAAATAAAGCGTGAGTCCACTGAGAATCTGAGATAGTATTAAAAATTTTAAACATAATATTAAGAATGCATACCTATACAGTTATACAGTATACATAATATATATATTATATTATTAAGATGAATACAAGTATACATATGGGATTCAATAAATTTAATATTTTCTTAACGTTCTATTACATTTCGGTGGATAATTTTTCAATATTGCGTAGTTTCTGCATAACCCATCTATGTATAATATATCCATTAGTTTATGCATGTATAAATTAAAATCAAATTAATTTCACGCGTGTCGTTTAGGCAATTTAACTAAACTAGTCTCGGAAGTAGGAAACGTTGTAAATTTTGTATACATTTATGAGAGTAAATTATAATATTATATAGGTACCTACTCGCCGTAATCTTCAGTGTGATAGTAACGATCTTTTCTCTGTATATATAAATATTTTATTTAACTGATACAAGCGTATACGAGTATAATATCGAATAATTGGTGTAAAGTTAATTATTAAATTTTCGTAGCTTATTTGTGAAAGAAGTTTTTTATTGTGTCTGTCACGGTAATCGCGGTAATACGCAGTTGAAAAAATGTAAAATAATTAAGAATAAAATATACCGAATATATAATATGAACAATAATATGAAAATTAATGAAAATATAATATTACTATAGATATCGTGAAACAATAATTTTACGAACGCTCTGAATTATAGTTTGAAAATTAATTTCTATATATAATATAATTAAGTTGGGAAAAAAAATGATAATTTCTAGTTTTTTTTGTTATATTGTAGGGTTATATATTTCGATGCACATACGTATTTTTGACGATTCTCGGTTTTCTTAAAATTTTTATACCATTTTTGTTGTCGGTTACAACATTTGAATTTTAAATTTAATTTTGTAACATGTACGCGGCAACACGACATTCATGAAATATATGACGAATTATAATTTATCAAGTATATGGGCGAGTATATAATATAAGATAATATATAGTACCTACCTAATTACTAATTAGTAATTATATTATCATTATCGGACAGTTTTGTTAATATTAAAATAGAAGCCCAAGCCGAAGTCGCATAGAATGGGTACCTACTAAACTATAGCTTGTATAATATTTAAATTTATCTAATATTATTGATATCAAAATTTTTTTTAGAAAAAAAAAACTAAAAATTTTTAGTTCATCGTTTTGAATTTTTTATGTTATAAAATCATACTTTTTCAGGGTTATACAGATTATATACGACATTGTCAATATATTAATACTCGTGTATTATATGAAAATAAATGCGAATTTCCAAAAAAAAAAGACGAATTATTCAAAAGACGAGAATACGAGATAATATTTAAGAGAATAGACGGTTTAGGTTATGTACATAAAATTATATAATAAAGAAAACGAAATGTCGTTTTTTGGAATCGAAAGTTTTGCGAATTTTCGAATAATTGAAGACTGACTCTGTGTTATTATCATTTTGTCCGTGGAAGAAATGAAAAAATAAACATATCCTACAAAAAAACCGGACGAATAGTATACAAAACGAGGAAATAAATAAATAAAACGCGATGCGGAATGATATTATTATTGTAATACATAATATTGTATTATTTATCCTGTGGCTTACGCGCGTTTCGACCAATCGTCGTCGGTCGCCTCGCCCCGGCGTCGTCGGGCGCGAAATAAATACGCGGAGAAAATAAATACGAAAACGAAACGGAATGGAAATACAGTAGTATAAAATATACAATCGTATTCGGCCGCGTTGTCGTTGTCTGCGGCGGCGTACGGAAACGCGGCGGCGGCTGCGGCGGTCGATTCGTACCGTGAGGCGAGAGCGCGGGCGCGCGCGGTTCCGAACGCCGTTCACGCCGCCCGTGTCGCGCGAACATTACATTCGTAAAATACGACTGGCGACGACGATTCCGTTTTCCGTTTGCGTTTTCACGTCCGTTTTATTTATTCGCGCACGAAACACATTTATCGCCCCCGCGGTTTGCCGTTTGTCGAATACATATTCGAATAACCGCCCACCACCATAAATACGTTTATATAGTAATATGTCCTAGCCATTTCATGAAACGGTTAACTTTTCATGGAATGGAAACCTATTTTTGACATACCATGTTAAATAATAAAATATGGTTGACCAGTTTGAGAAGAACAAAATATTATGTATAGAAATTATTGAACGAATATTACGATTATAATATATATATATATGTATATGATTAATATTTATATTAGATTTTTACAATGGCATATAAATATATATATTAGGTTAAGTTAGGTTAGGTTATCATAGGTATTCTAATTTATTATATTAAATAACTACGTTAACAGCTGCTTACAAAAGGTAAACGCGAAAATTATTCATTTTAAATAATAGTGGTTCAAATCATACAAAATAAATGCCATATATATGTCAATATATGTACAAAAATAAAATAGTAAACACAACACAACAATTTTATGAATATATGATAACGCGATAACGTATAGCCTTTTAGGTATAAAATTATTGGGTACCGCGGTATACATAATATATATACCGCGGTTATGCCATGTACCTATACAGAGGTTGAATAATATACCTAATGATTTGTATGATGCGCAAAGGCGATAATATGATAATATTATTATTATTAAATGTGATATTCTGCGCGTACCGACGATTGAATCGAGACGATAGGTATACAGCGGTTTAAACGTATATACAACTATATTAATATATTATGTGTATAGGTTTAAAATACGAAAGAAAAAATTAAACTTAACGTATCAAACTTTAATAAAAAATTATTACCTATTTCAAGTCAATATTATTAAAAATCAGCTCGATCGCGTGTTATTACAAGTATAATAATAATAATATATATCTGCGAAAATAAAACACGATAGACGATAACGCAATGTGATATAAATAATAAATATAAACGTTTAACGATTTTTTTAAGTGTGTTAATAAGTTTTAAAAATCGGTCAATGTTATATTTTTAAATGGATTACGCGGTATAATTTTTTATGGATTTATTTTACGTTTGATGTTATGTGAGTACCTATATATCTATACCTATATTAAATAAAAAAAAAAAAAAACAAATTTAATGTCAATATTTTTTTATAATAAAAAAAAAATATTAAAAAAAATAAAATATTGAATAAAATATTTAAATATTACGTAGGTACCTATATGATATATTTTAAATATACTCGTAGTTTTTACTCGATTCGGACAATGATGTGATATGGTGCATATAATTATATATATATAGGTTATGTACAATATTTATACTATTAATATACATAATTCTTATAATAACGATATTATTATCGTATCGTATTATAATATTTTATTATTTATTTTATATTTATCCGTTACACGATCACGATGTATACTCGTAATATTATAATATGATCAAGTATATTTAGTATTAGTACCCATTTGAAACGGTATAGTGTGGACATATAAATTCGTATTTTTATTTTAGATTTGTAATATATTATACAGGTACGAGATAATAATATAATTCGTTGTTATTTTCATATAATTTTATAATAATATAAGAAGAATATTTTATAAGAAGCATATTTAATTTTATAACTATAACTATCCACGTAATATCCCGTTGAGATTTAAGAATCGTTATATAATATTTATAAGCGGTACCTATATACTATTTAATGTAATGGTGTGTGGTAATTTAATTTTCGTGCAAACAACGATCCAATTATTTAAACCGTATAATAGTGTGTTGTACGTCGTGGTCGTTTTTTTCTACATTTGCACCGTTCAAATTATTATAAATATAATATTTATAATTATAATTTTATAGTAAATCGTGATAAGAGTTTAATAACAGAAATAATATTACGTATTTATAAATTTCATATTATTCGTATGAAGTATAATATAATGATACAATAATAATATTTAAAGGCTGTCAAACGCAGTCTATATTATTATAACGACACGAATAATCTATAAAAAAGTAATTTACATTTTATTAAATTGTAAAAAAACGTAAAAAAAAAAAAAAAATGAATTGTAAGTATAACACAGGAAGTAGTGAAGTACATTTTAATATTCATTAAAATTATATAATATATTATAATAACCATTATAATGTTTAAAAATTAATAATCTAATAGTATTTAATTAGAATAATTATTATTATTAGTAATAACGAGGTAGGTATACGTTATTATATGGTCGGGTTGTTTACACATGCAACTACATCAAAATGTATATACTTATACACGTTAAAAGGTTGATTATATTATACTCGGCGCGACAATTTTAAATTATAAAATTATATAAATATAAATTATTATAAAATATTCCATCATTTGTTAATATAATATATTTATCATTAAACCGTTTTTTTTTAAGTTTTTTAACGATAGGTTTCGTAAACATCGAAAACATTATAATAATGCTAATACAATAATCAATATATTACGTTTTCGACTTATATGATATGTGTATAACAAGAAGTACAAATTATAATATTGTACGTATAAGCGTAACGAAATAATATTACGTTGTTTACTGGGTATGAAATTGAAATATTGGAATATCGCGCGTTGACGGATCATTAATATTACATTATATAATGTTATATCGTATAGTATTTAATAAAATAAATTAAAAATCACATATTATGTTTATAGAATAATAATATTTGTTTACAAATATGTACGATTATAGTACGGTATACGTATGTGATGAAAATGACGCCATTTTTTTTTTTTTTTTTTTTTGAAATTTTTTTTTGAATTTTTTTACCAACTTAAATTTTTCCAACTAAATTTTTTCGGACAAACTGAAGTTTATACGATTATATTATATAATATATACGTAATACGTTAGGTATCATGTACTGCACACACAAACACACCACATTCGACTTTCGTCTGAGGTAAAATAAGGGGGGGGGGGGGCGCCGCCATTTTGAGATCGTCCTCTGGCAGAAGTACAATATAACGCGTATATATTATATTATACGGTACAAAAAAAAAAAAGAAAGGTATGGTTGGGGAGACGGAGGGGGTCATCGCACGTTTTTGTCGGATGCGTAGTCGCGTTCGGGCCGCGGCGAGTGATTGAGGGTACGGCGAGAGGGGGGATCGCCAGAGACAGAGAAAGAGAGAAATTGATATACCTATAGGTATATGGTGAACGAGCGAGAGATAGCGAGAGAGTTATTGATCGGTTCGCCACACCCTTGAAACCCCCCCACGAAAAGTAAACCCAAACTCGTGCCGTCGGGGTGAGTGGAGACGGCGATGGGGGGAATTCTGCGCAGTGGACGGACTAGGTGGACCGGTGGCGGGGGGCATCCCGCGCGCCACGGTTCCTGGAAAACTTTAATGTCATTCCTACTGCGAAGCGGTGCGGTCTGCAGGGTCCCCCTGCTAACTTCCACTTCGCCCCCCGTACCGCTTGCGCCCGCCCAGCCACCCACTTCTCTTTTATGTATGTATGTATATATATATTGTATATTTGTGCTCTGGTCTCGGGAAATATCGAGCGGGTTCCCGCGCCGTGTCAAGAGGTCTCCGGGTTTTCGTTGTGTTTATGCGCAATTGATGAGCGTGCGGACACCCGACAGAAACAGAATCGTTTTTAATTTAATTTCGCACCATCAGCCAATACCCGTTTCGTACATCTAATATAAATATATTTTATTATATAATAAACGTGTACAATATTATGTTATTATAATATGCTGTGGTGTTTAGCTATTTTATTCATTATCATTTTATAGTCCCTCGATTGAAAATGCCCATCACGCGATATAAATTTGAAAATTTGAAAAATAAAACTCCAACGAATATTATTATAATATTATACTCGACAAACGGTCTTATGTACGTATTATAATTTAATATATTATAGATATTATCGAATTAACAAGTATAATATTCAAATTTTATAGGCAGGTACTATAGGTACCTAGATTGATTATTTTGGAGTATAAATAAGTTAATAATTGATTGTTTTAATGATAGTTGTTATATTTTGTACCCATCTATCGTATATATAGCACTTAAAATATAAATTAATATTAATAATTATACAATATTATTAGTTTCCATTCGTTTCATTTTCATATTTTCGTACGTAGCTGTGAAATATATTTATTTTTAAATTTCCCAAAAACATATTTTGTAATATTTAATTTATTTAAGTTATCGCACGTTTGACGCTTCACGATTAGATATTAAGTGATTTTGTAAATATTTTAAATTTAAATAATTAATTTAAATATTTGTGGATATACTTATATGTAATGTATATTATAACGATTAAACGATCAAAAATTTATGTTTATCTTTATATAAATAATTTATTATTATTATTACTGAATAAAAATTAAAGACGCATTTGTATTACACTTTTAAAAGTGTATATTTATTAGAATACGTATAATATTAATTATGTATTTAATAATATTGTTTTAAAATTTAAAAAAGTATATTACAATAATATAAATTTATATTGCGATTTAAAAATTATATAAATTAGTATGAATAAAACTTTTTTTTTTTGGGGTGACCATGACAGCATAATATTATAATGTGCGTAATGTACAGTGTACATATTATATTATGTGTATACTTAGATCAAACAATATTGTGAAACACGAACGACTTATTTTTTGCGTGATACTTATAATTAAACGAATACAATATGATTATAATATTAACGAAATACAAACAGAACATTCATGGAAACAGTTTGACTATTGCATATTTGTCTTTTAATTATTTTGTTACAACAGTGACCGTTTAAATAATTAATTGTGTACTATACAAGATGCAAGTATCCCTATTTAATTTTGGGTTTAGTTTATTTTTTTTAATTACACAGTCTACTATATAGTATTTATTGTTTGCGTGACATTTTTTTTAAATAGGTATACTCGTTGTTTATATTAAAACATCGTATTATAATATTTTTTTTAAACTTGGAACCAAAAAAAAAATTTTGAGTTGTCCAGCTGCTAAAAATACACGTTGATGTAAATAATGAACTTTTTTTTTTGTGTTATGCCATAAAAGATTATAATCAAATAATAAACGTGATAATGGTATATATATTATATATAATATAATACATATATTTATTCATATACGTATAGGTACTGTATATACAAGCGGAACATGTCGTGATAATGACGAGTTTCACTATGCTATAACTAAAAAATAACATTCATCATACTTCATTATAATTCAAAAATGGGTGTATTTTTAATAAATAGTTTATTTTATATAGCACACACAACAATTTTAATATGAGTAGGTAAAACATATTTTCGTTATATTAATATAAATTTTATAGTTTGTACTCGATGGCACATGCCTACATAGGTATAAATATGTATACTATATTGTATGTTAATATATTAATACATTACACGTACTACGTAGTATGACTTAAAATTAAAAAAAAAAAATTAAAAAAAAAAAACAGTTACTGTTAATAATTTAAAAATTTAAAGGAATAATATAAATAATTTAATAAATATGTTATTTTGGGAACAAGTATTTATATTTTATTTTAAAAATGATAAGAAATGTTTTTTTACATTCATCTGTATATTATTTTATTTATTTTATTAAAAGTAAAAATATATACTAATAATATTCATTTATAAGTACGATGTACACATCTTATACTTTATAAATAATTTATTAGATTTAAACGTTTATTGACTTCTTTTTTTATAAATATGAAAATTATTTCAATAGGTCATCTATTGTTTTATTTTTAATAGCCACTATAAATAGAAATGTATTTACGTTAAATTATACTATATTAATATTACATCGAGTTGCGAAAGTATTATTGTGATCCAATTACTATTAGATTCTGAGCGAAGCGAAATTGTAAAATTTACAATGATGTGTGTCTTTTTTTTTTTTTGTTTTTTTTTTTTTTAAGTATGAAGACACTTTTACTACCCGAAATAATGCTCCGATTATCACGAATATCATATGTTTCCGGTAGCAAAGTGGATGTAGTTGGTACTTTATTTAGGTCATTTTTCGATTTTCTCAAAATTCACCCTAAGCGGTAGAAAAAACGACCAAAAAATGACGAAAAAAACGGCATTTTTCAAATTTCGACGAATTCGATTTCAATATTTCACGATAACTCAGGCAATTTTGAAGTTAGAGACTTGAAATTTTTTTTGGGAGTTTATATAGGTACTATGTATATGTGATAAAATTTTGGAACCGTTACGTTCATTTTTCTACAAAATATAGGACTTTGAATATTTCGTAAAATTCTCGTTTTTTTGTATATAATGTTTGATAAAATTATCAATATTTGGTATTATGGTCTGAAAATTTTACTGAAGTATATTTATATATTAATTAACATTATTTCAAAATATTAGAAAAATCCATTGTCTCAATTTTTTTTTATAGCTGTTTAAAGTTGATATTTTTAGTTTAAACGAAAATATTATGAAAAAAATGACGAAAAATTGGCATTCACAAAAACGTGGCTCTATGGGAGACGCGTGTGGTGTAGTCGGCGAAATATTCTCGAACGCTATCTCGGTGTTGAGCTCCGTCGCTAGGCATCGACAGCGGATGGGTGACCGCCGTTTTTTTTTTTGCGTTTTTTTTTTCGTTTTTTTTTTCTTAC
>JAIUCT010000001.1:13599190-13624269 GCA_021307375.1 Tetraneura akinire
AAAAAAAAAACTTAAAGCCCAGGGGGGGCGATCGCCCCTATCGCCCCCCCCTAAAAACCGCCACTGTGCAAATATAATATATACTCACTATTATACCAATCTACAAAATATAATTATTATTCTAATCATTTCAATTATGATTATTTGTATAACACCAATTGAATAATTTATATTCATAATATATATATTTAGAAATAACCTGTACAGTAGATTTGACAAATAATATATCTCATATAATTTTAGAAGGTCGTATTTTAACATTTAACGCCTACCATATATTATATAGTTTTTTTTTTTTAAAAAAAAAAATGCACAAATTATATTTTCACTATAATATTTATAGTATTTATTTCCAGTTAAGTATTTCCACATTTCTAATATTCTAATAATTTACATAAATAAAAATATTATCTAAATCTATAGTAATATAGATCAGTGTGTATTATAATACTATTTTGAAATATTATGTTAATTATAATAGTGTTATTTGCATATATTTTATAGTGAACTTCACTAATTTTATGTTAATATACGAGTAGTATAATTTTTAATATTTATTACGTATAAATTAAATTTTGATCTATTTTATATACCTAATTAATTTAATAAAACTGGTAATTATAATTTATTCTTTTAAAATGTATAAGTACTAATATTTACACGAGATATATATATATATATAACATTTCAGATTATTCGTTTATACGTATGTAGGTTTATATAAGTAATTATTTTGGGTTAAATTGAATTATTTTATTTACTAATATAATTTTATTATTAAAACTAGCTATATATTTTAATTGCTTAATTGAATTGAAATATAATATATAAAATAATAAAATTATATTAGTAAATAAAATAATTTAATTATTGACCAAACATAATTTTACTGTATAAACGAACAATCTGAATTTGCGAATAAATCATTATAATATATCGCTTAAAAAATATTTTTTCGCCAAGCATAAAAATTAATTTTAATAATACAATAATATAATTATTATATTCACACGTGGCTATTGTATATTATATAATATATATATGAAAATATTTTAATTGTGTAGACTTAAATAGATTATGTTAAAGTTAATTTTATAAATATAATATAAGTACGA
This sequence comes from Tetraneura akinire, assembly GCA_021307375.1. Classification (NCBI taxonomy): domain Eukaryota; kingdom Metazoa; phylum Arthropoda; class Insecta; order Hemiptera; family Aphididae; genus Tetraneura; species Tetraneura akinire. The sequence continues at coordinate 13,600,306 of JAIUCT010000001.1, forward strand.
ATCTCGTTTAAATTTAATAATTTAGTATGAAAACAATTTTGAAAGATTTGTGAAATCGTATGCCATATGTTTTAGAAAAACACAATAATATCATCACAATAACTCCAACTCTGAGGCGTAAAAAATGTAATTCGAATACTTTTTTCTTTTATTAAAGACGTCAGACGTGCTCGTATTTTAAAAATCTACTAATAATTTACAATATTTATTTTTATTGGTATTTCTATATCAGTATGATAAATAATAATTATAATATGGCGTATAACGTTATTAACATATTAATTTTACGAATTACTGCTTAACCATTAACCAGTATTAAACATACGGTTTTGGCTAAAGGTCATTTCAGTACAATTTGGGTGGTTGGAGTTGGACGATCTCTGGGGGTAAATAATATTATATCATCGTGTGTATATATAGGTAGAATGGTAACTCTGCAGACATGCGATAAGGAGGAGTAGCGTTGACGGGAACAAACGCGTTAAAAAAAAAAAAAAAGAAAAAAAGTAATATGTACATTATAATATTATTTTTTAAAAACAGTACGAATTATCGGGCTTGAACGTTATACTCGTATTATTTATTATTTTCGACGTGTTGTGTGTATCCATATATTATAATACCTATATATATGTTTTCTTCTCCGCCGCGGTAACTATATTCGTGTAAAGTTGCAATCTTTCAACGGGCGTTTTTTTTTTTTTTTATCTATAAATCGAACGCGAAAAACAAAAACGAAAAAAAAAACAATACAATTTAACACCAGCGATTCGTGCGCTCTTCGTTTAGCAGGTATACAGAGCGATTCGTTTGTCGCATTACGTCATGAAGTATAATATTTTTTATACTACCGTATAGGGGTGGAAGTTATTACTTCTTCTTGACCGGGGCATCGATTTATACTCGTAATTTCTTTAATCGACGCAGTTTAAAAATCGTGGAAAAAAAAAGAAATGCGTAATTTATTCGATATAGCATTATAATATTTACGGACATCGTCTTTGTATAATATATAAAGGTACCTATATTAAAATATGACGCGTTATACGTATATCCGTTGATCGATGGAAATCGCGGCCAAAACGAAACAGGATTAGAGAATCTCTCTGTATACACGTACGATATTTATGTGCGTTGAAAAAAAAATCCAAACTCAGAAACGTATATTATATTTTATAAGTGTAAATATAATATATTGTATACCACGTTAACAGCACATAATGCTATACGTATAGACGTTCGGAAAATGTGAAAAATGAAGTAGCGGTTAATGCGCGTTACACGCGGCAACCCTGCGGGGTTTTGATTATGTTCTCAAAACGATTGGGTTTCGTTTACAGAAAATTGCTCGCCTTATGAATTATGTGTCCGGAACTGCCCCCATTTACTATTTTTATTATTATTATTTTTTTTTTTTTTTTTTTTTTTTTTTTTACGTTGGTCCCATATTATTATTATTATTATTTATTGTTATTATTATTTTTTCGATCAATTGGACGGCATTTATAATACGTACCCCGTTTCTTATCCGTCCTATACGTATACAATATAATAATATTATAAGTATTTACCTGCAGCGGTATAATTTCGGGGTGAAACGAGATAAATTAATATATATATATTTTCGTCGTTTAATAATAATATTCTACATTTAATATAATATTATATTATCATATAGAGCATACGGTAGGCAGCCAGGGAGTATCATATATATTATATTATATACCTCGGTATAATATAATAATATACCCCCGAAACGTTATATATTTATTATATAACAAAACGTTCGACCAACCTCTACATTATATAATATATACCTATGCGATGAAAAATTCCGATCAAATTTAACGTTCTTATCGATTTCGCGGATTCATCGAGCGTTTGCAGTCTTTTTTTTTTATCATATTTTTTTATTATTATTATTTTTTTCCCCCGTCTACTGCGATATACTCGCGATAACGCTATAAATCGCTGACGATTTAAACGGTGCCGGGACGTCGGTGGGGAAAAAAAAGAAAAACAACGGGCACAGCATATTATAGTCGATGTGAGCAATGATTACGTACGCGTACACGTCAAAAAATAAAATAAAATATCCGAAATAAAACCGGACCGAAAGAGAGTGTCGAGGAGAAAAGTCTTCACGACACCCGAGGGACGAGCACAAACGGTTCCGAATGGTATGTAATATATATATGTGTGTGTGTGTATGAACATAGGCATATATGCGAGAAAAGAGGAAAAATGATTTTTTTTTTTTTAGATATTTTTTACTTCCCTTAAAGAGATATTATTATTATTATTATTATTATTATTATTATTATTATTATTATTATTATACTTTGGCTGATAGACTCGGGCACACGAAGAGCAAGAGATGAAAAAAAACAAATAAACGATCTATATAATATAAAACCGTCATAAAACAAGCGCGATTCGACCCTCGCAATAATTCTCTCCTTATTATTATATATATGTATTATTATAATCTCTAATCTACTCGCTGATAGCCCGATTAATATTATATATTATATACCGTGGTATATTATATATTATTGTATGGACGTAACAGCTCAGCATTAGTACTTGTCGTATATATAATATATAATATATATATGATACGCGTTAGTTTTCAAAATATTCGGTTTAAACGCGTGAAAGTTTACACGGTTTTTCGGTAAAATACTAAAATGTAATATCATTATCATAATAACGTTTTGCCGCGTATAATATTATAATGTACTTACGTCGTACAGTTAAAAAGTTTTGCTCGCCGACGATTAGCGTCGTATATTATATAATAATATATAAGCATTACCTATATATTTGATACACGGATATGTCATATATATTATGGTATAAGAGATAGCATAAAAATATTTTTTTTTTTTTTTAAATTTGTGATGTAATCCGGAATCGAATTATAATATTGTATGTATTATTATCAGTTTATCAGGTTTAAGTTTATCGTGAAATTCGTGAACGATAACGTGGAAAATATATAAAAAACCGCGATAAATTTCGAATATTTTTTGGTGGGCGATTTCAGTAAAATAACCGAAGGGAGCTTAGGATCCCGAATAAAATATCGTTGTGATTGACAAAAAAACTTATTTCGACTTGTACACGAAAAATAAAAATATCGTCAGGAACTTCCAATAAGCATTGTCCACCGAATGGATGAATGTATATACCTATATAGGAGTATAAGTAATTACATTTTACACGATATCTCGAAACGCATCTAATTTTTGCGTTTTTCATTAAATTAGTTTTATTATCCTTTGTATAACATAATAATATTATAATATACAAAGGACATCAAATAAAACCGCGGAAATTGCAATAAGCCGTCGGTTTTTATTTTTTAATCTAAAAATTTCAGGATATTATTAATACACCTCATATTATAAAACGAATCGTTATCGATTTCGGTCGGTTAACTGTAACGAACTTCGCTATATATATTATATATAATATGCGTGTATAATATTATCACTTGTATATCCTGCTCATATCCGTCGTCCTGCGTTTCCAATCAGAATCAATGAATAATTTCGGCGCGTCGATGAACAAGTTAATTAACAGCTATAGCTGGCTCGCGCGCGTACGTAGCTTTTGATCATCCGTTGTCCGGCTGTGCGTTTGTCGACAAATCGACTACTCATGGATATTCATCGGAGACGTGTCCGTAGAGGATCGAATACACGTTTGTGAATTTTAATAGAGGTTAAAGGACGAGGACGAAGACAAAATAAACTCTGTGTTATATAAAATATCATATACGCAGTTCAAAGTGAGATATCGGTGTACGGATATCGTTTCAAATATAATACACATTTTTTAATTCTAATATTATTTTTATCTATAGAGTTTTTAAGTCGATTATTATAATTATACGAATGTTTTTTGGTCTCACGATGAGCGTGTGTAATACGAACTGTAACAAAAAATTCCGAAATTTAATGAAACGATTTTAAAATTTGCTAATTTTATTTTCCAATTTTAATCGAAACGTTCTTTTTTGACGTTGATGGGTACTATCGCACCTACAAATATAATTTATCATATAAATACTCACGTATTATACGCAATATGTATTTTATACATTATTATACATATAATAATATTAAGTGAAATATTTTTTATTGCAGTCGAAAATGTAAAAATCAATATAGGACGGTTTTTCATTACACAAAGAGCTTTAATTTATTCGTTAAAATAAAAATATCGTCGATAATATATTATATTGTCGTAGTTTTATAGAACGTCAATAATATGAACGAACAATATTAACGGCTTCGAAAACATCATCGTATTATTAAATGTTGGTATATATATACAGAAGACTCGAAGACCGAATGGGTATATACCTATACCTTGGTATACAATACAATGTTTAAAATGGAAAACATCGGCAAGTTTTGACGAAAATGTATGTACATACACAGGTACGTCTACCTAAATATAATATTATAAAATATATAATATATGTATATCTATGTATGAGTGGGAAATGTATTTCCCCCTCTCCCCCGTGAAATAGGGAAAATCGTGACGTCATTGCATGCGAGTGTTTTAATTAATTACACGCATGTATAAAGGGTGAAAAGCCATGTTTTTTTTTTTCACTTTTCGGACCTTATACAAATATCGTGTTTATTTCGAAATCTATTGTTTAATCCATATTGTTATTAATAATAATTGCATGTGTGTGTTTTTTACAAAAAATAAACCAAAAAAAAACTTTTGTTTACACTGACTGTATACGTACACGGATTTGTCTGGTGCGCGACGAACCAGAGGGGGAGGGGCGGTCATTTGAACGTATATACAATATAAATGGTATTATTACGATACAATATAACATTACGTAATATACGCACATTCGCGTGAAACGGTATCCCGCAGGATTTGCAAATGAACTGGGAATATGCGATCCCTCGTATCAACGTTCGTTAAATAAACGGATATATACGTATGTAATGTATACAGAGGTTGTTTCATTTTTTACACCCCGGCGGCGGTGGCGAAGGCGGATATTTATTATTATTATTTTTTTTTTTTTTTTCGTATTTTATATGTATTATTATTATAATATACATATATATATATATAAATATAGAGATGTGAGTTTGTATTATACAGCAGTATAAAATTGTATAATACAAGGTATTATACATGGTATAGAATATTGTTTTATACCGTAGCCCGTAGGTATAAAAAAAATCTATCAAATTTCAAAATTTTAACACCAATTTACAAGTGATGATAACTATAGGCACTAGCCACTAGCTGTTGATATTTCATACTAGGTAAAACAGCCGCTGGTGCATGCTTTACGTATTGTAGCACTGTAGCAGAGTGTATAATTTTTGGTAAAATATCCATAAGGCCATGTAGAATACTGAATTGTTATAAACATATTTTATGAATGTTTAAACTATTATTTTAAGAAATTATGTATTTTTGAACGATACCTATTTTTTATTTAAAAGAAAAAATAATATACAATTTATTTATATTTTGTTAGTAATTTAAATTTCAAGAAATTATTATCTTATATAGATTAAATTTTAAATTTTAAAAGTTAAATTTACTATTTGAAAACCAATTAATTATTTTTTAATTTGTTTATTTTTGAGATTTTCTCAAAATCAATTGAAAAATTAAAATAAATATATTAAGAAGTTATAATCAGTGATCAATATCGGAAAATTTAAGATACAATATGATTTTATACGGTATAATACTGGTATAATACTAGTATAATACGGTATAATACAAAACAAAAATAAAATACCGTATATTAACAACTCTATATAAATATCAGCACCGTTCTCTGCGTGTTCCAGTGTCTTGTATGGTAATTTGTTTGGCGGTGGTAGATGGGTGTCCCTTCGGACCCTTTTTAAACCGCACTATATCATCCGCAGACCGCGACGGTAAATATTTGTGGGAAATACAATATTTCATGTTAAACGCAAAATACTAGCCAAAAATCACGTATACGAATAAAATAATATTATATTATATAATATCGTTTATACGAGTATACATATATTATTATATTGTATTCCCAAAGGTACACGCACGTATATATATTATATAATGTGACGTATGTGTCTTAAAAATGAATTTTTACATTTTACCCTCAACGGTTTTTTCTTCTTTTTTGTAAGAATCACTTTTCGATCATTTTACCATAACTTTCGACCGTTTTCGACTCGTATGATAACACAATATTGCATTGAATTGCGTTTTTATATAAGTAGATAAATTTTAAATAAATTTTAAATATTTTTAATTTAAATAAGTATACATTCTACGAAAAAATACTAAACATAATATTATTGTATTAATCGTTTAAAAATATTTTTTTAAAGTATTATTACTTTTGTTAATATACAATATGTATTATAGTCTTATGGTAATCATTTTTTTTTTATTATAATAACAATTTATAAAATATTATGTACATGTTACATTCATGCTGTGTTTATATTATATTACAGTGAAATGTTAAACTGTATAAAATAATACGGTTAGTAAGTTTATAAAAATAATAATAAATAATATAATGAAAAACGATGTCAGCTAATATAATATTATTATATTAATACGTTATTTATTTCCTGAATAATTATGTAAATAATGTCATAACCAAGGGTTGAAAAATTTAATTATAATTATACAGAGTTGCCTACTGTAAATTAATAGGTATTCCGACGTACAATATACCTATATAGTTATTAAAAACTATTGTTTTTTTTTTTAATTTCAATTAATACCGTATTGTTCAAAAACAATTTCAATTTAATAATATTTTTACTCCGAAAATATAACTATACGTGGAAATTATTTTATAAAAATGAAAAAAAAACAAAATATTATTAAGAGAAATCGATATTTTAAAATATATAAAAACTACCGGTTTTTAAATAAATATAAATTGAATTTTTACTTTTGTAAAAAAAACTAGTTGAAAAAACACGTTGTGTAACATTGTCAATATTTTAAATTATATTATCAACGAGCATATTATTATATACAAATGCGTATTATGTTTTTACTTGTCGATACTATGACTAATCTACGCTAACCCAAATTTTCGATTATTTTTTTAACGTTTAAAATTAATATTTCATTTTTACGATATACGTACAGAACAATAATAATAATGATATTGACACTTGCCCTCTAAAAAAATAAAACGAACTCAAAATTAAAATTTATAGTTCTATCATTATATCGAATTATTTGAATCGACCATTCGTTGAAGTTGCACGATTGATAATAATATAATCGTTATTTAGGTAAACGTATATTTCGAGGTATTTGTTTCGCCCCAAATTCTGAAATTGCATTTAATCACGATATACGTATATTTATACCTACGTGTAATTGGGACGTTGAGATGTACTCAATAATCAACAAATATACTTATAATATATATATATATATATATATATATATATATATACTGCCGGTATGATGATAATTCGAGGTCTGGTGATACGTTAATTTGCTATTATATTTATAAAGGGATGACGGATCGCCAATTAGCAAGAAACTGGCACAAAATCAAAGGATTTTGGCCGTTACGTATATTATATAAGACCTGATTATAATTCCCGGTCTTCGCAAAGTCCATTAGGATATATATTATTATACATATATCGTATAACGCGCGCGCGGGGATATCTTACGACGAACATCTTTTGTGTATTGTGTTGATTAATCGCCCACAGGACACGGCGGCGCGGCACATTCGGTCCGGGGAAACGGCTACTTCCGATTTTCGTCCCTGAGGATACACACACACACACACACACATACATATATATATATAAACGGTCGCATATTTATATACATACAAACTATACTACTCGCGATTCTTCGTCAATTAACACGTTACTTCATAAGCCGTACCGGTGCCCGAGCGCACAATGTCAGCCTTCCGAGCTGCAGACTTCTGGCGTCCCTTTTATATATATATAGGTATATATTATTCGTGAATAGTTTAATAACAAACTTTGCGGCACAGGATACGCGGAATCCATTTGGAATCCGTCGGTTCTTCTATATATATATACAGAAGATATGTATGTATATATTAATATATACCTTAATCACTTCGTCCGCCGTTCGCTTTGGCGGCTTCTTCCGATTTCCATATATACGAATATTATTATATTATGTTACGTACATTATACAAATAGACAAGTTCCAGTCGGCGACCGCAAATATCGTAAACTTAAACTCGCGTACGCACACGAACGGCCGCGTCGTATTATTATTATTTAATAATCATATACCCACGTCGGATATTACGCATTGTTATAATACGAGTATTATCGTTATACGGTGTGTACCACCGACCTATATACTTATTATATTACGCGTTATCTACTCGTATTATTCGGTATTCGCGAAGACCCGGACGAAATATCACCAGGGACGATAAAAGTATACCTAATATAATCGTATATATATAGGCATCACGTCGAATTGATAAAAAATTTAAAACGAAATAACTTGATCTTGTCGAAATTACGAGACACGCTGTATTGCGAGAACTGGACTGGCGTAATTATTATAATTATTATATATATAGGACATACTCGCAGTTCGTTATACATTATATGCCAAAACTAGCTTTCCGATTTTTTATCATACGACCACTGGTGAGTATAATAATATAATACAATTATATTCTGATATTGTTCCAGTAAAAACGATTCATTGTATTATCAATTTAAAAAACAATATTTTAATTTTTTACCCTTACCGGTATAGTTATTAATTCAATATATATACAAGTTTAAACGAGGAGACAACATAATAATATAAAGTGACACTTGCAAAAAGAGTCTGCACGATATATTCGCAAAGGAATATAATAAAGAATAATAATAATAATTTATTATTATTATTATTATTATTATTATTATTATTATTATTATTATTGTATATGGTCATTTCTCTACCGGTGCAGAGAATAAAAATAAGCCATCGAGTCAACACAGAATCGTATACAATTATTGTTATTGTCATCCGCACAATACATTATATTATTAGTATATAATATGATAATATTGTCTTTGTGGCAGATCGTGCACACGCGCGTCTGTACATTATTATAGTGCCTGTAACGTCTTCGTTTAATTAATTTTTTTCTTCTTATTATTATTATTATTATCACTATTACTTTTCTTTCTTCCCGGGTATATAATATAAGGTAGTATAAGTATATCCACTATATTATATAAATACGACGAGGCGAACGAAGATAAACATCGGAGAAAAATAATAATAATAACATAAAAAACAAAAGTTTTGCTCGGGCACGGCCGAAAAGTATCCCCTTAAAGTCTATATTATATTATATATATAGACATGGAGGAACAAATAATTGCTACCGTTCACACCGACCCGACGGCGGGCGGTCGGACGTTCACGTTCCTATAAATAACCCGTATAATATTTTATACGTCTTATATTATTATATCGCGTGCAGATGGCCGTTTTTTATTTATTTTTTATTTTTCATAATATATGTTTTATTGTACATACTTCGTTTTTCTCGCCGTTGTCGTCGTCACGATCGGTTTCTCGGTATCATTATATTGTATAACATAATATTGTATTTATTCTTCTACGTCTTTTATATACCACGTTTTTAATTAAGCAATCAAAAGCGGTCGCGGTCTCGCGTCTTCGTGCGGTGGGAACGAACGCCCGCGCGTTTAATCCGCATTATTGTACACGGACTATTTACTACCCACTATATATTATTATATAGGTACATATATGATATTATATTGAATTATATTATTATTATTATTATTATTATTATTATTATTATTGTTATTTGCTGGACGGGATAAGGAAAGATCGAAGAAAAAAAGGCGCAAATCACGCGAGTATATTACATAATACTTATATCGTTAATAATATTACAGGATGATAACTTCCTCTATTACATTATATAATGTTGATAATGCGCAGACGCGAACGGGGTAATCGAACACGACCTTTTAATAATATTAAATTTTCAAATAATATTCGTATATTTAGCTTAAAAGCGATTATATATATAATAAAAAATGATTGTTCGTACGCGCATGTATTATGACCGATAATATAAAAGTAATCGTTTCGTATCGAATTTCGACAATATATTTAGGTATATATTTTGATTTATTATTTTCTTATTGTTGGTTACGCTTTAAGTTGCGTAATGATACGTACAGGATGTCTCAAATTTATTTACTCATTGTAACTGAGAAATTAACATTTTTTTTTTTTTATTTAAACATATTGAAAAAATAAAATATATAAAAACTTTATACGTAACATTTGAAAATAGTCATTTATGGAGCATTATAATATTGTATTATGATAATTTTGACAGACCAACAATTTTCATCAACTTAGTATGATTTTTAGAAATTTTCGTCATTCGTTGAATAAATTATATTTCTAACGGCGTTATTTGTTATATAATATTACAATTACCCATTTTATTATCATACGGCATATGCGAAATTTGTTTATATAAATATAATTAATTTATTATAATATTATAGTTATTAGTGTTTTTTTCATTTCATTTACGTAATTCTCACTCAAATTCTCGAAGTTCTATATCATAATTAATTATTGTCATACGCAATACGAATATTTTATATATTCAATTAAAAAAAATGACACTAGAAGTATTATCTTATGCGTAAATATATAATATAATAATGATAATAAATAAATCTATGACACATTTCTTTATAGAACCATCAACTGAAATAAAAAAATTGACAAACATTATAATTTCAAGCTACAAAAATCGCGGGATTACGATCGTATTATCATCGGTATAGTGAAATATACTCGCAGTATTTTGTATATAAACGTCTAGTGTTATTATAATGTAGGTTACTCGGTTAGTGGTTATAAGAACGTAAACTCCCCTTATTACAATTATACATGTCTATACAGGTTCGATTATATGCCGAGAGGGTAGCATTTAACGGTTTCATTTTTGTTCGTCGACGTTTGGAAAATTATTGTGAAATAATAACTAAAAATTTTGAATTTTATATAACTTTCCGTCGTATTTCAGATTCGTTTTACATCAGATTTAATCAAGTTTATGTATATAAATACGAGCAAACACGCTGCAATTATCCTTATTGACTATATAAAATATTATTATTATTATACGTACCGTGAGAGGGATTTTGGGGGTGCGATTTTCATGCGCGGGTTAGTATTATATTACTATCCCTTATACGAACTCACGCCCGACAAATATCATAACTGATTGTTTTTTAATCCGGAAACGACATTATTCGCGTGTTTCGTATTTCTACGCATAATAATAATAATAATAATCATAATAATAATAATCATAATAATAATAATCATAATAATAATAATAATAATAATAATAATAGTAATAATAATAATAATAATAATAATAATAATAGTAATAATAATAATAATAATAATAATAATAATAATAATATATACGTTAATAGAACGAGACATTTGAGTTTCAATCGGGCAGACGTCAACATTGATTTGGCCGGCGCCCGATTGAAATTAATTGACCGTCAAAATACCCGCACCTTCGTATATGTATATTATATTATTTTATATTATTTTACGAGGGCACGTAGATTTATTGTACGGCAAGTTATGACTTACATTCGAGTGTATATGTGAAATATTTCACGTGCAATTTTCATTTTAGATTTTATTATTTTAAACAACGAAACATCGAACAAACACGAGATTTATTATTATTTTTATTTAGGTACATTTTTTTTCTTCTTCATTTGTATATCTACCCGATCTAATGCCCGAAATAACAAATGTGGTTTACACGTATTATAAAAGACGGATAATCAATAATAATCTACAAAAATATTTTTATATTCTACGCTTCTATTGGTATAAATTTGTGATTATATTATTTATTCGGTAAATTAATAATAATATTAAAAAAAAAAAAAATACGCATTTACGTTGAAATATTTTACTCCATCGCAATATTTAATTATTTCGTATCAATATTATTGTTTTCACACAAAAATCAATAATAATTTTTAGTTTTTACCATACTATTTTATAAACGTAAATTTTTTTATCGTTTCATATATGGATTCAATATATAATAAATTTTGTTATGCAAATTATTCACAATGCTATTTTTTATATATTAATATTTATATAATATTTAAATATATTTTTTAAAAAAAGGTAATATGATATTAGTGATAAACCTGAAAAAGTTTTATAATGATATTGTTTATATCACATAATGCTACATAATTAAAATATGTAAAAAATAAAGAGGCACCGACAACATGCGAGTTTATGCATTTTTCACGTATAGAATTCTCGTCCCCATAATTCTTTTGAAATTTACATATTATACATTCATACTGCAATTTACCTAATATAGAAAATATAATGCATTTGATTAAGTCATGAAATTTGTAGACAATATATTGGATATATTTATGTATTGTATAAAGATAAATATCAATCAATCGAAAACTGAAAATTTAAGAATAATAAATGAAATAAAATTTTTAACATTTCGCGCAAAACATTTTTTTTAATATAAACTCAAACAATTAGAATAATTAGTACTCATATTATAAACTTTACATACACGATTGAAACTATACGTTGAAATAATAATGTTAATTGCATATAATATTGTTTAATCGCCTTAAGTTAATAATTAGGAACTTTTACACTTATTCTTACATCGGATTCTTTTTGTAATAGACTAACAATAATTCATCAAAAAATTTTAACTAACCAATACAATTTTCAAGTCTCTAACTTTAAAATTACCATAGTTATCGTAAAATATTGAAATCGAATTCGTCGAAATTTCAATTTTAGTGAAAAATGCCGTTTTTTAGTCATTATTCGTCGTTTTTCCTATCACATAGGGTTAATTTTGAGAAATTCGAAAAATGATCTAAATAAAGTACCAATTATACATCCACTTTCCAACCAGAAACATTTGCTATTCATGAACATCGGAGCATTATTTCGGGTAGTAAAAGTGTCTTCAGACATAAAAAACAAAAATCACTACACGTCATTCGCCTTCGCCTTCGCTTAGAATCTAAAATATGTATTTTCTTTAAATAATATATTTTATTGTAGTAAAACGCGGCACTTGGATATATATATTGGAAGAAAATTGACGAGTGTAAATTATGGTTTGGGTTTTTGCCGAGTAACCGACACGTCGTTTATCCGAAACCTTCTTCAGCACACACCTATAGCTTCTCTGATAGGCTTATTGCTTATATATATATATTATACTTGGGAACAAGTGAAATGTGAATGAAAAAAAATCAATTTCCTAAGTGCGTTTATATAAAGCGTTTTACAAATTCAACCGATACGTTAAAATAAAAATCCTCGTCCAACCTTAAAAATAAAATAAAAACTGTATCGCATAAAAAACACGAAATAAAATAGGGATGTCGTGAAATTGACAAAGACATATTATACTGGGACAGCTTTAAAAAAAAAAAAATTAAAAAAAAAAAATAAATAAAAATATGTTGACCGCGCGAAACTCCTAAACCGTCCGTAATGCCGTGGGTATTTTACTATATATTTTTTTCCTCTATAAAGCAATAGGTTTTATTACATTTTAAACTGTTTTTATGCGGGACGTAACGGCCGTGAATGATTTGTCTCCCCAGGGGGTTTCGAGGGAAAAAATTCACCCCGAACGTGTCAATTCCACGCGAAATCACTTCAAAGATGTCGAGGCGGTTAGAAAAACAGAATATATGTTTCGTTTTAAAATCACTTTTAAGTTAAAAATGAAAACGATGCCCTTTTGCGCATCGTGAGAATAATAATTTATATTTTATATATATTAATAACAGAACAATAAAAAAAATGCTGACTTCGCAGATAACGTTCTTGGTCACGACCAAAAATAAAATATTTATTAAGCCTATTATGTTGTATTACTATAAAACTGTATAATTATAATACCTACGCATGAATGATAATATTATTATTATGATAATAACTTAATATAATGAGTGATTTTAAAATATATTCATCGATGATGGAATAATATGAATAATTTTCAAATATTACTCTAATTAGTCTATTATATTATATTATATTATAATACTTTTATATAAATAGTACGGTTTTGCATCGATAATATCAGTATAAAATAAATTAACACTATTGTGTATATAAGCAAAAAAAGTCCTTATTGGTGGGTCGGGAGTTCGGAGTTGTCAATATTTTAAAAAAAGTTTGGGAACCTCTGCAGTCTAATGGATTTTATAAATAACATAAAATATTTTAAAAATTATTGGCCGAGTACAACATTTTCGATATTATAATAGGTACTATATTAATTTAATCAATTACAATACTATCAGGCATACAGAATTATTAATCGAATTATATTTCAAAGGGATAAGCTTTCGTTATAATAGATAGTCTTTTAAGTTTTAATATCCATTATATAATAGCAAGTATACAATTAATGAAGTTGAAGTATAAAAAAGTTTGAAATGTATACTCGTATAATAATCGAATTATTATATAGATATATTCAAATTTACGTATATAGAAATATTATGTCTGTGTCAATTAATAATAAATAATAATATGTATCTGAATCTTATGCTATATAATATATTATCTAAACATTTATGACAATTAAATTTTGATATTTTAAATATATATTGGTCTTATATTACTATTTCTTAATTAAATATTTTAATTGAGATATAATATTTGTTCGGTTTTATTACTTCTATATAATATATATACTCGTATATCTCTAGTTCTTAATTAAAAAATGAATAATAAATGTCTGAAAGTTATACATAATAATTACTAAATTTATTACCTATTTATATGATTATAACTTTATATTTGATTATAATTAAATTGGTCCTTACTGCAATAATAATTATTATTATAAGTTTCTAAATTTTAATTTTAAATATTAACCATAATAAATGTGTTAATAATAAATCTTGGTCAAAATTCATTCATATAAAATAGTTTTTATTAATAATACATTTTTAAGTGATACTTTCTTATTTTTATATGCAAATATACTTATAACTTATAAAATTTTATAGAATTCAGTACCTATATTGTTTAAATAAATAAAATGATTGTTGACCTAATAAATTATAAATTTAACTTTTAAATATCGAATTTAAATTAATAATGTATTTCGAATGTTTAAAATTTGAAATTAATTTGTTCGCATTACTTATATAACTTCACAATTATTAAAAATAATTACGTATAATATATTTAATTAATACTGTGCATTATATTAATTATTATTTATAATTTTGGTGGTTTTAATACGCGTACATTAATATGATTTTATATTAGTTGTAATTCTGATTGCAAACTGCAATTTGCAAGGTGTAATTTTCGAATTTAATTAAATATTTAAAGTTAAAATGAAATTTATACACGAAACGGTTGGAAAATATACAAATGGGTATTGTGAACAAGTAAAATATTAAAAGAAATTGTGTATTTTATATATAAATATTGTATTAAGTATAAAGTTTGCGTATAGTTTCAAATAATACATTTTTACCATAAGTTACTTTAAAGTTTACTATTTATTTGTTTACTCTTTATTATGAATAACTAAATTGTATAAAGTGCTTTCGAATAAAAATAAACAATTCCCAGTGTTGTGTACGAAGAAAAGACGATATTATAGTGTTACTAAAGTAAAATTAAACTTTATTACTTAAGTTAATCTGTTTTTTTAAATTATAAAAATAATGTTAAACTATATATACAAAACTTCGTTTTAATGCGAGATAAATATAATTTATTGTATAGCTTGTATATATTATTTTTTCTAAAAGTTTAATTTAAATATATTTAAACGTTTTTTCTTACATAAAATTAATCACGATTCGTTGATTTATAAATTGTGCACATCACGCGTGATGTATAACTATTCAAATTTAAGTATAATCTATGTTTTCTTTATATTATAACTTATAAGATTAGGAATTCTATTTTCTATTATATTCTCTTATATTCTATCGAAGTTGAAAAATCGAATATATAGTATAATATAGTTATCTAATTTTGATAATAAAAGATAAAACATAATAATACCATATATAATATTATCAATATTTAATACTCTTTTTGTACTCAAATCCGTACCTATATTTATATATTATACGTATATCGACGTAAGTTTTCTGCGCTATTTTTAGTTTTTAATTAATTCGAAAGATATATTATACGTTATTAAATAACGTTAATTAAATCCGCGATATTCGTAAATCGACGAACAGACGCGAACGTCATCCGTATTCGCTCGAGACAGAATTTTCGTTTGATATTATTATTATTTTTTTTTTTTATTAACAATAAACCGCCGCGAATAAGGTTGCGCCGTTTCTCGTTAATTTTAATTGAAGCCGCTCGTTGTTCCGTTTTTAGCAACAACAACAACAATAATAATAAAATAAAATAAAATAAAATAAAATGAAATATAATAACAAGCGGGGTAGTTCTTCATCGCGTTTATCGAGCCACGGCAGCTTTTCTAATTTAGTTTTTATCTCTTTTAAAATCCATTGTTAATTGTTTGTCGGCTGCGTGTAGGGGAGGGCGTTATCGTAACCGAAAAAGAAAGAGTGGTATACGAAGAAACGAAGACGACGACGATGTTGATGATGCTGATGGAAAGTATCGAAGAACGATATTATAGTCTTCGCGATCTCCGCCCGACCGATTTCATTTGGATATTAATTGCCGCGGCTTTTCTTACGTTTCGCCACCCCCAGGAGTGGAGGGCGCGGAGGCCGCGAAACTTTGCAAATACTCCTGACGATTGAAAGTTTTTCGTTTGATCGGCAACCCGGCGGGAAAAATACTTGGCTGCACTGCCCGTGATTGAACATAATGAAAACAATCGGTCGATTGAATTTTAATTAGTTTTTAATTGCGTTTTTTCTCCCCCCCCCCCCCCCCCCCCCCCCCACGAGTATATTATTCGGAAAACCGACCCGCCGATGACGGAACCGCGGTAACCGCCAGTGTTATTAATCCCGCGATTCACCGACCGCATCACCGTCACGCGTCACGTTTGTTTTCTCGACACTGACGACTGTTCCGTCGGCGATTCGGACGTTTTGAATATTATATTATTTTTCATCCGCGGGTCGAATTATATACGCGATTTTTAATATTTTACTTGAAAATCAATCAAATGTAATAATAAGAATATTATAATATATACGAGTCCATAAGCGCAAATAGGGAGTGGCTTGGGAGGACAGAGGACTTAGACCCCCAAAAATAATATTGTCTTTTTGATTTTTATTTAGAAATAAAAATGTGGAAATAGACAAAAATTAAGTAATTTCATCAAAATCATTAATCAAAAAATATTTTATATTACCTATATTAAGTATATTATTTTACTTTGATATATTACCTATATGACCTATACATTACTATAATAAATTAGACATAATTGGACATTTTTTTTTTCAAAACCAAAGATTTTGGTTAGTTTTTTTTATGAAATTTCAACTAAATGTTATTACATTTCAACCATTATAAAACATTAAAAAACAAAAATTAGTTAGTTAGTTGACAAAAACGCCACTTTTTATTCAAATTATTAACATTTTCTAAGATATAATTTGTATTTTTATGTTGACAATTTAGCCAATATATTATAGGGGAGGACTTAAGGCCCCATTTATTTTAAGCTATTTGGGCCTATGTATACGACTACTTGCGAACATTATATAGAACGAAAATCTTGTCATCCGATGGAAAAGTTCATTCTCGGACGACGAAAAAACGATTACAATTTACAGTTTTTTTAAAAAATTAATTTCAATACGATGCGAAACGAAAATTATTATCGTAAGGCTTTATTCGCGTCACGATATTTAAAGTGTTGAAATGTTTTTATATCGATTTATTACGTATGATATATTGATCTATTTTGTATAAAAAATAACATTACAAGTCATAATACTTCACCAATCGCAATACCGTATCGTTATAACACTCAACGTATTTATTAATTAAAATAAATTTGAAAGTTAAGTTGACGTTTGAAAACCAATCCGAAACAATGTAATATGACGACTCCAGTGGCGTACCCGTAAGAAATTATTGGGAGAGGGAGCAAAATATTAAATCATTTTAAATATAATACAAATTTAATACGAAATGACAAAAATATGTACCTATTTTTGGATAACTTATTATGAAAATTTTTTAATACTTAACATATCCATTATGATTTTATGACAATTTAATAAATATGAATATACAAAATAATTTGTTCATAAAATTCGAAATAAAAATGTACTAATTTATATATTTTTAAAGAAATACATATTAATATTATATATTTTATATATTATTTTAAAAAATGATACAGGAGTCAAGAGAATAGTGTTAATTTTTTTTTACATTCAACTAACGATTTTGAGCATACGTGTACCGATTAAAATTTTTACATTTATTAGTTTCACGTTCAATATAAATAATTTCTCATGAAATCCTTAAATGAGTCACCTAAATACCCAAATCTGACTGTACTTCGCTCAGAATCGTTTTTCGAATGTAATGATTTATTATTGCATTCAAATTTTAATAAAAATTCTACACTATCCTCTTTACACCTCTATCCCATCCACACCAATATATCTCTTTTATTGATTTTTATACTTTAAACAGCTATATAAAAAAAAAAAATGGTAAATGTAATAATTCACAATTAATTGGGACTGAGTTAAGTAAAATATATTTGAGCTTTAATAAAATTTTCAAAAAAATTTCGTCAATTTTATTTAACATTATTGTAAAATATTGAAATACAATAAGAAGAATCCATATTGTAAATGGGTACTTTAAATATTGATTTTATTGAAATTTCAACTTTAAATACCTATAAAAATGCTGCCCTTGTCGCCCTCCTCAGGTACGCCAATGGACGATTCTACATTTCGAATTTCTATTATTTTTCTGTTTAACGCGCGTTATTTTTTTTATAAATATTTATATATTTTTTTTGTGTTTAGTGTTTACTTCAATTATAGCCATTTGTACTCGTATTTACACATTTATAATTCATTAAAAAATTATTTATAAATATTTTTTTATATATGTATAGGTACGAATATTAAAATAATTTTTGCCCACGTAACCGTATAGAGTAATAATTATTATTGTATATTTTATTTCTTGACTTATACGCGACGTTTTAATACGTATAATATGATTACATTCAATTCGTAAGACTATAATACTCGTATACCGTACGTTATGTAATTATAATAAAAAATAATGACACGTACGATTTCTTTTTAAAAAAAAAAATATAATGAAGTTATACGCATTCAAAAACGAGAATGTGTTATAAAGTGCTAACTTTTTAATTGACAGGTAAAAACCGATTATATATATGCATAAATATGTGTGTGTGTGTGTGTACATCGAAAATCGAGTTCAAAGAGCATTTTACCCTTTCGAAACCACAGGCGTTTTTCGTCGGAGTATGGTCGAGGGACTTATAGTATATATATTTTTAACGTCGTATATAGCAGTAATAATTTTATATATAACGATCGCTACACATTTCTCTTTAGTGTTTAGTCTTTATATTTACACACGTACTATAGTCCAAAAACCGACACCCTCTCTTCGGAATTCATTCTGAATTTCTGACGCCTTCGACCTTACCGTCCGTTTTTGGGAGCAGTATATTATTTATTCAATATAATTTTTGCGCCTCTCTTCGACTAGCTATTATAATAATAATAACGATTATTATTATTATAATGCATACACGCGTACCCGTTTGAAGCCGTCATCGGAAAGTGCGAAAATATGAATAATAATCATAATAAATACGTAAAAAACACGTTCGAAACCGCACGGCGGCGTTTACCGGCGCGGACGGACGGACGGGGTGAAAAAGTTAAAAAGCGCCGCAACCGTTTCGCCGCATCATTCCGCGGCAATAACTCAATCGCTCACCGTGTATATATACGTATATATACGGTTTTGTATATTCCGAATACAAAACCATTCATCGGTATAGACCCCTAATCCATCAACGGCAATGACACTGATTATATACGACACCCTGTTAAATCCTATCGTCACGCATACGTACGCTGTGATATTAATAATATATTATTATTATTATTATATAGACTGCGAGCCATCGTCGGGTAAGGGTGGTTCGGATTTTGACGACGATAATAACGACATATATTTATAAGAAAAGATCCACATGGAAATCCGATATTCGTTACATAATACACATATGATATAATATATTATTATTGATGAGAGTGGAGAGACGGTCGACTCGCCGAATCCGGGGGGGAGGTAAAGTTTTAGCGACGAGAAAATAATGTAATGATAACACGAAATATTATAAACGTTCGAAAACTATCGTTTTTTATTATTTTATTTACAGAAATGACGATTTTGTATAGTAAAACTAGTCCGATTTTCTCGAACGTTTTACTAGGGAGAGTATGTCAGGTGAATTTATAGTTTTTTGTCACTTTGCTTAGGGCGATTTTTTATTTTTTATTTTTTTAATTTATAGTATTCAAAAGGACAGACAAAAAAATAAAACGATCAAAGTCTACGATAGTTCACGAGAATTTTGACCAACTCGATTTTATGTAAGTACTCGTCATCTTATATTATATTAACTATACATTAAGAAGAACTCATTATATAACTTGAAAATTTTATCCAGTATTCGAGTAGATATTTATATTTTTAAGTTATTTTTTTAACTCTACGTAACGTACTCTGTTACATAATATTTCAAAATATACCTTAGTAACGCCTAACTTATATTATCAATTTATTATCAAATTTTTTTGTCAAATGCAATGATAAATCACTTTTTTTGTGATATTATCGATCTTCAATTCGACCTATATCGAATGTATTAATGTATTATTGTACTATTTGTACCTGTAAGAATAATACCGAGGACAGGTATAACAGGTATAATAATAATATAATAATTATCGACCGGCCACGGAAGACAATAAATTATACTGCAGTTCATCTGCGACGAGTACAATATAATATAGTATTAACGTTATTATTATTATTATTAAAAGACGAATCGATCGCAGGACTAGACGGGTTATTATATTTGCACACACGTCAATTTCATATCATTATTTTTCCTATACACGACCCTTTTATTTCGAAGAAACCACGAATCCCGTCTTGTACAGTTGCCGCCGGTATTCTATACTTTATACACAATATACGTACCTATAAGAAGTATACGTATTAGTATTATATAGGAATAAGTTAACGTTTACCGCAGTATACACCACGATCAATACGCGCAACAAAATATTATAACAAAAATGAATTTACGCGATATTATCACACACCGTTATCATAAATAATCGAAAATAATATTGTCGTATAATATATTTACGTTAATAAATCACAGTTTATTAACCGAGTTTTGTGTATACTCGTACAACATACTACATACATATTATATATATATATGAATAAATAACGTACGATTAACTCTTGCGTTTCATCATTATAAAATAATATATTATATTGTTTAACAACTAGTTATCGTGCGTTGTCAGCTTCGTTCAGTATTTCGATTCAATAATTCTCTCGGTTCTCGCAAACTTATAATATGTACGCGTTGTTGTATTATTACGATATTTTAACTCGTGTACCTTTAAATATATATATATATTATAAGACCGTAGTTTGTTGCAAACTGATGTACACCCAACTTTTATAATTATCAGATAATAATAGTAATTTATCAGAATTTATGCGAATGCTTTGAAACAAACTAGGTATATTTATATGTATATAAATATATGGTATACAATTTCCTTTTAACGAGTTTGATACTCCGATTCATTTGAAAATAAAACCTTTATGGAATAATTCAAGAAGAGTTTTCTTCTAGATAGATTTTATACCTTTATGCCCCGTTATTTTAAATTAAAATTATATTGTAATTAAATATTACGTGGTGTTCAGTTTTGATAGTACGTTTTATATTTTCTATTCTATTCCACACACCACACTAATAAAATATTATTATAATTATTCAGACATTGGGTTAAAATTCGTTTCTGAGTGTTATCAATATAATTAATATATTATTAAATACTATATGTTTATTCAAAAAAAAAAAAAAAAAAAAAAAATGAGTCGATAATGATAAAATGTGTTATAAATAATGTGTAAAAGAAAAACGACTATCTAAAATTTTTTCTTACGATTATAGTTTATTCACTATATATAATAATAAGGATATTCAGCGAATGATTCGATAAGCCAGCAAATAAATTTATAAAACTCATTTCTCAAAGTCTCAAATCATCTCTTTCGTATCAAATTCTATCGCTTCGAGAATGACTGGAAAATGACACAGTAAAAAATGGTAGGGCTTTTACAACTTTATAATATAATATGTTATACTCATCATTAACAAGGATTCCATTACTGACACCAGTAGTAATCTTTCCTTATTGAATATTACGAAATCTCTTTATAGATTTTATTTTCACACGATTCGTATTAAATTTTTCATAAATTATATAAAAAGCGGTTATTATCAATTTTTTTGCTTATCACGTTTATTATATTCATTGTTCGTATTAAAAGTAATTAAATTCAACCGACAGGAAATCGTAATAATTATTGAAAATTAATTTTAATATCGAAAAAATGTGTGATGGAACAGAATTATATCAATATTAAATACCTATACGATTTTGTAATAAAGGATAAACATTAATAAATTGTATACGTATGATTCACACGTGTGTTTATTACTATTTTTAAAACGACAGAATTATTTATCAAAAAAATGGAAAATATGTTAAATTACGTGGTAAAATATTTTATTTATTAAAATGACATACTGCACAGTTATGCCAAGAGGAGGGAAAAAAAACGTACATTGTTATTTTATCGAATATTTTTTTGTATTTTTTTTAAAAAAAAAAGAAAAAAAATCGAATTTTATCCTCGTAAATAAAACAAGCGTTTATCGGTGTAAAGTTTTCATACGTTGACACTCCTCGGTACTTTTATCAAATTCGAAATATTATACTCACACATCGTAACAAAAAATTTCGGACAAAAATAAAAACGATAAGAAGTGTACGTATATCGCGTGTACGCGTAATAGGTATATAGTTTTCCTTCAATCGAGTAAATCTAAGATTATCGTTTTTAAAGTCGTCGACGATATATCGGCATGTCGGTTGTCGCGTATTATAAATTTTCAAGAAAAAGTCGGCTTAGGTATTATATTATATTTATTTATTATCATTTTTATTATTTTTCGCGTATATCATCCGAAAAAAATAAAATTATTTTATAATATAAAATCCGTTCGTTTTCGACGCGGTTGTTGACATTAACACGACGTCGGCCGGGGGGTGGACACACACCCTCAGCTCGGGTATACGCGTTAAATACACACAAATATGAATATACGAGTATATGTATTATATTTTAAGGGGGTAGTCGGTGATATAATTCCGTCGTCACGTATATTTTATATATCATATACGAATATAATACGCGTGTACGTTTCTCACCCCCGCGATCCCCAGGACGAACACCAGGCACGTATGTCGCGTCGTATACGTGTGTGCGCGCCGGTGAAAACGCGTTTTCCACCTTTCGGAATTTAATACAGTTGTTTCATTAAAACCTTGGCAAACACATTCCTTTCTTGTTGATCAAAATTAATTAAACATACCTTTTTCCCGGGGCACATATACGAGATATTATTATTATTATTATTTCCTCTCTCTCGTATATAATAATAATAATGATAATAATAATAATAATAATAATAATAATAATAATAATAATAATAAT
>JAIUCT010000001.1:13637684-13648309 GCA_021307375.1 Tetraneura akinire
TTATTATTATTATTATTATTATTATTATTATTATTATTATTATTATTATTATTATTATTATTATTATTATTATTATTATTATATTGTGCCAAATCCCTGACTGACATAATTTTAATGTATCAAAATCTATTACAGACTAAATGGCTCAAAAACTATAACCATTTAAAGTTTAGACGATATGGCGGAAAAGTTATTTTATCTTGACATGTAAAATCTATTGTCTTTCTAACTTGTATCTAAACTTTTGGACGGTTGTATAGTTTTTGAACTATAACCACGGGTTATATTATGTATATACGCGATGTAATCCGCCAAATTAGATTTTGTAATAAATACGCTCGTATTCCTAGGAAAATTATTTCTAGAATTTGACTACCTGCCATATTTAATGAGTATACCTAACCTATATTGCAGTTACCTTCTGTTGTCTACGTAATATACGGACGTTGGCGTGTTAAAAAATTAAACTCGCAGACTTACGACGAAAAATCATTTTTTTTTTTTTTGTTTCTTATACCAAACCGCGTCCGAAAATTTTATTTTACTTTTCGGTTTCGTACGTATAATTTATACCTATTTTTTTTTTTATATCTAACGCGATATTTTTTTTTGATTTTTAATTACATATTTTCACTGTATATAATTAATACTATTTTTGTAATATCGTTTAAAAAAAAAATAAAAATAAAAACCACGTCGAAAGTTATTAATAATTTCGCGTTTAATCAAATATGCTGTAACCCTTCGGCGTCGGTAACCCTCGCGGTGTATTACTCTTGAAGATGTTCGTGTGTCCATTCGTAAATTGTTCAATCGGTTTTATATCGTAGTACCCGGGTGCCGGTACAATCGTATTTGACATTTCAAAAGGATTTTGGCGTTTCGAACCGCTATTGAATGGATACCTATATACGAGTATATAGAAAAAAAAGACGTTCAATAATACGAAATATATATTCTCACCGCTTATTAAATTTATTTAAAATTCCATAATATTATACGTACAATTGTATTATTATTATTTTTTTTTATATAATTCTAAACGACGATTAAAAAATTATTACCGAATTTTTTTTTTTTTAAAAAAAAAAACCATCGTATTATTAAAATATTTTTGTTTTTAACCACATAATATATTAACTTTACTTATTTTTTTTAATTGTACTCCAATCGCACATATTAATATTGAAACTCGTTGCGTCCGGTTGTAATAATAATTTGTGTGGTTTTTTAATTTTAAATATATTATTGTAAGTTCTAATATTACTAGTGTCGTAATCAATTGATGGAAGTGACATAGGCCAATTATCGCCATAATTTTTATTCAAAACATATTTTTTCGTGACACATTTAGAAGAAGTTTTCGTAATACTCCGTCCTGTATAAAAATTTAATCATCATGCAGTCGTGTATACGAGTCGGGATGAAGTTCTTATGAAAATTCAACATTGTGATAATAGACTTCGTAAAATAAAAAATAAATAATATTTATTTATTCGTCATCAGTGGCATTTGTTTTTTTTATATTCGTAATGTTCAAACTCAAACAATTGGTTTTACTAGAAATCGAATTCTGTCGAGTGTGATATATTTAACATCAATTTCCATCGTGAATATTTAAATTTGTTTGAAAATGAAATCGTGAAGTTGATTTTTGGTTTGGAAATCGATTAAAAATATATCTTCAGGAGTATTTTTCGATTATTATAATATAATTTTTTTTAACTAAATATATAATTAGGTACCTAGTAATTCGCATTAATACAATAGATAAAAATAAAAATTACGAATATTAATGACGATTAATTATACATTTGACAAAACAATAGTAAATTTAAAAATAATATATACGAGTATATATTATATTATAATAACAAAAAAATAAAAAATAGTCGTATAAAATATATATTAATTATAATTACTTCGTTATATCATTAATATTTGTCGCGTATGTTAAAATAATTTTGTAATTTATAATAATTGCATTCAATATTATACTTTAAGTTAATAAACGTTACCTTGGTCAAATGGCTGTTTACCGATTCGTGGTTTGCCATAACAAGTTTCGATCATATGACTTTTTAAACCGTCCGCATACGTGTTAGGCGATAAGTTCAAATTCGGTTTAATGTAACTTCGCGGACAACGCGACGATACGTTTTTATTATTTTGACATCGACCAGTAGAGGAAATAATATCATAAACACCTATACGTATAATATATTTATACGAGTGTAGTATTAAACAAAATACAAAAATATTGATAATTATTTTAAATAATTATTAAAAAAAAAAAAAAGAAGAAATTTAAAAATAGTTATTCTCACCTGGACCGATAGTGTAGTCTTTAATTCTTGTAAACCTACAAGAACCGGACGAAAAGCCTACGATGGTTTTCTTTATACATTTATTTTTGAACGCCTCGGGTATCAAAGAACTCAAATTATCGTTCTTATCCGAGATGTTATCTTTTTTATTTCGTTTCTTGTTAACCCGCTGCAGTTTACTTCTTATCATCGCATTGGACATATTTTATAGATTCGACTATTTTTTTTTTTTTTTAAATGGCGTTCAAAACATTTAAATTGCCGTTTAAACGAAACGAAACGCGATCCACGTACTATTACAAGTGTGTTTAACATTATTTTAATATTAATTAAAATTCAAATATTCCAAGTATTGGACATCGCAGAACAATATAAAATAATATAACAGTGTGTACCTACAGTTAAATTTTTGTAATACAATATTTTAAATTTAGCGTTCACCTTTGTAAATATGATATTTATGGTATTAAAAAGAAACTTGAATTATAGTTTAACAAAGTTAATGTACTTAAACAAAAAATTTAATAATAATAATATTATTATTATATAAACCCGTTGTTTTTGGACGTTGAAGTTAAATATTCCCAAGGGTTCGAAAAGAATCATACCTTGTTAATTTAAAGTAACTGCGTAATGAACATTTTCTCATAAAACAACTTGAATTAGTGAAAAAGGGTTAGCAAAATGTTACGTACAAAACCTTATAAATCTGAAGGGGAATGACTTATAGTTTTTTATGTGAAACATAATCCTATTTCTTATTATACATTTTACTTTTTTAATTATATTTGCTTTTATTTCCCAAGATTTTTTTAACATTCGTTATTATGTTAAGAACAAATTTTTATTCGAATTACATTTGCCTATTATTAATTTAATTACATTTTTTTTATCCAATATTATATTAATAATTATTCTTACCGAAAATTAGATGAAATATGACTTATATCAGCTGATTTAAATTATCAACAATACGAATATTATAATAATATTTTATTGATGATTAATTAAAATAAAAAATTATCGTATGGATACGTTTAAGATATAATATAATTATCACATTGTTTTTAAATTAAAATTTAATAATCGATATTTATAACTGTCATAAAATAAAAAGGAAGTTATTATACTTACATTTTATTTTGAAATCGCCTATAATTTAAGTAATTTTGACTTCCAAAATAAATAATTTTTACACAATATAATATGATTATAATTTTATACAATTATTATTACTATAAATTTATATTAAATTCATTTTATATTTAAAGTTACACTATAGGTAATTATGGTAACATAATAGACGTATAGGTTATATTGCGATTTATATATAGTTTCTGATTTTTTTTCTGTATCAATTTCACACGACTTTATTTTATAATATTATATTATATTTCATACTTTTAATACTTTCATTTCGTTTCATTGTTAGGTATTTATTACATTTTTTTTTTCAAATTACATATTATAATATTTCTTATATTTTTCGTATAACATATGATTTATTTTTATTCTAATTAATATTTAATAACGTCATTACAGATTCATAAACAAAAAAAAGTCTACCTGAAATTCCTGCCGCATGCGATACAGGTGTGCAAATCATATAGTGTTTAATTTTAATTAGAATTTGAATGCAATAATAAACCATTGCATTCGAAAAAGAGATTCTGAGCGAAGTTCAGTCAGATAATGTAGGAATTGATTAAAATGTTGACATGTTTTATGAAATATTTAAAACGCTAAATTTTATCACACATAGTACATAAATGATCACCCCATAAAATTTTCAAGTCTCTAACTTTAAAATTGCTCGAGCTATCGTCAAATATTGAAATCGAATTCGTTAAAATTTCAGTTTTCGTATAAAATGCCGTTTTTTCTCCGTCCTTTCTACCGCATAGGATCAATTTTGAAAAATTCGAAATATGGCCTAAATAAATTACCAACTACATACACTTTCCAGTCGGCAACATATGCTACTCATGAAAATCGGAGCATTATTTCAAGTAATAAAAGTGTCTTCAGACAAATCCATATAATTACTTTAAATATTGGTCTTGATCAAATTATAACTTAAAACGACTATAAAAATTGATAGGTAGGTACCTACTTGAGATTCATGTAATATAACGGGAAAAAGATTAGATAAAAAAATAGTGTGTTATGAAATATTCTAAATTCTATATATAAGTAGATAAATTAACTTAACGATTCCAAAATTTTATCACGTATATACACCTAAATGGACAGTCAATGAATTATTATCCGAGTTATCGTGAAATATTAGAATTATATCCATCGAAATTTTAGTTTTCGCGAAAACTGCTGATTTCTCGTGGTTTGATGATAGTTTTTCCTATCGCATAAGGTCAATATTGAAAAAATTGAAAAATAACTAAAATAAAGTTACCTATATCATCCATATTCTAACCGAAAATAATGTACTCGTATTTCGTGAAAATCAGTGGATTGATTCGGGTAGAACATGTGTCTTCTGACGTAAAAAAAGGACACACAATATTATAAAACAATTAAATTTTTCACTTCTCTCAAAATCTAAAACGGTATGTGGTTGATATAATAAAGACGGATTAGATACTTAAAAAAAAATGCTAGTATTAGAGGTAATTGGGATTATCACTTAGGTACTTGCATGAAGTTTGATAATAATAGTTATAGAAAGTATTTTATGAAACCATTACTAATTAGCGATATAATATACATCATCAGGCAACGTGGGTTAGTGACGCAGGTATAAGTAAAATAATTTACAACGCGATTACATAAGATGTTCATGTCCCCTACTTTATATCTTGCCACGGAGAACTAAATTGCTGGTTGCTTGCTCAACACAATCTACAATTGTGTTCACCGACGACTACGACGACATAAAGCAAGATCATATTATGAACGAATGAACAAATATAGTATACATAGAATTCATTTCTTGAGTTTCAGTAACGTATTTCACGGGGCTAATAGCATTTCCTCATTCCTCAAACAGGCGAATTAGATAGCGGGTTACTCGATCAATCTTAACATAATAATATATACTAGTGTTCGCTATAGTGACATTTTAGTAGTTTTAAGATTATAAAGTAAATATTGACAAGTCTTAATCTTCTCTTGATAGTGTTGGAGATCAAAACGCTCTTTTATATTATAAATTATATGATAAAAACCTTTTAATATAAAAAATAATTCAATAAAATTAAAATAATATTATTTTATTCATTAGAATACACTATATACTCGTACACACGAATATTATATACAACACAATTTTTTCGTAACTGAGAAAGAATAATATTATAATGTAATATGACATATACTTTATATAGGCGAATGTGAATATAATTGTATATTGTATTGAGCAAGCTACTTGCAGAATAAAATAATATTAGCTTAGTTGTTAAGTTACCGTTGCTCTAATATTATATTAGTATTCGCCAGAATATGTAACTTTCTCTCCATTATATATACGAAGCACTTACCTTCTCTATGAGGGCATACGAGAAGAAGAAGAAACAATTGTAATCTCCCCTTTGTTCTCATTGCATCCAAAATCCATATACGTCTTATTGAAGAAACAGTATAAGGATTATGGATGCAATGAAATCTGATGGGAAATTGCAAGTACACTATATATGATAATATGACAATATATGATACACTGATCTAGTTTATGGGGCCTTAAGAGAGGAAGAAGGTACAATTGTAATTTCCATTTTGCCTGGTAAGTTTCTAGATGATCCGTCGTATTGAAGAGACATTAAGGTGCGTCCACACTTGAGCACGCACGGGATGAGCATGTGTGCTCGCTGTGTGCGAACACGAATGCTTGTGTGTGATGCTCTGTTTGGACGTTGCTTCGCACAACTTAATATTTGTGCGCCAAATTCACGTTTCAGATTTTTAGTTGTTGTTCGGCGAGCATATCGTTCACGCTATTTACAGTAAAATTGCTCCTTAAATCATGTCTCTTCAAGAAAATAATTTAGTTTTGTTTGAACATGAGCTTAACGTACCTGTACCAGTCCCCATGGTCTTCTTCCCTCTAACCTTTTCTCGGCGAAAAGATCCTAATAAACTTAAGGCTTTTTTTTAATTTCTTCTTGATTTCTGTGTACGTGTTTGGAAATTTTTTCCCATGCATCTTGTTTTTTATGTTTTGAAAAATAAAATGCATGTTTTGGGTTCCATAACACTTCTTCTAGTTGATATTCTTGAATCAACTGAATACATTCATCGTTGCTCCACTCCATTTTAATTTTCTATTTTTTTAAAAAAAAAAAAAAATGTAACTAAAACACAAACTAGCACAGTAGCACGTATAAATGTTGCGTTTGTTAACTTTTTCCGTCTAAACGGAGCAGTGCGTCCGGCAATTATGTCTTTGAGCAATTATAATTTACCGATGACAATTGGATCGCGTTCGCTGTGCGTCGGGAATACTTGCGCGTGCTCGGAATAACTTCCAAACGTTGTAAATTTGTGCGACGCACCTTAACAATATTACATTTCCAAATGAACCACTCCAATGTGCATAATTTATCAATAAATTATGAATATAATTAAATCAATATAGGCGGTTATGTGTATGCTACTTTATATCGTATTATTTAACTAGTCGCTTGCTCAACACAATCTACGATTGTGTTCACTGTCGACTATATAAATTGGCATATCATAAATATTATTTTTCTTTAGTTCCTAACAAAATGCGTTTTTACATAGTATTAAATATAATATATATTATATTATTTATTATTTTATAATTTTTATCATGTAATTTACTAAGATACCAATTAAAACGTTTTATAATAAAAATTCATTATATGATTTTACATATACTATCAAAATATATGAAGACACATCAATAACTGACAAGCAACTAGCTATTTAATCCACCGAATCGTATTATAAAGTTACGCTAGTGGTCTTGGTGATTACGTAACTAAGCCACACGACCTAGTTTATTATATATATGTAGTACATTATAAGCTCCGCCCATATGATCTTGCTTTATGTCGTCGTAGTCGTAGGTGAACACAATTGTAGATTGTGTTGAGCAAGCAACCAGCAATCTAGTTCTCCATGGCGGATCATATTCATTTACTAATGCATTTATGATAAAAATGATTATAATAATGATGATGATGATGATGATGATGATGATGATGATGATGATGATGAAAATAATAATAATAACAATAATAATAATAAAAAGCAATGGAAGGGATACAGGTGTGCAGTCACAGTGTTTAATTTTAATTATAATTTGAATGCAATGGCAAACCATTGCATTCGAATAAACGATTCTGAGCGAAGTTCAGTCAGATAATGCCGTTTTTCCGTCATTTTTTTCATAATATTTTCGTTTAACTAAAAATATCAAATTTAAAAAACTATAAAAAAATTGAGACTAGGGATTTTAATGTAAATAAAAAATATACTTCAGTAAAATTTTCAGACCTTGATGCCAAAAATTGCCAATTTTATCAAACATTATGTATACTTAAAGACGAAAATTTTACGAAATATTCAACGCCCTATATTTTTTGGAAAAATTAACGTAACCGGTTCCAAAATTTTGCCACATATATATATAACTTATGTGAATACCCAATATAAAAATTTTAAGTCCCTAACTCAAAATTGCCTGAGTTATCATGAAATATTGTAACCGAATTCGTCGAAATTTCAATTTTCGTGAAAAATACTGTTTTCTTGTCATTTTTTTTCATATTGCCCTCTAGCTAATTCTAGATAATTGGAAAAAAACACCTATCATTATTATGTGTATATCACCGAATGTTTTGTTAATTCTCATTAT
The DNA here is from genome assembly GCA_021307375.1 of Tetraneura akinire. Lineage (NCBI taxonomy): Eukaryota > Metazoa > Arthropoda > Insecta > Hemiptera > Aphididae > Tetraneura > Tetraneura akinire. The sequence continues at coordinate 13,645,851 of JAIUCT010000001.1, forward strand.
CGACCTTAGTCTTTGATTTATGATCTGTGATATGGCCAACCACCGGGAGGTGCTCAAAGAAGTATTATGAGATTTACGATGGAAATTTCTGTTTATAGATGGTTGCTATTAGTTTCAATAATATTATTATTTTGGTTGCTATTAGTAATAATAATATTTATATTATCACTATGATTACTATTATAATCAACAATTATTATAAACAAATTTAGCTGATGAATCAATTTCGTCGAAGGAAAAATGTCCTTTTTTCATTATTTTTTCGTCCTTTTTTTTGTGTCTCATGGGGTAAATTTTGAGAATTTCAAAAAATGGCCTTTATAAAAGTATACAAACTACATCCAATTTCCAATCGAAAATATGCAACATTCGTGAAAATCAGAGCATTATTTCGGGTAGTAAAAGTGTCTTCAGACATTAAAAAAAAAAGACACATCATTGTAAAACCAATAAATTCTTCGCTCCGCTCAGAATCTAATATTATATTATTTATTATTAGATTGTGAATGCAATAAATATTATCATATTTTTTTTTATATATATAAATCACGTTCTCGTGTATGTTTAAAATTTTAGAAACCATGGAAAAATAAAATATTAAGAATTAGAATCACTCTCTTCGTACCTCGTACATTATACTTTTTGTTATTGTATATATATTTTTTATTTTATTAAAATTCGAGTGCTCTAAATTATTTAACATCCATACAGTATGAACTATTTAATGTTTAATATTATATAAACTTTATATAAGTTTATTTACAAGTAGAAATATAACAAATTATCACTAAAGGTTTGGTACTATAGGTAATCTAACCTATATTATGATAATATTATATTATATATATATTGGTTACCTACCTATTTTACTTATTAGTTATTACGTACAATTTACATGTTATTCATTATTGCAATTATTTACAATGTACAAGTACCAAGAACCTAGGTATAATATATAGTATTCGATATTTCGATAGTCTAATAATAGAATATTAATTAAATTATATATTTTAGAGGAGAATTTGTCAGGAATTTTTAGAGTCTAATAGTTGCCTAGCTTGCCCCGGGCTCTAATGTAAATATGACATTATAATACATTTGATACATTTACATGATTCCATATTTCCATAAAACTTAGTAACTTACTACACTCAATTATTCAGTTATTTTTATGTTTTCTCATTTCTTTTTTTTTTTTTTTTTTTTACAAAACATTTGGTTTATATTACACTATATTTTTACATAAAAATATAATTTTTTATAATTTTTTTCCTATTAAACTTTTAAGTTTTATTCTTTTTTAAAATGACAATGATATATATATATATATATAAATATTTGTTCTATCACACGGGCAATAATTTAAAAATTACTTTTTTGTGATGAAATTTTTCATTTTAGATTCTGAGCGAAGCAGAGAATGTATTGGTTTTACAATGATGTGTGATTTTTTTTTTTTTTTTTTTATATCTGTGTACAAAAATACTACCCGAAATAATGCTCCGATTTGCACCAATAGGGTATGTTTCCGGTAGCAAAGTGGACGTACTTGGTATTTTACTTAGGTCATTTTTTGAATTTCTCAAAATTGACGCTATGCGGTAGAAAAAACGGCGAAAAAATGACGAAAAAACTGCATTTTTCGCGAAAAATGAAATTTCGACGAATTCGATTTCTATATTTCACGATAACTCAGGCAATTTTTAAGATAGAGACCTGAAATTTTTTTTGGATGTATGTTCACATAGCTACTATATATATGTGGTATAATTTTGGAACCGTTACATTAATTTTTCTCTAAAATATAGGACTTTGAATATTTCGTAAAATTCACGTTTTTACGTATATAATGTGTGATAAAATTGTCAATTTTGGGTATTTTGGTCTGAAAATTTTACTAAAGTATACTTACATATTACTTAACATCATACTAAAATATTAGAAAAATCCATTGTCACAATTTTTTTTTATAGCTGTTTTAAGTTGATATTTTTATAAAAAAAAAAATGAGAAACATAAAAATTGACTGAGAAAATGAGTGTACATATTATGTTATATGAATCACTCTATAGGTATATATAAATCGGCATCACCATATAAATCTTATAGCTAGTTTGAAATGTTTGAATAAAATCCTTTATGAGTGAATTCATTTTGAAATTTTGATCCTGTGTAGATGTTTAATATATTAGTATTATATAATAATTTACGTAATTAATAAAGGAAATATGTGTACAGTGTACATAACGTAATATCAATGTTTATAATACATATAATTAAAATCGTTTAACATTTGATTTCAATATGTAGATAACATTCTCGTTTTACGTGTATGCAGGATATTTATTTATTTATTTATTATTATTATTATTATTATTATTATTATTATTATTTTTATTATTATTATTATTATTATTATTATTATTATTATTATTATTATTATTATTATTATTCATTTC
>JAIUCT010000001.1:13648409-13673029 GCA_021307375.1 Tetraneura akinire
TTATTATTATTATTATTATTATTATTATTATTATTATTATTATTATTATTATTATTATTATTATTATTATTATTATTATTATTATTATTATTATTTTTATTATTATTATTATTTAAATGTATGGCATTAATTTATATAATTTATTATATAGTCAAAATTTATAATTTATTTATTATAGACAAATAATTAAACCTGATGAATTTGAGACATTCTAACTGGTACATGATGGAGGGAATCAATTATTATATTGTAGTTATAATTCGGATCAGCGAAATCGCAGCTTGCTTAAATTAAGATTCCGGGAATAAGAGGTTCTGTAATACAAACACAGTAACAACCTGTTAACCTCTTCTTATATGCATAGTATAATATTTACACGAATATCGTAATATAAATGTTTGAATCATATATAGGACCACGTTTATTATAATTTATAATATACCATTTTAGATTTAACTCGGAAGTTCTAATACGTAAATTATGGCGTGGGAAATGGTTTATTTTTAAAATATCCTATTATAATAATTATTTACTATTATAATCTCTGCACGTTTGATTAATAATAAATTTTTCCTTTTTTTTTTTTTAGAATATTTCATATCATCTAATAAACATTAAAAACTTAAACTTTATAAGTTTTTTTCTTAGTAAATAAAGATAATCATATCATTGCTAGACGAGAATATTAAAACCGCGACGAAAGACGAAGCCAAATCAAAAAATAATCAAAATGCCTAAAAATGGTTAAAACCTTTACTCGGATTCGTCTATACTTAACCTATAAGTACACGTGTGGAATTAATCGATCCGTCAACTACAGACTATACTAGAGAAAGCATCACAATTCGCTGGGTTATTTATACACATTTTATGAGCCGTACAATATATATATATATGTATATAATATTACTTTCGCTTTTCGGGCAGTTTTTATTTACGACTTTCGTTGTTAAAGTTCACGGACACTGTACAAACACCGTAAAATATTATCCGACGTTATATTAAACGCACTTTTAATCATTAAAACGATTCATATTATATAAACCATTGTATAATAAAATTCCCGGTGAACTCTGTAAATCCGCGTATTACCCCCATTCCACTCTTGCAGGGGTCTCCTTATATTGGAAAATAAAAACGAAAACGAAATATATTAATAATATAATTTAGGTAAACACACACCTATACGGCGCGTAGATCTAATCACAGTTAACTTACGGCCATTATATTATATAAAAGAACGATTTACTGCGTCTATTCTCGTATATTAAATAACTATCTATTAAAAACGACTGTTTTCGTAATATTTTATTGTATTTTTTACATTATTATTTTTTTATTTGTTTCGTGTTTTTTTCTTTTTATTAATTTACACGATAGAAATAATATAATAATTCTGTAAGATATGCGTTAAAATAATACCAAACGTATTAATTTAATTCCAGTCAGTTGTGTATTGTAAGAATGTTAGATATTTTTATTCATTCGTCATTAAACCGTATTATTATTATCATTATTATCATTATTATCATTACGTTATCTTAAATGTAATACAATTATTATTATATTGAAATAAACGTGGAAATAACGAAAAACGTAATAATACGCGCAGCGTAATGCTTCACTTCCGTTAGGCGCCGTCCTCCGCTTGTTTTCTCTGATTATTAAAATAGTAATCGTCGAATTACGAGTATTAAATAATAACGCGTTACGTTTTATATCGGATATTCGCTTAAAAAACGTTTATTTTTTATATTTTTGTAAAAATACAGAAAACGAGATCACAGTACTCACTGTTCGGTAGTGTTTTTTATCGCGTGTTCTAATTATTATTATTACAAGTTATTAAAAAATACACACAAATGTCCGTGAAATGTGATGCAAAACAATTATTAACGTAGACGAAAAATCTCACGTTTTATCCATAAACAGTTAGTCTCTCAGTCATGTCAAAATGAAGAAAATACGTATACATTTTAAAAACAATGGTAACGTTGACGTCTTTACGATTTAAAAGAAATATTATACTTATACTAACCTATTTAAGCTGTATATTCCATTTTAGATATTATAAGTATTTATCCGAATCTGAAAACTCGATTAAATATTGTTATTTTATTTTTTTCATTTTCACCGAGTATGATCATCATATTTTAGGTTATTTTTCACTCGCTTCATCGCATAATAATTAATTTCTGATACATTTCTGTGTATCTATGGGTCAAAAATGACATATTTTTATAATTATTTATCAGAATAAATATTAATATACGTAATAAATAATAATCATTATATTATAATATGAAATGAATAAGTGTAAAATTATACCACGATATAACGTTATGTGTATTCTTATTTTGACAAAGCCATTATCAGTTACATTAATTTATTATCATTCATCGACTTATAATAGAAATGCGCTAACACGAAATGAAATTAGGTATATAGTTTTGTATAGTGTGTTCAAAATAATATTATATTTAAGATTATTGACACGTCTCTATTATCAATTTATATCATATTATCTAATCGCCGAGACGAATTAATCCAAAGAAGTCCGGAATTATTTACATATCGTTACAATACTATTCATAGCAAACACACGAAATAATCTGGTCATTTCTGTCATTAGGTATATAGGGAGAAAGAGGTGAATTAAAGCGATTGTCTAATCCGTTTAATCGGATTCGTCAGCAGTGACGGAGGAGAAATTTCTTCGACAGAACTCCTCTCGCCATGCTCGAGGTCTCTTTCTCGAAGGGTCTACCCAAATCGTATTCTCCTTAGAATCACAATTGGATTTACGAATATGGGCGTTTTAAGAAGCCGATAATTAAGCAGAAAGGGTTTGTGCTCCGCGATGATTACTCCGAGAGGATCGACAGCAAAAGACAAACATTTGTCTTGGGCTCACGCCGAATTTAATGCGTTTACATTTGCGTTCCATCGGGTCCATTATTATTGGCAGGACAATCCAATAACAATAATAATGACGAAGATGATAATTTATTCTCTCTCTCTCTCTCTCTTTCTGGGCCCGCTGTCGGTTCGGTAAACATTTTAGTGTCTTCACCGCTTCCATACGCAGGAAAAGTTTTCGTATAATCCAGTTTCAAATATTCGTCTGTGTGTGTGTGTATGATGGCGTGTAATTTGTTTAAGCTTTAAAAACACTTGGACTTTTCACGGTCGTAAGACGTTCCCGAGACATTTCCCCCGCCGCCGCCGCGGTGATGTGCGTTTATTCCAAGGGCGTTATACATTTTGTAAACTTGCAAAGAGATTATAAATTATTTACAATTCGTTCGAACGATTTCGCAGCGCGAGACGCGCGCACATAATTTTGTAATTACTCGTATGTATACACACAAAATACGTATGTGTTATCAAAATATTTAATAGGTAGGTATACCGCGTTTATTCGCGTGTTTCGCGCAGCTTCGTTTTAATATACCTACCTAACATAATAATATAATATATAAACGTTCGAAAACGACTATAATATAGGTTAGGTTAAATAATAATTCGTCCGATTTCCGATGAAATGTCCGAATCGACGCCTTTTTTAAACGTTAAAAGTTAACGAAAGAGTATAAAATGTAATATTTGTATTATAATACATTCCTATTGGCTGAAAATTAATCATAATATTATTAACGAGGTATATTATTAATTTGAAACGAATCGACACGAACTTTTCTCTCCGCTCTGTAAACATAATTATTAAAATAATTAAAATACATAGGTACCAACGTAACGCGATTAAAATAATACGTGTAAAATGCGATATTTGTGGAAACGTGTCGGACAATATCATATATTAAAAACAATAATGCGTCTATATTATATTACGCGTTATTATATACGATTCCATGGATGTATTCATTGAAAGAAGTATAACAATATAATAAACCCTTTATTCGTACCGGCATAATAAAATAATTGTCTGTATATAATATCGTATATACACAATGTGGTTTAATCGAAATTTGTTTTATTTATATTTTTGAAAAATAAAAAATTAGACCACACACACTAAATATGACTTTATATAATAATATAATGAATATAACACGACACGTATATTATTATAACCCATTGATGTGAAATATAATAATAATAATAATAATACCACGTTTCGATGTTTCACAAAGGTTAATTGTTTTCGTACCTATACATACTTTGTGTACAAACAATAAATACAAATATAATAAAATTTATTCGAACTGGTTTTTTGTATATTCATTCGACCGAATAACATATTTTTTTATTATTTATTTATTTTTTTTTTGTGCCCGCGTGTATAATAATAATAATAATAATAATAATAATAATAATAATAATAATAATAATAATAATAATAATAATAATAATAATAATAATAATAATGATAAAAATAATTATTATTATAATAATAATAATAATAATAATAATAATTAATGTCCTGTTGCAGTGTTGCCACTATTTATAAAATTATATATACATTGCGCAACGGAATGATTTATTGCAATTTACGCGTTCCGACGCATATTTGCGGAAAATATAATAATAATAATTATTATTATTATAATAGAATTCCTCGTCATCCGAGGTGTAAAATATTATGGACGTGCACGCGGCGAGTATATTATTATTATTATTATTATTATTATTATTATTATTATTACGAATATTTTTATTATTTTATTTACAATATTATTTATTTTATGCCTAATATATAATCTTACATTATTGTATCGTTAATGTTAATTTGTTGTCGGACGTTTTTATTGCCATTTTTTTTTCTAACCATATTTCATTTTCTGTGTACATATGACTCGACTAAATTTAATGTGGATTTTAGCAATGCAACGTCCTGACTTCTACAATACGAAGAAAAATCGAATCTGTTTCCCGCACGACCATATAATGCGAATTATACGTTTATTTAAAGAAAATAGTGTTATATTATGTTAATTCCATTTGAACAGTTTTCAGAGTACGCTCTTCTTGTTCACATCTTCGTGATGATGACGACGCGTGTCTCGGTGTAATTTCGTGTCAAAATTTTCATTACATTAATCCTATTTAGTATCGTAGTTATAGTGTATATACATCATTATTATAAATCGATCGACCCAAAGAGTTAAAACGAATATTATCAGAAATGTACATGGATTATAAAATTTAATATTCTATCCTCCACAACAACAACTACGTGTCTGCAGACTTATGCGAAAACGAAGGTTTGAGTATCCCTGAGTCTACTATTCAGTTATTTCGTCCAATTTAAATATCAACACAGTGCGTCGTCATAAAATATATTTTATGTGATATTTCGTTCGAAAATAATATTTTAATTATTACATTTTTGTACATTTTTGGAAACCGTATTACATGACGGAAACGTGACAGAAAAATAAATTCATTAAGTAAAATAATAAAATAAATAACATAATATTTATATACACGTCGTAAGCCCTGTCGTAAGCTTATCGTGAAATCAGGAATTTTATCAAAAATGTAAAATAGTAAAAAAAATTTAGTTCTAATACAAATTTACTATTTGCTTATAGTCATTTGATTAAATGCATCTTGTGCGTTAGTCGAACATTTTGCAGTTGTAAGATGTAGCCATTATTATTTATAATATTATAAATTAAAGTATAATTAACTAAAAATATAATAAAGTGTACATGTTATATATAGGTATATATGGTGGGTAAACAATTTCTAATATAGTAATATTATTGATCGATATTCATTTTAAAAGTTTATGATTTCCAAGTCTTACAAAAATACAAATTATTTTAATATTATAACATGAAAAAATAAATTTACCTACTACTAATTTATAATTTAATAGACTTTCAGTCAAAGAAGAAATAATCGATATTAGAGTTATCAAATTGATAAAAAAAAATAAAAAATAAAAAATAAAATTATTAAGTATTATAAAAAACGTATCGAACATTTATATAGTTATTGTACCTTTGTAATTATTTTTAGCCTATTAAAAATTTACATAAATTAAATTCCAATTATTATTATTTGTATAGGTAATGGACAATAGAGGATAATAAATATGTACAGTTATTGTTACGATACTTTCTATAAATTATTGATTGAAAATCCCAATTCATTATTTCGTTATCTTTATTAATTTGTTAAATATTCTAATGTGGTTATCTCTATCACTGCAGGTTTACCTAATATTATAAGTATACAATTTTTTTTATTTAATAAGCCCAAAATAACTATTAATTATATTATAAAAATTAAAAAAAATTTTGTGGCTCGTAAATTTTAGATTTTCCAAATAAATATTTAAAGAAATTACATTTATAAGTTATAACTTACAAATTGTTTACTTATACTAGAAAACGATTCATATAACGTTCAGAAATGTTTAAAGTTATTACGATTTAGACTAGTGCAAATAATTAATATTTATATATTTCTGTGTAAGTATTATGAATTTAAATTAATCGATAAAATGTTCGGAATGCGACTATATACAAATACAAATTAAATAAATCGTTTAAAATAAATTACTTAATAATGTAATGTATATTTATATAGAGAAAATAAAAGAAATACCCTGCAGTGAACAATGCGCCTTACAACTTTAAAAGTAAGCAGTATAGCGATTAAAAAAAAAAAAAAAATACCAATTTATTTAAAAGATAAATCTCGCTCTTCGGTCCGCCATCGAAATATACGGATTTAAAAAATTCACAGTTTCCCAAATCAAAATACGTTTGCGGAAATAAAAACGCGTTTTATATAAATTTTTGGTAGAAAATTACATTTTCCGATTAATAATATTTTTTATCGTATACAGTTGATAACGAATTATCATTACAATGACGTTCGTCAGTAAAAAATAAATTTAAACATACTTTGACGATTTTGAAATTTTTCATTTACAAAACCGTGGCTTTGAAAACATTTGAATTCGTTTAATTAACGTTATGCGTCTTCGTATATTATGATAAGTCCATTGTTCGTATTCACTCGGAAATTAAACGACTCCAGACAATAATTACACACTGTATAATATACCATTATATTGAAAGTACGTACGGCGGAATACGTTCGAGAAGAATTTATAATATATATAAATATTTAATAACGTGATGTGTATACGTCGTGATAAATAAAACTATTTCATATTGTATAAATTATAAATACACGTATATAAATTATAAATGTGCGTTGTACAGGGTGAATCGAACGTATTGGGTTCACATTTGGTTTTCATTATTAAACTGAAACAAAAAAAAAAAAAAAAAACACGTTTGATTCCCACCATTTTTGTTCCACGACATTCTGATCACTCTATACCTCATATTATTATCTATTATAAATACCTCTCTTTACCTATGTGTATATGAACATAAATTTAACGTGTGGGAGAGACGCGCTGCAGACACACAACTGCACCGGGGATTACGTCAATGGCCGGTCGCGATTATAATTACGATTAAAATAATAATAATAATAATAATAAATAAATAAAAAATAATAATAAAAAAACTACGGATAGGAAAACATTCGGACAGGTGCGCGGTGTGCCCCCTCTACTATACCATTATTACCACACCCGCGGTCACTGCAGGTATAATAACCGCCATATCATATCACGCCTACTCTATACCTGCCTCACGCGTGTCTTCTGTTCGCCCATTTTTAGTTTTAGTTTTATTTATTTTTTTTTTTTATTTTTATTTTTTGTTTTTAATTCGTATAGGACGACGAAACTAATAACGATTTCGTGCATTTACCTGCAGCGTATACAATAATAATAATAATAATACACTTATATACATATCCGTTTCATATAATAAATGCAATAAAGTGCAGCACATGATTATTGCGTCATTTTAAAAATTACACGAAATTATATAATTAAACAATTCAATTATTTTAATACGGATCGTAATTTAAATTAAATTAATGGCATTAATATTATACGTAAATTCGTATCAAATTATATTATTATTTTCGACAATTTAAAATTTTTAAAATTATTTTTTTTTATAGGTATATATACATGATGATCAAAACAATACTGAATACCTATACAGAGAGACTCGTATATATACAGAGTAAAATTATTAAAAATTAAATTATTAAAAAAATTCCAGAAAGATGTAATATTATACATTCATATTTTTTTTCTGCACACGTGTGTGTTCTTATATCATTTGAACAAGAACATATATAATTATTATCTATAATATATATACTCCCCTTCAAAATAGGGTTACAAAATTTGTTCTGTATTTTTATTTTTATTATTATTATTTTTTTTTTTTTTACCCTAACCTATGTAATTATTATAAATTTTAAACGATCAAACAAGAAGAAAAATACCGAAGAATATACCTGCATGTATACCGCATTAATAATATTATTAATGAAGTTAAATTAATTATATGGTATATAAATAAATATATATTATATGTATCTGAATATTATGAAATGAATGTCAAATAGTGTTATACCTATTTAACAAATCGGAAAATCAATATCTACACCATAGAGCACATGCACGATATCGAAACCGGCATCATGTATATCATCGTTATTTTATACCCAATTATTATATTAATTACTACTTACTATATATAGGCATGTATGATGTATATGGTAATATTATAAAAAATTACTGCCATCGATTAATATATATTTTATTTACTTAGCGATGCCGGATGTATAGAATTACGGTAAAAAAAAAAAAAAAAAGAACAAAAATAAAATACAGAATATTCTATGTATATAATACAAATTATTTATAAGCATAGGGCGCGAATTTCAATGTATAAAGTGCATATTTTTTTTGGTTGATCTTACATAATAATAAACATATAATTCGTTTCATTTAACGATAGGGTTTCAAAGTTACAAATTTAATTTTTAGAGCATTTTTAGCATTATTCGAGTCATTTTTTATTGGTTTTTAATGCATATATTTGTTCAATACACGATAAAATTTATAGCCTATATTCAAAATATTATCGATAAATTACTATATTGTTCAATACAATGCTCAAGAAGTACGATAGGCTTACTTAGAATTTTAATTTTACACAAATTTTAATATATATTTTGGTATGTGTATATATAAAACTAATAACATTTCTCCAAAATAGCCAAAATATATTATATGCATGTCATTAATAAGTCATCATTTAAAATTTTGATTTTATTTTTTAATTAAATAATAAATTGAATAAAAAAATATATCTGGCATTTTAAGGTCATTATTTTTGTGAAATGCATTTTTTAAGGGCATTTTGAGCTATTTTTTAAATCATATTTGTATGGTTTTAAGTGCATTTAAATCCGGATGCTATTTATAAGTAAAAAAATTAAAAAAATTTTTTAATAATTCGATAATAATAAAAATTTAAAATTTTTAAATACTAAATTTTAATTATTGTTCAAAATAACATGATAATATTATTATTTCGTTACTGCGAATACACCGATTAACGTATTTTTTTTTCAGCGAAACTTTTTTTGTCGTATTACGGTGACTTAAACGTCGTATATATTATCGAATCAGTGCCGTGTCGACTATATGTACAAAATATACGAAATCCAGAAAAAAACGAAATATACGAGCAAAGGACAATAACAATACTGTAATGGAAAATAATAACGGTGACCCTGTATAAGGTACGTGATAATACGATTTATTTTCAACTGACGACATATACAGAAGACGTCTATAATTTCGATTGCATCACAAATCGGATTCGTACAAATATAATAATATGTACAGTATGAGCGTTGATATCCTCGTGTATTTCCCAAAGGATTTGTTTTGACGACGGCCGAATTTCACGATATACACGTATAATATTACAGATATTACACGAATTCCTTCAGTGTCATTTTCCTCGAGCCGAGAACTATAAAATTCAATTTGTTTTGCCGACTGCAGAAATCAAAATATCAATTTATCATTTCAAGAGTGAACGAATCGTTGATTGTATTATTATACGCGTTTATGTGTTGTTTTTTGAGGTTGAAAACAAAAGATAATTATAATATTATAAAGACGTTAAATATAGTTAAAAGTTAATATTTATATAGATTTCGACGAGATTTAAAATCAAAATTGAAATTGAAAAAAAAAAAATATAATAATAATCGCCCCACCCGAAAACGAATAATAATATTATGTTAAATATCTCGTTTGGTTTATAACAATAATTTGTATACGAACGTAATATTATTATATTTATATTATGTTTACCTAAATACCAATAATATAACCTATAAATTGCATATAGGAATTTTTATAAATTATCGTATATTTTTATTAAACCGAACCATCGTGATTTTTTTAAATTATTCGGTATATCCAATATAAATATTATATTTGTAGTATTGTATTTATAACATCATATTTATATTTTTTTTTCCTCCCGTCTTTTGATTTATTTTTTTATGCGTCGTGTCCTCGGGCAGAGTGAGTATTGGTCGTCCTTATAATTTATCCGATTAAATTTGTTTAACCGTTTCGTTTAATGATTTATAAAGACATAAATAAATACATATATATAATACATATTATACGTAATAGATGGACGATAATAAATAATATTTATTTTGTATATATATTATACATTCTTAAAAGTAATCGAAAAGTATAATCTGAAACACGAATTTCACGACCGATGTTTAAAGTCGAGATCTCGCGGATACGCATATTATAATATATAGGTAAAACGTATAGAAATCAAATTCAAGAATCATGCGTTCAGACGACCAAAATTAATTCAATCTCGTTTTATCGAAATATTATTTTTTTAAATTATATTAAGCGCATGTGAAGGAAAATAAGCTTAAAAATATTTACAAAAATATGAAAAAAAAAATCATTCAAATAAAATACGACCGGTATTGAACGAATCTTTACGAGTTATTTTTATTAAAATTTTACAATAACTTGACTTTCGATTTATTATAACATATTATATATTGTGACCAGGACAGCACGTGTTTGACTATTCCTATACACTTTCGAAATCCATTTTCACGACTTTTCCTATCCTCATTTATATTATTATAAGTTTATATCTTATATGGACGAAGGACGATCAATTATACGTTCGAATTATGGCCTTGGCTACATCATTGTCGTATATTTCTTACCTGGGAGAAAACAATCAATCGTCGTTCTAGTCATTCTAGTTTTACCAGAAATCAAATATTATATTTTTATAATAACGTTTCTAATAATTATACAGCAATTTCGAAATGTAATCGTCATTAAAATTAAATTCAACAACGTTATATATCAAATTTGAATAAAATCAACTATACCTATATTTTATTATATTATAAAAATGTTTTTTAATTGTATATTATATAACCACAATATATTATATTTATTATTATTCTAATTATTATTGTTTAATTAACGCCTTATAAGGAATAATGTGTACAAGACGATACAAATTTTATTTACATAAATTAAATACTAAATTACTTATAAATACATAATATAATTTATTAATGAGACATATGTAGTGATTTAAAAGAAATAAAGAAATTTAACAGTAGGTACTATAAGGGCGTATAACTATAAGAAAAGCATCGTTCGATAGGAATATAACATTCTGTGTAAGGGATGATATCATGTGCATGGGATGTTCCGAGAATAGGAACAAAAAGAAGGCGAGTGAGATCTAACAGAATTAGATGGTACACGGAAAGAAATCTTATATTAAAATCTCGGACGTAATTGTATATTATAAATACGGGGAAAAGAATGAGACGGTTAAGAAATATTCAGCTTTTACAACTTGCTATATACACATAGAAAACAATAAAAATTATGTATACGCATTATACCTGTTATTAATATTACGGTGTATTGTCTGTATAGTAATATTATAAATGCGATACTATATCGTTAGTTACCATATACCGTATTTACCATAAATACTATACCATACTTCGTCGTTATAGTGAAGAAAAAAAATAACTCTTATTCATTATTTATGCATTCTGGCCATTCCGCGGCGACTCTATATAATATATAAACGGTTATAAGTATATAAGCTCGCAAAAAAAATAAGTATAAAATCTTAAAACCGAATTGTATATACAATACGAGAGTTGAACACTATATAATTTAATATTATAATTATACGACGATTTACATATTAAAATATTTAATATTATTAGTTATTACCAGTGTGCCGATAAATCACGATAAAATTATTTAAATTCAATATATTGTTCAAAGACGTCGCGAATATTTAATTTGAAAAAAATGTTAATTAATGTGAGCGACTCGATAGAAATTACAGGTGAGTTTATAAATAGTATTATTATTATTATTATTATTATTATTTTTTATTGTAAACTATTTACTCGTTTCAATTTTCAGCCGCCAAAAACGATTTATACCTACATAATAATATTATATAATCTACCTACATAAATGCGGCATGGTTTTTTTTAGGTTAGGTATTATTATATACCTCTGTATATACCCATATGAAATCTTCAAAATTATTACCAGAAATACCAAGTACCATTAAATGTGATTATGTAAATGTGAAAATTGGTTACCCTCGGACGACTTATAGGTTATATACCCACGATAATATTCCACAATATTAGAGTATATACATTTATATGGACAACTCGAATTCAATATTTTACTGAATATTTCATTTTAATATTTTTTTTTTTTTTTTTTTTTTTTAAAGGACTTACTTCATACTTAATTCATTACTAATAAAATAATTTATTTCTGACCTACTACAGTATATTCTTATATTTTATTAATGTATGCAAGACTTAGCATGTCACTGGTTATAATTTACACGTATACCTATTGATTTTATCATTTTTATTGCCACCGAATAAATTCAATTTTCTCCGTGACAACAAAATATAATAACACTTTAAACATAGGTAAATGAACTCTTATTGTTATTATAATTGTTTTTCGAAACAATAGTTCGGTATACGTAGAACTATTACGTCATAGCCTCATAAGGTTATTAATTATTATAATATAATTTTGTTATTAAATTCTCGTGGCGCATTTATTATAATTTATAACATTATAATACCTATATATCAGTGTGTCGCAAATCGATTATTGAAACTATATGTAAATATAATATTGAATCACTAACCTCGAAAAAACTCAGTTAAAACTTAAAAGTAAATTTACAAAAAAAAATAAAAATATGAAAAATATGAAATTGAAAAAAAAAGTTAATCAAAAGTCGACGAGAATGTGCTACTATTGATTATTGCGCAGTTATATATAAATTATTATTTTAAAGTATAATCAAATCTTAATATATTTCGCTAATTGTGATCGTATTATTTCAAAAGAAAGTACCAATGTGTAACAGATAAGACAAATTGAATCTCTGAAATAGAAACGCAATATATTATTACCTATATTATTATCATATTGGAATATTGGATATTTGATAAAGGATAAACGATCGATTTAAACGTTCCACATCTCGTTTCAACACTCTCTATCGGACTAACGTAATAATAATATTTTAAAACCAAAACAAACATTTCATACCGGTAGCAACCATTATTATAATACCACACTGTCGGCAAATGCGCACGTCTATTTGAAATAATACGTTTAATCTACTTAATTGGAATAATCACTGCGTTCGGACTACCCACTGTATAATATTATAATAATAATAATAATTATTATTATTATTATTATTATTATGGTTATACACTCATATAATAATATATACCTTTGGTAGATTATTGCGGTATACTGTAGTTAACTGCAGCTGTATATACCGCGTTATCGCGGTTATACGGGTATATAATACATTATATACAGTCTCCTTGCCCGCGAAACCGGTAGGTAACAATTATTATTATTTCGTTTTCGCAAAGAACGCACGCATAATTACATGATAAACTGCACGCCAATTTGTTCGCTTCGACCGTGATTCGCATAATATTCGCGCGTTATATAATCCTTATAGTGTATATTGTGTAAAAATAAAATTGTTTTAATTAATCGTCTGGGTTTGTGTTTTTTTTTTTTTTTTTTTATACAATTATTAAAAAATCGACAGAATAATGGAGATAAACGTACACGCGATATATAATTTTATTTAAATATATGCCAACACACTCTTTATAATCGCGTCCTGCGTTAATAGAATCATAATAATATTATTATTTTTATTTTCCACGACTTTTTTTCACTCGTCTTGTACCGGAAAATACCGCAGACACTAGGTTATTGGTACCTACCTTCCTAAATATACGAGTAAATAATACGATCAAAACTGGTTTTGCACGATAATACATCAAAGTTTCCTCCCCAGGCATCCGTAGCGCAACTATAGGAGAATGCTTGGGGATGCTCTTAACACTCCATAAATTGGCATACCAGTATTTGTATTCATTGGCAAATTATTTTACATAAAAAATATAATCAAAATTTTTAATTTATTACGATAACCGCCCATAATTTTAACCCAGCAGATTTTTTATTTTTTATATATATTAAAATTTCATCCCCGTAGAGCGAAATTTTATGGTCAAACACACGTTTGTGTTCCTATACGGGGTAAATATCGCACTATACCTAGGTAACATAATATTATAACCTATAAGTTATTATAACGCGTGGTCCTTTTTTCCGCGGACCATATACGAACCCGTCGACGATTGCAGACATTGACGGACGGACGAGCGGCTCGCGTTATAAGTATAAATAATTTTAAACTGACGGTTTCATTTTCACACCGTCTGTTTCAGTTAATTAAAATTTACGAGCTCGCGTTATTTTTATATTTATACGCATCGAATAATATTATAAATATATACGCGTATTTATCGGTTCGTCAAAACCCACGGGTTTAATGTCTGTACGTGTAAAAATTATAATAACATATCGTGTTCGGGTAACCGCAACAGGAAATCGTGTGATTTTCATCGACTTTTCATACGCGCGGTTAGAAATTTTTTAAATTATATTATAAATAATCCCGTGTATTATGTACAAAACGTTTCCGTCTCTAAATTGTAATATTTATATATAGTTCATCTCTTATAAAATAACCAATATAAAATAATACCATCCGAATTAATTTGATGATTAATATACAATTTAAATGGTTTTAATGCTCTCCTGGAAAATGATGAAAACGTAGATACGTGTTATCACGATTTACCTATAACGATATTTTTTTAAATTTAAATAAGACACGAGATTTTGATAGCGACACAATCATTTACTACTAAATTGTAAAGGAGAGAAAATTTGTAAAAAAATATTATACGTACTTTTTTCAACGACGTTTTCGTCATTTTTTGACAACAAGTAATTCGAACTATACGCGAGACAAGGAAAGAAAATCGAGAAAAGTTTCAAACTCAAATTGTAACGTACAATATAATTAATAATCGTTTGTATTTATTCTGTGAACCGGATACTTTCTGTTTTTCTAAAAACAAAAAAAAAAAAACAAAATTAAATCTTTAATGACAAATGACAAATATTGTCTTGTTAACATATGATTAAATCCTATCGTTATTATTAAAATATTAACCTAACCTATGAAAATTGTTTTTTTTTTTTTTTAAAAAAATCCCCGTCAAAATTTTCTTTACAAAATACTCCTATACGATTAATTATATTATATAGTCGAATATTACAATGGTCAATCGTTGAATTTAGAAAAAAAATATAATGATTTCTATTCATAAATTGTTACATAAAAATTAAAATTTTTAATGACGGTAACTTTCATCGATTTAATTGTTTTATAGTATTGTTATTTTATCATTATTATAATAATATGCAGTCGAGTGTAATCTCGAAAAGTTAAAACGAGGAAATTCGTTATTTCAATATTTTGTTATACATTACATTACGAGTGCATATTTTTTGTTTTCGGACTTGTAAATTTATTATTTTTACATATTATTATTATTATTATTATTATTATATAGTATCGTATAAGTATATTAAAACGTGTCGGAATTAAGTTTTTACTACGGTGTGTATAAATATTAAAATAAAAACGCAATCTTTGAAATTACACCAATTTTCAGATGTTATCTATTCTACAATAATACACAATACACTTATTATATAATAATATTATAATTACGACGAAACGATTTTCCGAGAATAAAAAATATTACATTATACGTACTTTGTATAATGCGTCGATCGTTTAAAAATAAAATTATTATAATAACTGTGTGCGCGAGTCTCTTATTATTATTTACATAAAAATACAATAAAAAAATGTAAAAGAAAAACGCGTCGAATACGCTGCAGCACGATAAATACTCAAAACGTAAGTTTAAGGACCTTTCTTTTTTTTTTTTTTTTGTACATAACTTCATAAGATAACCTCGACCGCGTCGTTTAAATATGTATTTTTTTTTTTTTTATTTTAAATCGTGGAAAAGTCAAAAAACTGTTTTCAATAAAATATATTGTCTTAAAGATGTACACGGACGACGACTATAAAAATACATATATTATTATATTATACTCGTATTATTGTATAGCGCCCACGTCGTTTGGCTATTTTTATAATTTTCACTCGCTGCAGATTGTATCAAATTATAATCATATTTTCGAATCTTTGCAGGAAGGGAAAATTATTTAACGTCGAATACGTGGACGGACTATAATAATAATAATAATAATAATAATAATAATAATAAAATAATAATAATAATAATAATAAATAAGGTATTGAAATCCGTAGGTCGATCGGATTATAATAAAATATTATATTTACCCTTTAATATATAATATATTAATTTTTATTGTATATCCATCGATTTTGTTCTCTTTGATTATATCATAAAACGTATTCGAATAAACATTATTATTATATTATTGTTCCTTCACGTGTCTTTAGTATCTTATCGTTCATAATATTATATATTATTATCCTAATTAACACAGAATGCGTTAATTATGAGATTACTGCAGAAATTTACCATTCGATTCGATTTTTATCACTTATTCGGTTCCTCGTCGTGTGATCCTTTAAACGTCTCAAACGTGAAAAAAGTTCTTTTGCAATTTGCACGCTGGCTGCACTGGGTAGTGGGTACAGAAATAGTTTTATAATAACAGCTTGATTGTATGTTTCATTGAATGTAACTATGTATTTTTTCAGTAAATCAATTACATTTATGATTTATCAAATTGTTTATTTTAACATTATTGTGAAATTCATAATTTTTATTTGATTTTTTATTGATAATCGCGATCACAGACGGAAATGAGTTTAAAGATGCATGTCCAAGTGCGCATGTCGCGTAATTGGGATAAAAATATTAAAGAGGGCAAAAAATTTTACTTAAAAAAAATTCGTTAACTTACCTGGCTTTTTGTTATTTACTTGTACTACAATGTACATATTATACCTACTATACTTACATTTAAATAAAAATATTAATATAATTTCTTATCAACACGTCGTTTAATAAAACGATTTTTACTCGGAAGAGTTATACATTTATACCTACTATAATAAACATAATATCGAGGGTGACAAAATCCTCCTTCAGTAAAATCGTTGATCGTAATATCGTTCGATATAAAACGGGAAAAAATTAATCATAAATTTGTAAATCAGATTTTGGTTTTCAAAACTAAAGATAGTTTCGCATGAACGTGAAAAAATATATTTTCTACACCCGTCTTAATAATACAATATAACCTTAGAATTTTTTTAAATATTATTTATTCACCATTTTATAACGTCCACTGGTTCATCGATTAATTCGTGACTGGACCTATATCATATTTGTTTTTTTTTTTATATTTTTATAGTTTTTACAAAAAAAAAAAAAAATCATAAGCAAACTGTTATATTTAATGTCCGAAGTGTGACCAACATAACATAATGTAATAATGTTATTATATATTATATTTCCTACACTGATTACGGGTTATATATAATACACAATTTACACTATTCTGTAATTAATATAGGTACGCGCGTGCGTAAATATTTAACGAATCGCGTTATATATTCGCGCGAAAGCAATTATAAGGATCAAAATGATAATATTTGCACTACAATTTCTTATCACGAAAATAGCACGGGCTTTTCTGTCGCCCGTCGGTTTAATTCGCGGCCTAAATGTATATACATTAATATACACGCGGTTAATCGAAAGTCCACTGTCGAGGTGCAAATATTATATATTATAATATATACCTACTTGTAATATAATATTATTTGCGCGTTAAAAGGACCGTCCGATGTCCTCGTTCCATTTTGAAATTTTATAATAATAAATACGCGTGAAAAGTTTTGTTATTAATAAACATTTTGTCCAAATGTCTGCAATTCATAATATTTGTTACATTATAATTCGAAAATTACCTCTGGTTTTCTTCTAAGGTAGACAATATAGTAATACAATAGACAATATTGTATATGTTAAAAATACAAGTATAGGCGTAAAGATAGTTATAAATATGTGAAAAAAATTGAAAATTGCATTCCTATATATCTTTACTTTAGTCGATCAAAAGTTATATTACAATGTTAAAATTTTAAAATACGTAAGATTTATTTCTACGATTATAAAAAATATAATCTTATTTATAATTAAATTGTAAACTATATATTATATTATTGTGTCAGGAATATTTATGTTGTCGTAGAAAAAAACATCAGATCACCGTATATTAATTATAATACTATTTTAACTTATTTTATCTTATCTCATCTCATCTTATCTTATCTAATCTCATCGCATCTCATCTCATCTTATCTTATCTAATCTTAACTTACAATATTATTTTCTTTTTCATCTTCTTTCTCAGCTTACCGATCCGTTGAGGATCATCATATTGCTGCCTTCAACAGGTCTCCCCAACTCTCTATATATTGTGTGAGTCGACTCATATACGTCACGTTCTGGTCTATAACTTTCAAATTCTTGGCAACTACATCGATCCACCGGGTCCTGAGTCTCCCTATAGGGGCCTTCCTAAGGGTCTTCCTAGGGTATCCTCCTATAGGAGTCTTTTTTTCTTTTCTTCATTTTATACTACTAATATAATAGTCGTCGTTAATATTACATGTAAAATATAATATACAAGTATATTCAAATCGAATAATAGCGTAAAAATTACATACGCGCGTCTGATGGAATTAGAATATTATTCATATTTTTTTTTTTTTTTTTTTTTAGTTATTGTTAATTCGTACGTTTTTGAATATATACGCGATACGAATATAATATCTTACAAAATTCCAACTCGTATACGCGGAAATTATTTTTTCGAGCGTACATAAATTTTGTTTAAAAACACATATATTCATACACATTTTTCCACGTGCGACATGATATTATAACGGGTGTATATAAAACCTAATAACGCGTTCGTTTATTATTATAATATATAACGAGGAGAAACGCGTCCCGGCGGTTTTTGTCGCTAAAACATGTCAAACGCTCGCGCGCCATCACGGACGGTCGTATCCAGCGAAGTGTTAACGCGTAAGATATAAAAACGATAATATAATATTTTTTTCGTTTTTACTCAAATAAGTTTCTACTCGTATACAATATATATATTATATATTATACGTATATCATACACGCGCCGTCTAGATGGAAGCTATTATTTTATTTTATTTTTTCTTCTCCTCCGCGCGACCGTCTCACAAGTCGGACGTTTCTATGATGCGCGCGCACGTTATAATAATAATAATACGTGACGTATACACGTTATATACATAAGGTTCATACACCTACGATAGCTGCTCAAATCTAATATATATATAAAATATTTATTTATACCTACGCGAAAACTTTAAAATACGAAATCGCGCGATTTCATCGATAGAAAAATAAGAGTGTAAAATAAATATCGAGTGCCAAAACGCAGATAATATTATTATTTTTATGTTTATCGTGACAAAAACGAAAATCTATTTTGAGTTCGACTATACACGGTACACGCGGTATAGGCGGTAAGGTAAATTGCGGTTAACCAGAGGCTAATCATAATTTTATACCAACCACGGCTCTAGAATTTTTTTTTTTTTTTTTTAGAAATCACTTGGCAATATATATTATAGTAGGTAATATAATCATATGGTTATAAATATACCGTGTTAATGGTATTATCCGCTCAGACTTGGATTCGGATTCGAGCGAAATTATTTAAAATAATTTATATACGTTGATTTTTTCATTAACTTTAATCAATTAGCAGATTATTCAAATTCGTATAATACGCTTTGATAATTCCAAAATTACGTATCTATGTCGCGGTAACCTGTGGTATTATAATTAAAAAAAAAAAACATCTGTAAAACGTTTTAGTTTTAATGCCGACGACCGTCGAGTTCGATACCAATCATTCACGACATCTTATGATAATAGTATTATTTTCGTTATCTTCGTGTGTTTGAAATAATTCGAGTTGTTGTCAGTTGTCCTGTCATGCGGTCGCAATTATAATATAATATATTATCATCCGAACGTGACCGCGGTTACCGCGGTTTACCGTACACTCGATGATCAGTATAATACTATAATATTATATATTAGTATATTACCATCGTTGACAGTTTAACACCACACAAGTGTTTATCAAGAGCATATACCTACATAATCGCAACTACCTATATTATTTTAGGGTCTATTTCGATTTCGACCGCGCGACACGGAAAAACGCTGGCCGATTTGAATATTATTTCGATGAAAAAATCAAAATGAATCCGTGAGTAGCGACCAAATTCGAATAATTAAAGTGTATGTAAGTACGTATTTTGTGAAATTCACGTTTATATCTTCTTTTTATTCTTCTTCTTCCTCTTCTTCTTGTTCTGGGCTTTTACAGTCCTTTAAGGCCCATCGCCGCAACAACATACTCTCTCCATCCATTTCTATTAATTGCACATTCTTTTGCGTTCCTTACATTCAGAAGTTTTAAGTCTTCTTGTACTTTATCCACCCATCTCTGCCTAGGACGTCTTCAAGGTCTCTATGTGTCGGGTTTCCATTTCGTTATTGATCCAATCATTCCCTCTGATCTCCATACATGTCCCGCCCAACATATCCTCGTGCTCTTCAGGGACCCAATAGCCAATAATGGTAGGTTCCTCATAAAGATTATCCAATTTATCGCTGTTTCTCATTTCATACTCTCCATCGTTATTTCTCTTTGGACTGAAGATTCACGTTTATATAACACATTTTATTTCGGATAAAAAAAAAAAAAAAAACATTTTTTTCATTTAAATAATTCGTTTGCATTTTAAATATATTTTACGTCTCTTTAAATAAATATAAAGAACATAACGTTCCGAAACGAAATTCCCGTTTGAAATTTGAACGATGTATAGTGATTTTCATGAGTCTTATTTCTTTTTTTTTTTTTTACTTTCGAATTTTCGATAAAATATTATTATTATATAGTTTGGACGCGCGCAAAATAAACGAGACGTTTAATTATAACAATAATCCCGCGAGCTCGAGACTATTCTCTTTGCTTTGATTATTATACGCGTAATTATAATAAAATAATATTGAGAAATATTATTTTACGATTACGACGAACACGAATTATTTTGTCGGGCGTTTTAATTTATTTATTATTATTATTTTAGGCGTTTCCGGAATTTTGAGGAACAACAAAATTGTTTTAAAAATCACGACAGCGGTAATTAAAAAATATTAAATAGTTATATATCTTTTGCTATACGTATATATTATTATTTATTATATAAATCAACTTTAAACAAACGAAACATCCCGAGTATCTTATATTATATTATAATATTACGTGTATTGTACGCAGCTCGGAATTAAAAAAATAAAGAAAAAAAACACTTTCCTCCAAAAATTAATTATAGCAGACTTATTTTCGGGGGAAATAATAATAGTAATAAAAATAATAACAATAATAATAATAATAATAATAATAATAATAATAATAATAATAAAATATTGTTAACCGATTTTTCGAAATATTGAATACATTGGTTAAAATTTGTCTAATTTAATATTCGAGACGTTGTTATTTTTATGCAGCATTATAATGAATTCTACTATTCTAGAGAGGAAAGGAACATCATATCCCACATCTTGAAGAGGAAAACGAAATTAATTGAAACCTCATAAGACAATACCTTCATCAACAATAGTTTCGAATGAAAGATCACGGGAAGAAGAAGTAGAGGACGTCCTAGAACTTCCTACTTTTAGGATCTGATGCTGCTGATGAACACAACATAATATTCACAGCTGAAGAACCTATAGCAACCAACAGGGAGACATGGCTATCACGAAAAGGCGCTGCTTTTAAAAAATGATGATCATAGTGAATTTGCACGTCCACAATTGACGCCAAAGTATTTACGATATAATTATATTATAATTAGGTACCTATATGATTTATGGAATGTTTTGACTATAGTAAACGTAAACCCGTTAAATATCTTTTCGTAAAACGCATGCGCACAAAGACGAATATATATTTTTTCCATAAATTTAGAAATATCAATTTTTTTTTTTGTATTCTCACAATTTATAAACAATAAATTGATAACATATCAAATATTTCTTTTATTATAGAAATTTAATACTAATATAAAATTTTTTAAATTATTTAGTAAACGATTTATGTATGATTAAAAATCGCTAGTTTTCTTTTACTAATTATTATTTTATAGTATTACTAATAATTATAATAAGTACGCGTGATATAATTTCTATAATCACAATTGTCGTATTTTTCGAAAAAATCAAATTACACACGAGGCAAAATATTTAATGTTATATCGATTGAAAATGTCATCTTCTATAATATTTTTTGAATTAATTGTGTAAAATATTATTTATAAATTTATTATATATTCTTCTTTTTTTCAGACCAGTACATCACGAAGATACTTAATGTAAAATTATATTTATGTGCACATTAATTATTATAATATTGGCCAATTCATTGTTATGGAAATGCGCGTTCAAGGTTAATATTTCCATTGAAATATCATTTATTTATAATAATACTAACGAAATACGACATATGATTTTATAATAAAAAAAAAAAAATAATATATCAACATCTGTTAGATCTGAAAATTGTTAAAAAATTCAAGTCGTGTATTATTATTATTTTTTTACTTACCTCATTAAAAATAGATTATTATTATTATTTCACCGATTAAAACGATTCAAAATTTTAATAATATAATAATTCGTTATTCTTCCGTGGATATTTATTATGTGTGCGATTAGTTATCGATATTATTCGTTTTACGATTAATTATTTTAATAGTCTTCGATATTTAAAATATTTACTTATAACAGAGTTGTATACTCGATAAAATAAAACGAGTTATCTTTAAACGTTTTCAAGTCAACGGGAATTTTTCGTTATGATAAAATTTACTCGACTAATATTCGATATAGTATCAGTAGACTAGTATTAGTCATAGGTATTTATAAAATATTTTCATTGACGACTACCTATACAGGTATACCTACGTAGAATAAGTATTTTTTTTTTTTATATTATAATATAATTATTTATTTAAATCTCCTTGCATTGTAATCGTATGTATTGTGATGCAATAATATATATATTATAAATTATAATATAACCGCTGTGGCGCTGTATATGTATTTACTTATATATATATACTATATATACTATATATACTTATATTTACTTATAAACGTGGTATGCGTTCCGAAATCAAACGCACGAAAATCGTCTAGGGCCCGTTATAATTATATATTATATATTATCCAAACCGTATTATAGAATATATTATATACGGAAAAGATATTTGACACACGTCCAAATTATAATATAATAATATGATTTATAAAGTGACAATATACTCGTATGTATTGAAACCTGGGAGAAAAATTGCAGAAAAACTGTTACTATATCCCTCGTACGTATAATATAACATTGCGATGTTTTTTTCTTTCTCACGGTCATCGACGGATCGAAATTTACAATCGTTTCGAATAATAAGATTGATTCGTACTATTTTTATAGTTATATAAAGATGATCCATGATAGCGAAGAAATGCGTTATACAAGACTGCCTCCGAGAAACACGCTGTAGATAGAACAAGACGCGTAACGTAGAAGAAGAAGAAACGGAAACGTCACAAGAGATTTTCACGCGTATTATATATTATACGTACACGAATAAATCGGTCGTAAATTATAATATATTATTTAGGCGTTTTAAGGAGGAAAATAATAATAATAATAATAATGATAATAATATAATGTACCATTTAGAAACAAGAAAATATTTGAGTGCGAGTTGAGATAACGTCGCTCCGCGGACGAGTATAGGTTTTATAAATAATAAATAATAAAATATTATCGGTATATAATATTACGTATATATACCCAATCAAGTACTACGACGCGCGTATTATAAATATATTATATTCGAACCATTTTTTATTATTTTTTTATTTTTTTCTCCCCGTTTAAAAAAAATCAAAACGTATAATTATTCCCCCCGCCGCCACCGCCTCTGCCTGCGTCCGATCGCCTCGTGTAAAACTCATATATTATATTATTATTATTATTATTATTATTATTATTATTATTATTATTATTA
>JAIUCT010000001.1:13674065-13691169 GCA_021307375.1 Tetraneura akinire
TTATTATTATTATTATTATTATTATTATTATTATTATTATTATTATTTGGAGAGCGGAACACATAACGATGATAATAATAAAAATAATTACCTTATAACGTAATGAAGTCCAATAATATCGCCTTTATATTTCTTTAAAAATATATAATAATAATAATAATAATAATAATAATAATAATAATAATAGCTATGTATGTGCATTGTGCATATTATAAATGGCATCGACCGCCGTCGTCTGATATTATATAATCGGTCCTGGATATTGTAATCGGCGGTAGTAATATTATCTGATATAATATTATTATTATTATTGTGTATATTATAATAATAATATTAATATCGGACTGCGGGTAGGTAAAATGCGAGCATTATAAATTTATAATAATAATATATTATTATTATTATTAATATTATTATTATTATTATTATTCCGTATATCGAAACAAATAATAATAATATGATATTGGCGCATTCTTTGGATATTTCCGTGCGTATAGAAAATAATCTCTCCCCTCTGGAAGCATAAGATAACATGTATAATATTATTGCGATAATCCGAGTGCGTCGCGGAAAGAATAAATTTAAAAATTATATAAAAAAAAAAAAATAAAAAAATTCCATTATTTTCTCGTCGTATTTGTATTATATACACGTTTTAAATATCATATTTTATTACACGCCTAATTTATATTATATATTTTTATTGTATTCGTATCGCCCACGTTTAATTATAATTTTGACGCGAACGAGTCTCGTTAAAAATTATCGTATATTGTACCTACGCACACATAAAAAATATTCGGACCAACGCCGCTCGTACTTATACGAATATTAATTTATTAATAGTTATTAAATATTATTGTTAACATAATATACTCACTTGATAGTATTAATTATATCGTAATTTTTTTTTCTGTCCGTAGGTTTGTCGGAGATAAAAATTTTAACGCACGCACACAAATTTTGATATTTCGCCGACCAATATATTGCTTTACTATATTATTATACTTCGTGTTTAAGATTTTGTCACGTGTACCGCCGACAAATATTAAATTGAGACACCTTAAAATATACGAAAAAAAGTGTGACTTAAAAAAATAAAAGACATGGCCGATGGTGATGAGAGGGTCCGTTGTAAAAATATTTATAACGAACACTTTTCTTTTTTTTTTCAATTCATTTTTTATATTTATATAATAATTTACAGGAAAAAAAAATGAAACACATATAAATATAAATACTATAATATATATTAATTATAATATTATGCGTGTATAATATAATATATTATATATTTATATACTGGCTAAACGTTAATATTATAGTATATAATTTATATAATGTTTAAAAATTCTATTTATTATATTTTATTAAAAATTAATTAATAATTATTTATTTTTTTTTTTTTTTACTTTTACGTTTTTCTCTTTGGTTTTATCTACAACCGTTTTACACGTAATAATAATATTATTATATATTAAAAAAAAAAAAAAAAAAAAATGTATTTAATAATTTAATAAAATTACGCCGATATACATAATATGATACAAATATATATAAATATAATAGGTGTATACTTCTATATATAAATGCAAAATCTCGATAGTCGGAGGATCTTATAAATGTCACACACGACTTTATGATATTTATATATATTTAACGTCAAAGATATTACAAATAATATTTACATTTTTTTTATTATATTATCGTAATATATTCGTTAAAAATAATACGTAATTATTATATATATATATATATATATATATTATAATGACGTGCATATACGTTCGAGTTACGAGAGATAAAAATTTAATTTATAAATAAATAATAATAATAATAATAAAAAAAAAAAACATGCCAATAGAAGGAACTACTTAAATAATTATTTTATAATACGTAATATTATAATATATTTTTTATACAATTTTTTGGACGTTTTGGATGTTTTTAGTTTATGAAAAATGTACGTCGAGAGGAGGTATACAATATTATTATATTTTTCTATAGTTTAACTTATTTTTGTTTTTTTTTTTTCGTTTTCAACGACACACACGCTCTACACGATTATTACAATATTAATTTATTATTTTATACATTATTTTAATTATTATTATTATTACTTTTTTTTTTTTTTTTTATACATTATAAATATTTTAAAAATTACAATATTTTTCTAAAAATCAGTCGGTAAAATTTATTTAGTCGTAATATACTGAAAACAATAATAAATACATTAAATAACGCGTCAAAAGTCAAAACATAATAATAATAATAATAATAATAATAATAATATCGACTCGTCGTCGCTTGTCCGAAAGGGCAGCGGAGTTTGCGTATATTATGTAAAACGTACAAGATCGTACCCGTACGTGTAATAATTATTATTAATTATCGATATTATAATTTATTATCGTTCTTATTGACGCCGTGATTTTTGAGATCGAACAATAACATTACGCAAACAGTTTGTTTTTTTTTTTATATAATATATAATATTATAATAATAATAAACTATCGCTATACAAAATATTATTATAATATATATATATAGTTTTGCACGTGAAAATATTCGTAAGAATAACATAATAATTGTTTTGTACGCGCCTCGTAAAACGTCACACAATACGAACAAATTTTGTAATATATTAATAATATAAAATATATGATACACTTAAAATATATAATAAATAATTAATAATACGTTTAATAGTCGTTACGTCTATAAATAATAATAATATAATTTATACTATATATATATTTTAATTTTTTTTTTTTTTTTTTTTTTTTTTTTTTACTGATCTCTTAAAAGCCAAAATAATAAACTTACAAATTACAATGCGTAGTATACAAAAAAAAAAAAAAAAAACATTTATATAATATATTATATTACATACGATATCGTTTCGAATTTGCGATATAATACGTATAATATAATATGCGATGTACAAAACGAGAAAAATCTTCACTAGTTTATCGTAATAATAATTATATTATTATCATATCATATCATTTTTATTTTTTTATCTAAGTACAACTTATTATTTTATAAATTTATAATTACAAACTTTTTGTTTTCTTCTTCCGCCGCTATATTTTAATTTATAATAATATAATATATATACATATTATACATACGGGCCACGTGGTTAAAACAATACAATAATATTTTAACGCGTTTTATTTATGTCGCCGTGCTGAACAAAACGGAATTGTTGAAGAACTTGGCCCTGGTATCTGTAAAGAGAAGAAAAAGAAAAAAAAAATGAAAAAAAAAACCATCAGTCAATATTTTTTTGTAATATTATTATGTAGTTTGTTTCCATTTTCATATCGTTCGAATTTTTTTCCCTCCCTCTAATGTTACGTTATACGCGTAATACGTACGATTTATTTTAACGGGTGTATTACGCGAAATTCCAAAACGATATAATATATAGGTATAGAGTATTATTATTATTATACAAACGAACGCGGTATCGTACGACTCGATATTATAATATAATTGCTGTCGGAAACAGAAGGAAACTCTATATTATAATATTCGCCTTTCTCAGTTTTCCCCGCGGAGCTTTATAATAATATGATTGATTGTTTTCCCGAACCATATACAATTATGTTATAAACGCGTATAACAGTCATGAAAACAATACAACATAATATTATTATTATATAACGATATCATTCCCCGTTGAATTCGTACGTATGAAACGATATAATATTCCGATCAATTACGATATATGTTATCATTGTATTATAATATATAGTTGTCCATCTGTCAAAATTTAGGTACTAAGAAAATTCGATAACAAATTTCGTACCCAAATATAACGTTTCAAAATAAGAATTTCATCTATTATTATAATAATATAATTGATACTAAAAAAAAATTTAAAAAAAAATTACTCTTAATACCTAATTGTTCCAGTGAGTTGACACGTCACCCCTCACACCCTCTAAATAATTATGGCCGCCCTTGGTTACTCGTCGACACGCAACTATATATTTTTATACATATATACACGTAACATATGTACATTTAACCTGTCAAAGGGATATATATATGTGCGAGGCGATTCGTGCAAAATTGATATAATATTATTCGTATACGTATATAATAATTTAAATACGCGGAAGAAAAACCACTTATATAAGTTGAAAGTTTTGGAAATTTTTTTCGTGGAAATGTTTGGAAAATCGGAAAGTTTTCAAAATTATAGATTTATAGTAACCTAACCGTGTCATATAATATATAATAAAATATCGGAAGTATAATATTTATTGCTCATATATAGTTATAGTTATAATATATAGTACGTAAAGCGTATATCCAACTATAAAGTGGCGAGCGAACTGCGGCGAAGGGTTAAATATGGCACGAATCGCATACTTCCGGAAATTACTCCTCTACAATAATTAAACTATCTAAATATCTCTTCCCCCAATAACCTCGGTACGAAATCGTTTGCGAATTGATATTATATCGTATACACGAATATGTACTTTCGAGAAACGCTAGTTTTCAATCACATATACTCGTATTATATACGACATTACGACTATACAAGTCCGTAGTCAATTTGACACCAGTTGGGTTATAATTATTTAATAAAACTAGATTTAAAAAAAATTGTTAGAAATTTTTCTGGCTGGTTTTATATGATAATTTCGACTATATACTCTCGTTTATAAACGCGTAATGTTATGTAGGTAGGTACACGCGAGTATTATTTATAACGATATTATATTATATCCACGAATCTAAAATGTGCACACGTACCTGGAACGGGCGATTTTATATCTCTGTCCGCGTGTTGACTCTGCTGTTGATTCTGTTGGGCGGACTGTTGTTGTCTGGCCTTCCGTTCCAGGTCGAGCTCTTGCGCGAACGTTTCTGCGAACACGAAAAGAGGAGGGGAAGAGAAAAAAAAGGGGGAAAATCCCATTGTATTATACGTCGTCTTGCATAATAATGTATAAGGTTATAGGTACTTATATAATATCGTATTTTACATTTTTCGCGTTTTCGAGGGCGCTTTGGCTAATCGAATAGCCACGCGAGGCAAATGTCATTGTCGCGCGGGTGCAAAGGGGAGGTATACGATTATATTCTATATATGTGTGTGTGTGTGTGTGTGTGTGTGTGTGTGTGTTATACGGGTAGTGAACGAGGAGAGAGTAGGCGCGCCTTCGGGCGTATCGTCTTATGCAAAACGCATCTATGCATTTATAATACGCGTTTCATAATGCGAATTTGCCCGGAAAACGTTTATATTATAATGTATATAATATTATATTCACCGTGCGCATAAATCGAGACTTTTCCACCCTCCCTCTCGTCGCGTCCTCTCCTCCGAAGGCCTTTTTTTTCTCATTTCCACCCCTCAACCCCCGCGACATTCACATTAACCCGCGCGCTATCGTACCACGTTTATTATTGTTATTGCCTTCTATTATTATTATTATTATTATTATTATTATACTATATATGTATATAATATACGATATTATACGCGAGTGTGTTCGCCTCGCGTATATAATAATAATAATAATATATATTTACGAGCTCGACCCTGCGCCCCGCGGGTAGAAGCGAAAAATTATCTTTCGTCGTGTGTACAAAAATTGTAAAACTATAAGATTCCGTCGAATAATATTCGAATAAACCGACCGACACCATCATAATATTAATGATATATTATAATTTGAATATAATATATATTACATTCTTTTTGTTTAAAGGTCTCGTGACAAAACCATCATACGTCGTCGTTGCGAATACAATATTATTGTATAGGTATGTTATGCGTAACGGGAAAAGTTATATTCGTTTATATAACGATAGCAAGAGACGTGAACGCCTTTCGAGCGGGTAACGTCCGAGATCGTTCTCGTTGCGGCCGAGTATTACGCTTATTATACGCATATAATATTGAAATATTTTTTAAACATAATGATATTATATAGGTACGTTATCACGGTATCGACGGTAACCGCGGTATGTATTATACTCACGCGGGCGCGTGTGTGTGCGTGATGTTCGTGCTACAGTAATCCGAGCTTAATAAATTCGCGCAGAGGGTTAAATTATTATTATTATTATTATAAAACGCATCATATATACACGCGGGCTGCAGAAACCATTCGTCAAATTAAAGATATGCATATATACCGACAGACGAACACACGTATACGACCGGAAAATTAATATCTCGACGGCGGTATAATCCTATTTCGTTGATTTGTAATTATACTGGCGCCGGCGAAAATTATATTATACGTATTATTATTATTATTATTATTATACACGTGCGTCGGAGTGATTATTATTTCTACCGCGGTCAACCGGATCGTTTTACCAAACGCGGAGGAGACGACCGCGGTCTTGTAACGTTGGCTTCGGAAAACCATATACAGAAAACAAAGAAAACCTCCCTCGTCCCGACCGAAGGAAATGAATACATTTCGGCACTATAAGTCTATAACAATATAGGTATATATATATTATATTATGTATAAATCATTCTCATCATCCGCATCGACCAAGTTTTCGCCTTTAATTATAAACCGTGACCGTGGTATATATGCGTGCGTTATATAGTTGTTTTAAGAAAGTTTGACGGACAAAGGTCTCTCGCGCGCGTATATATTCTCTTATATTAATAATAATAATAATTATTATTATTAGGTATATTACTAATTATTATTATACTCGCATTTCAAGACGTATTAATATTAAATACGGTTGCTTCGGATGTATTAATCCGCTTATATACATAATGCGAGCAGCGCAAAATGGTTGACCAAAAGGGTATAAGCGCGTAATATTATATTCTATATATATATTTTCTTAAACATCGCTCGTCCATATATACGACGACCGTCTTATAATATGTCTTGTATACATTTATTATAATAACATAAACCGAAATTTCACGTTCGACTTTCGGCCGTTATAATAATAATTATACGTTATACCCCGCATATAATAATAATAATAATAATAATAATAATAATAATAATAATAATAATATACTCTACGATTACAACTCGCGTAGGTACAATATTATAATATTATATACGTTATTACCGGGTATACGGTACATTATATACCTATACCATATATTATAAAATATATAGGTATACGGTTATATTTATCGTCGTGTTATAAATACGATATCCGCGGTTCGTCTATAAATATAACGATCGTATTTTTCACCCCTTCGCGGTTTACGGCGTGATGCGTTTAATCGCAGATTTGCATATTACGTCGTCTTCGTGTAAACACGCAATCATATATTATATTATAGTAGTATATTGTCGCGCATATTATTTTGCGCGCGTCAGGCGAAATTATTATTATTATTATTATTATTATTATTATTATTATTATTATTATGTGTATTATATTTCTTTATTATTATACGTATATAAAATATACAAAATATAAATAAGCCGAACCTGCTCGCGAACAAAAACAATGAAACGGGACGGGGAAAGAAATTGACTACGACAGCGAAAAAACACACTCGTCGACAAAGCAAGGGGTTCGAACGGATCGCGCGTAATCCGACGTGTGTTTTAACGCGAATCGAAAAATTTGAACGAATATAAAA
Source organism: Tetraneura akinire (assembly GCA_021307375.1). Taxonomy (NCBI): domain Eukaryota; kingdom Metazoa; phylum Arthropoda; class Insecta; order Hemiptera; family Aphididae; genus Tetraneura; species Tetraneura akinire. Next base: position 13,681,679 of record JAIUCT010000001.1, read on the forward strand.
CTTGTTACGCGCGCGCCACTCGAACAGAAGAAGACGGGGGAGAAAAAGGGTGCATTTGAATATCCAATAAAATGAAAAAAAAAATAAACGTTTCCGAAGATGGATATACGAGTATGTATTTTTATTTTTTTGTCGAAATTACTTTCGTCTTTTACCCCTCGACCGAGGAGCACCCGCGTCCGAACCGAACGGTTTCCAATTTTGGAATGTGTGCATAAAGGTACACGCGATATTATAATATATTATTTTTGTAATATACGAAAGGAAAATAAAATATAATAAAACATATAGGTATTGTAACAGTCGGTATTTTTCGGTTTCCTCGTTATATTATTTATATATACTATATTTATTTATATTATATTATAGGTATATATGATACCACGGTACATATTATTATTATCATCATTATACTTGTATACCTTGGTATACAGTTTTATACGTTTTCATTGTATATATATATATATAAGTATTATATAGATATAATAGTTATATATTCCACTGGACATCTGGTCGCATCTCGCGTACGCCAAATAAAGATGACCCTTTTTTTTGTTTATGTAAAATATAAAAATATCGTATACACACCCGAACGACGCGTAATTTTTTCAACGACCGAATATAATGGGGTTTATGTTCCGCCAGGTATGTTATGATAAATCGTCGTTCATCGGACAGCTTAAATCCGTGCGGTATATTTTATAGATATAATATACAATCATAATATAACGTGTATATATATAATATAATTATAGGTTAGGCGGTTTTCCAGGCGTTAACGAATCGTCAAAAAACCGTGTAAAAAAATACATCTATAATATACTCGTATATTCGTTATAATCGGCACACGTATAGAAAAAACCGAAATATAACATTATTAAAACCGCAAATTAAAAACGCACGGTCCGATAAGTAATTCAATTATACTTTAATGAGCTTTTGGACGAAAAAAAATTCGAAAATCCAATATTGTCGAAAGTATATAATAATATTATATAATATTATAATATATTATAACGTTAAAACCGATATTATTATTATAATATCCCGATCGTTTTCCCTCCAAAGCGGTAAACATAATATTTATAATAACATATTATCGTGTGTGTGGGAATTGTAATGTATATATATACGTATATTACAATATTATATAATATATTATATACGCTGTCCGGCGCAATTGACCGGTTAATAGTTTTTTCCCATCACATCACACTCGTGCATTCGAAATCGATTACAATAAACGAAAAATAATCATGATATTCCTTCGTATATTATGTTCGCACGAGAACGATTTGTGCGTCCGTTTTTCTCCCCTCTCCCCACAGTGATAACAATATATATATATATATATAATATACGTGATTACGATAAAACGACAGAATTAACGCGACGTAATATTATAATTTATATTTATATTATTATTATTTCGTTTGAAATTTGAATATATTTCACTAGGAACGTTTGGAAAAAATGAAATTATTATTCATGTCTCTATCCATTACGAAACGTGTCGAATTTCTGTTAAAATAACCGATTTTCGGTCATCATCCGCAGATTCGTATATATTCACAAAATCGGAATATTATTATTGACGTCGTCTTAGATATTATTATTATTTGTTATCATTTTAATCGTATATACGCGTTTCGAAAACGAATAATTCGAATTATGTATAAGAAATAGAAAATAAATCGAGCACGTTCATAATAGTGAACGTTGAACGTATTACCTATATGGGGCGAAAAGACGCTGGTTTTCCGTTAGTGTTTTGCGGTTATAACCACGAGAGTTTGAGGAGGTTTAATGAATTCATTATGTCATAATGTTTTAAATTTTATCGACGTGCAATAAACTATAGGAAAATATTGATAAAACGCGACATTTACGTTATTTTTATAAGATAATAATTCAGATTTTTAACGTTACAATAATAATATCGTGACTGCGATTTTGATAAACGCGCGTAGTTTTTGCACGACCGGTAAGAATGAAAATGTTATAAAAAATTTATCTCTTGGAAATTTTTAACGTTTTTTACTCGTTGCGGCCAATATTATATAATGATAATTATTATCAGGCGAAAATATTTTTCGATTTTTCGCTGTTTTCGATGTTTTTTTTTTTTAAAAAAAAAATCACGTCATCGACATCGACATCGTATCGAAAAGTGGTTTAATTATTTCTTTGAAAACATATTTCCGTATGGCAATCGCGTTTTTTGTACTATTCCAGTCAGTACCCATATAACATAATATAGCGTAGTTTTATCTTATTTATTTTTATTTTACGAGTAGGTACACACAATATAATACTGCAGAGTACACTATAATAATAAGATAAATATTATTATGTATATTGTATATAGAAGTAATAAAATATTATTAAAACGACGTTTCGAGTATATTTTTAGCGAGGAAAAAATAAAATTCGACGAGGACGACAATAATAATTACGTTTGGGCTGTTATGTTTCAAAATTGGATTTTTATACGCTATACGTTTCAATATAATTTTCATTAGGCTTTGTGTGATGTTCGCGCGCTTTCGTATATAAATCTCGTGTTTTATCTTTCTCTCTCTCTCTCTCTCTTCGTCCTCCCTATCTATGCGCTCTCTCACAGCAGCAGTTCATGTGTCACGGCGAAATTAAATTGTAATTCGGTGCCGAGAAAATTGCCATAATAACGCCCCCGGGCGAAGGAATATTAAATCGACGGCGGCGGCGGCACGCGAAAATATCAGCCCGCGGGCGGAGGAGAGGGCGCAGCATCAGTGTGCAGAGATATCATGTAAAAAGTAAAAATAATCGCTGCTTGCCGAAACGGCTCAACCGTGAAATTGAATAAATAACGCGAACGTTTTATACCAGACCCGCGAGAACGACCTTTTGTCACGACCGATGCGTGTTTGAAAGAAAATAATAATAATAAAAAAAAAAAAAAAAAAAACATTATCTTTTTCCCTACAAATATACAATGTATTATTATTTTTCCTTTGCCCGAGCTTAAGAGGATTTCTCGCTAGTACAACCGAGAAGGTAAACGTGTAAGAATATAAGAATATAATATCGAGTTATAAAGAGTATATTGTCGCCTGTTTTCCACAGTTCTCGTGTTGCGGTATACAATATTATACCGCGTTTTTCGACGAATTCGAATTTTACGAGTCCGTCGAAAGAGTTACGCGTCATCGAGAATAAAAAAAAAAATACATATATATATATATATAATGTTATATAATAATACACGCGGCGACACGACGCGGTTAAGGGTCAATTGCCGTCGTGGCGTTATTACGGCGTTTTTACGGAAGGAGGAAAAGGGTAGTAGAAGAGTTAACCTCGGTGTTTATTGCAAATGGAATTTCTGAACAGCGAACGGCTTGTCGAAGGGTCGAGGGATGGGGTGGAGGAGGCGGACGCGTCATACGCACACACCGAGTACAAAGTTCTCATTACAAACCGACACTGCACACACATGTATAGTAATAATAATAATAATAATAATAATAATAATAATAATAATAATAATAATAATAATAATAATATGATGTCGGCAGTTTTGAATAATACGCTAGCGACTAACAACAATCCGGCGCACCCTCGCGGGCCGCGGGGATTCATGAATACTTAACATATACACACGACTCGGTCGGAATGGAAATTTAAAAAAATAAATAAAATCTCTCTCTCGCATATAATAATATATGTATATATATACAAACGAGTTATACCTGCTATACCCTGTATATATATTATTATAATCACTGTTTATGTTTGCTTTCCGAGCCGCAGAAAGACAATTTTATAACGATCTCCAGTGTATAATATTATACGTATATTATAATATGTATAAAGGTACATTTGTAGCGTCGGCGGTTGAGGGTCGAGGGATCGTAACACGAGCGTTCGTATATAATAACAATAATAATTTTAATTTGTATACTTCGGCCACCCCGAATATGTAAAACGCGCATATATCGTTTTTCCGAATCTCGGTGATTTAATTGAATTGCCGTTGAAAAGTATATAGGTACGAATAAAATTCACCGATAGCGTGAAATCTGCGATGTTAGGTTAGGTTAGGTTTGTAATATTATAAATTACGACAATTTACGATTTTGTGTGTATAAAATACGATCTATCTACATGTATAAATGCTTACCGGAATAGTTTTGCCAAAACGCTGCGGCCCCGGACGAGCTCATCAGGTCCAATCCCGAGTAGTTCCATTGTTTATCGTTAGACGTTTCCGAACCTCGTTGCACCGGTCCCGACGAATAATTGTGCGGACTCTGCGATTGTTCGGATCTGTCTCTCGGCTTTTCGTTGTTGTTTTCTACAAATCGAAAAAAAATATATAAATTATAATATTTTCGCCATACCCAAGACAAATGGATATAATACATAAATCACTGGCCGCGTTATACAAAATTACTTAAAAATACGTAAATCACTGCAGATTTATGTGGAAATTCGAAATTTAAAATGATGATAAATTGATAACGTGTATAGTACGAAACGATTCGTAATTACAATCGCTACGGATGGATAACTGATAAGTTTTATATAAATTACAAGTACCTACCTAAATAGTATATAAAATATATAGTCACTATTTTCAATTTTGATTCGCTACAAAAGGCACTCGCGTCACATCGTTTAATTTGGAATTATTTGAAAAATATTAATTTTTGGCGAAGAATTGCGTGGAATAAGAAGAAAAATATACTTATATAGTTATATGTTATATATACGTCAAAACGATATTGTCTTTCTTACAATATTTACAATATTATCTCTCGCTACAGAAATAATATTTTATATTATAGTTACCAGTGAGCACACGCAACGCGTCCGCCGGTGCGCCGGCCGCTTTGATCATATCTTCCAGTTGGGCCCTTCGCTTCAACTCTTGTTCCAACTGGTCCTGAACACGTTTCCTGGCTTTTCTCTCTCTGCGCAAACGCTTTTGATAAACGACTGAAATCAAACAAAAAACACGAATATTATAAATGTGTATATTTATTATTATTACATCGATCTCTTTATAATAGTATACGTAATATATTATATAGGTACCTAATTTTTATAATAATATACAATACGATAAAAATATATCTTATAATAATATAATACGTAATACGCGTATAGGTTCACGTTTATATTATATTTATTTCACAATCATATTCCGATTCTCGTGGTCCACTGGTCACCTGCTATAACCCATACGTCGGTGATGCGGTTAATCGGACCGGACAAACACAGATATAACCGTGGTACATATATATGGTATATAATAATAACCATAGGTCCATAGATATATAATATGTGTGTACAACATCCCCCGCGACCGACGGGACCATTCCCCCGTCTTTTTTTTTTTTTTTTTTTTTTTTTACGATTCAACAAACACAACGAAATTATATTTAATAATAAATAAACGTAAATGTATATTATTTTTTTTTTCGCGCACCACCGACCGCACCCGGGTGGTTGTGTTCGATCAAAGAAATCGAGAAAATAAGTCAGGCATCCTGAGCTCCGCGCGCATCGTCCGAATGAACACACAATAAAGGACTGTTTTATATATAAAATATAATATACGTTATAATATTCCAATGCTCCCGAGGGCATGCATTTATATGTGCAGTGTGTGTGTGTGTGTGTGTGTGTATAAATTATTATAGGTACGTTGTTTTCTGTAATTTATTTTTTATTCTTATTTCTTTTTCGTGTAGGTATTATATATACCAGGTATATACACGTACGCACGAAAATTAAATGACGGAAAACAGTTTTTTTTTTACTTTTTTATGTTCATTATTAAAATACGTACCTATATGTAATAATAATAATAAATACCTATATTATAAAACTGCCGCAGCGGCGTATCATTGGTCGATGGGTGGATTCTGTGGGCAAGGCTGTGCCGAACGCGCGCACAGATCGAAGATTAATAAATAACAATAATAATAGACATTCGAACAATGACGGACCACCGGTTCTTTAATTAAGACCATCGGCTATACATATATCGCTATCGTTTTCATTTTGAATATTATATACATTATTATAATGTGGTATGTACGTCACGTACGTATATAATATAAAATAATATAATATATATATATGTGTGTGTGTGTGTGTGTGTGTGTGTGTGCACTCCAAGTGCGGTCTAGAAAAAATCGAGTTTCCTCCCGCCCTCTTATCGCCGTCTCGCCCACGGTCGCCGCCGTCATCGAGAGCCGCAAATAGGAAAAAATATAATATAATATTATATAAGATTCCAACGATGATGATGATTATTATTTTCTGTATATATATATATATATATATATATATAAATATTATGCATGTATATATATATATCGATTGCATGGATCGTTTTGTTTTCTCTTTTTTTTTTTTTAAAAAAAAAACTCGTGAAAAAAACTTCCCCTCGATCGATTCGCGAACAAAATGTAAAAATAATAATAAACGAGGCGGCGTTTAAAGTACGTTTTAGGTATATGCGTGATGTATTTTCCATTCTTTTAAAACCGCACAAAAGTACATTAAGGTGAAAAATAATCCAATCAAGAAATATACGTATACAGCGTGGCGTTAATCGAAAACGAAGAGACAGTTTTCTTCTTTTTATAATATTATATTCATCGCGTTCTTAATAATTTTCATTTAAACTTCTATAACGAGGGCGGGGACCGCTAGGATAAAAACGGACTAAGAGGAAAATTCAACAAGACGGTATATAATACCTATATATATATTTATATTATATTCTCTTGTTCTCGCATTTCCTTTATAATTATTTCTCCCGCAAAAGAATATACAATTAAAACAGCCACCTCCGTCTCCCGAGACCCACGCGGTAATTGGACGACCTTAAATAGTGCAGGCGGCGCGCTGCGGAGTTTTTGGCTTTGGCAACGTAATCCGTTTTCGCACGACGACGGCGGCGGCGAGGGCGTCGACTGTCGTCATCCAGTCTCGGACACCTAAACCCTCTTTCTACAAAAGATTATCTTTTGCATATTGCACGGCACATTTAACACAATACTTTCTTCTATATATATATATAGGGGAAGGTTGGGTATAATGGGGACCCTAGGGAATAAATGCTCATATCTTTTAAACTATTGAACTATAACAACTTTTCAAAAGCCAAAAACTTTCTCTTATATGTTCCCTAAACATCCATGTTTGTAATTTGAGTAGTCATTTAACACTTTTTTAGTTTTTACATTTTTAAAAAAAAAAATGTTTTGCCCCATTTTAGCCACCTGGTATGATAATATGGGGTAGTCGGTTGGGTAAAATGGGGAATGATTAAAAATATGCTGAAAATTAAAATTTCTCTTTATTATTTATTATATTATATTCATATTAATATGAGTAACAAAATTAAAATGTTCTTGGTAATAATATTAAAAACTAATTAATTATAAAAAAAAATAAAAAAATATTGTAATGAAAACAAATAAAATTATCCCTTGTAAATTAATTTAAACAATTAATTTTGTAGTTTTCATTATTAACTATTCCTATACTATTACTAAGATTGTTTTTAGATGTTTTGTTGTTAACTATAATATAACAACAAAACATCTAAAAAAAATCTTAGTAATAGTACAGGAATAGTAAATAATGAAAATTACAAAATAATTATTTAAATTTAACAATAGTCATATAAAAATGCCTAAAATAAGTTGTAATTGTAATTTATTTATAAGCATTTTCTGTATTATTAAACAGAAATAAATTTTAGTTACTACACAAATATTAATCTATTGTTCATAAATACAATTGGAATATAAATCATTTAAGTTTTGAAAAATTAATCAAAATTCATAATATTAACAAAATTAAACTATAAAAAAATAAGACTAAAAAGGCAATTACACTATATGGATACAACATTCATTTGTGTGGGTGACAATAATAAAAATAAATTATGTTTTTAGGATTACAGTAGTAACTAAGGCTAAAATGGGGTACCCCATTTTAACCAACTCTTGGGTACCCCGTTTTAGACAAAATTAACTATTCACACACAATGTTGTTTTAAAAAACTTTAATTTAACTATTTCCCTTGGTGTTTATTTAAAAACAAAGGTTATGAAGTACTTAATAAGATATAATAATTGCCTGTTTTTAATATTTGAAAGAAAACCGTGAAAAATGCAAATCTGTGATATCGAAAAAGTTTTTACGCTACATGTTAAAAACAATAAATTTGTTTTATGATAAGAATATTTGATAAAGAACAAATATTTAAACATCACATGTTTTGATAAGCATTGTATTGATGAAATACGATTTGATTGTCACCAATCGATTACAGGGTGACCAGATACCACCTATACCCCGTTTTATCCGCCTACCCTATTTTACCCAACTCTCCCCTACATCATAATTATAAGTGGTATGCGGATGTATATAGGGTTAAAAAAACAACGGAGTTGGGTCGAGAAAACAACTATATACAATTACAGCAGTGAACCTGCAGTAACTCTGTATAATAAAGGTACCGAAAGAACGAATCTTGCAAAGAGAAAAATGACGCGATTTCGAGATATATTAAAAACAGATTTTGTTTTTAAAATCTTAAGAATGCGCGTCGTATAATATAGTACATACTATATATCATCGTAATAACGATATATATACATGAGCAGTACACCGACACCAGAAAAAGCGTTTATTTTTATAAAATCGTATTAAAGGCTAATTTTTCTTCGACAATTTTTTTTTTCCTTTAGTTCACCCTTTTAACGTCGTTAAGAAAAATAAAAATATATAATAATAAAACGAGACTATATATTATATATATATATATATTGCTCCACGGGGGCGGAAAAAAAATAAACAAACAACAACCCTTTTGGAACGTTATTTCTTATTTTAGCTTATTCAACCTTTATGCGTTGTATTCTTTCGCGGATGCAAAGCTTTTAACGTGCGCTCGCGGAATCGACATGAATAATTCCGCGAGAAACGACGTTAATTTCCGACTGCAAAACACAATTATCGAGGCGCTTAACCGTAAATTATGCGACGAGTCTTTGTTTTTATTTTTATTTTTTACGACTTTGAACGGCGGTAAAGTATAATAATAATAACAATGTATATATACATAATATAAGGAGAGGAATACGATTATAATACGCACGATGAGGTGCAGCGGACAATGAATGTGCCCGCCGAGGAATAAAAATTATACGCGTTAAAGTCGAGAAAATCGTAAACTCGTTTGTCATGTCTTGTACGAGCGCGCGCAAGCTTTTAACCCCGTAAACGAGCGCACTTGTGAAATTCAAATAATTCCACAACGAATCTTCGAGACCGCGGAAAACTTCTACAAATACTCGTATACCTATATATTATGATATTATATAAACGCGAGGATGGCGATTCGAATACGTGAAATGATTATAATAATGCAATAATAATAATAATAATAATAATAATAATAATAATAATAATAATAA
>JAIUCT010000001.1:13694988-13714373 GCA_021307375.1 Tetraneura akinire
ATAATAATAATAATAATAATAATAATAATAATAATAATAATAATAATAATAATAATAATAATTTAAGACGCGGGTGGAGGCTGCAACAAATCCCCGGACAACTTTAGCCGCGGACCTTATTGTAAATTCCTCGAGAAAACACGCACTTATGTATTATATAATATACATAAATACATACGTGCGGGGTAGCTAACTAGCAGTTAACCCCGCGCATATAATATTATATATATAAGTACGTATATGGGAATAATCTCGTAAAACGACGACTAATCCCGAACGCGTTCGACGTGGGTATATAATATAATATATGTACACATGCAGTGTGATTGTAATAATAATAACGTACGTCGTAGTGTGTTATATGCGCTTATGAGCCAAGTTCTTGTCCTTTGAATTACGATTATATAATAATATGATTACACCATACGGATAATATATATGTATCATTTGTTATATACGCATCATAATCAGATTTATAAAAAAAACGATCTTAGTCGGTCATGAAATCTGCAAAAATTCCATTCGATTTTGATTGAAAGCGAAAAGAAGTTCACAAAACTATATAATACTATTTTATAGTATCATGGCGTTTATAAATACTATTAATTTTTATTTTACGAAATACGGATAATTTACCTCCGCATTCTAAACGAATTGTACATTTTTCCCACGCACGACAATATTATTTCACGTATATAAAATAAATTATAATTGCAGCATAATATATTCTCTTGGGAAGAACTATATACACAATAGATTGACAAACGGACGATAAAATAAAAATATACAAATACTCGCATCTATATACTTGCAATTTATTAAAATTAATATTCAGACTTGAAGGAAATCGAACTCAATACACATATAATATCAGCATGATACGTATTAGTTTTTCAAATTGTCTGTAGGTACTTATTATACCAATAGTAAAATGTGAGTACACATCGATATAAAAAATATATTACGAAATAATAGTTAGATTTTTGTAATGACGATGAAAAATAATATTATGATATAATACTATACATATACAGATATATCCATTGGCCGGCGTAGAGTTTTATTTCGCATTATATATATATATTACGATCATATTGATTATATGTTATTATGACGCCTTGACGAATAATAATAAATAATAATATATATATAGAATATATAGCCAATTTCAATCCCCGTAAGTGTATAGTATGTGCTCTGACGTCAATTAAAAACGTGATGCGCGTGCGTATACACGTACATATATTATTATACACAAACGCGTGATATAATATACATGATAATAATAATATTATTATTATAGTTACTGCAGTATACACAGCGTATACAATATAATATATAAATGGACCTATTTAACGGTTGTTTTATAGTCGAAATCGCGACACTTGGTCCAATAATAAAATGCGTGACCGGCCAATTAAATTTCGCTCGTTGAATTTTATACGTCGCCCGCGTCGACTTTTATGTACCTTTCGACGCCTCTCTTAACCGTGACTTGGTTTTAACGGTCCGGTCGGACGCGGTCGTATACACGACAATTAAACGCAATTACGCGGACTAAATAACCCGCTGCCGCCAATGTATGTGTCATCCCATTATTATTTTTTTCCCTGTTTTATTCGACGTGATTCGGGCAAAAATTTATATATATACGCACATAAAACCGCTGACGTGAGCGCACGATCTGAAATTTCAATGAGCTTCAGAAGCCATCATATACGTTGAATAATAATAATATTGTATAAATCGAAATTGGACGGAATAAAAAAATGTATTTTCAACATTTTTATTTTAATTACTTATACACCTGTGTGACGGAGCCAGAAATTTAACGATTTCTAACCTCACAATTATACATGTTACATTCCATATTATACGAGTATAATATAATACGTATATAATTTTATAAAAAAAACTTATAAAAATATATTATGTTTCGTCATCATAGCACTATTATACTCGTTTTAATAAAAACAATAAAAATATTAATTATGTATATATAATTGATTTCTTCGAAAATAATACAATTATATCGGTCAGCTGTATATAATACTAAAAAGAAATAAAAATACGAGTATCCTAAAAATTAAAAAAAACACACACTATAACATTCTATATTATATCCGACAGGGTGTTCACACAATGTACCTATACTGTGTGTATACTGTATACACAATAACACGGTTAAACACATGTTATATACGTAGGTATATTATATTATAATATTTATAAATTGCTACTGCAGAACGAAACGAATAACGGGGCGGCGTTTGGACGAAAAAAACATTGTTTTTGGTCGTTAAAGTCACCGGTTCCGAACACACGATAAATAGTCGCGTTAAGCGACAAAAATCGAACGATTCTCGTGATTCGTTTTTACACACATGATGATATTATATACGTATACGATATAAGTCGAATTTAACGTCGTATACCTACTTATATTAGGTATACACATATTATATACCTGCAAAAAACGAGTGTTTATAATATGTACAATACGATATTTTATTGCGTCCGTTTGCAAGTTATGCGCGTGCGCTCGTGCGTCTCGCCAATATAATATTATATATATATATTATAAGTATCGGTTATGGGTTAATATAAATTTTATGTCACCTAAGGCGCCCCGGTGGCGGATGATCTCGAATCGTATTATACACACACAATGTAATAATATTATACGTATATCATAATAATAATAATATAGTCTCGCATTTTACAGTCCGTCCGAAAATCCCAGTATAATATGAATATAGGTATATATTATATATATATAATCCTCCACGTCAGAGACATACGTCTGATCGATCGTAAAAATATATAAGTACAATATATATAATAATATACACGCGCCCAGCATCATACATAATATAATAATAATATTTCTTGCGAGTATTGGCTTTTCGCTATATACCTACCTACGAGTATATTATACGCGCGTGTGTTCCTTTATTCATTCTTTTTTTTTTTTTTTTTTACGACCAGATAATAATATCCGTTTCGCGTATACATATACAATATTATAATATACGAGTATACATTATACTTAATATACCTATATATATATAATATGCACATAACGCTCTCGTCATCGTCTCGAGCGGCGTTTTCTGCAGAGCACGTCTCATCCTCTATATAATATCGTCTGCACAGGAGTTATAATAATATAATAATAATATTCCGGTCATTCGTATATAATACTAATAATAATAATATATAATAGGAGCGATTGTGCAAATATAATATTTTTCTTACAATAATAATAATAATATTCATAAAATTTATTGCCAATATACGCGTATACCCTATACCGTCTGTCTGGTCACGGCGTGTATAAAAATATATAGGAGCTTGTTTTTCTCTTTTTTTTTTTTCATCGCGTCTGTTGGCGCATACGATGACAAACGGATGCCGCGGCAATCGGATACGAATAAAAAATAAATAAATAAAAAAAAAAACGACTGTATAATAATAATAATTATACGTGCGAGTATATATGTTTTTAAATTTTATCTCCTTCGACGTGTAGGCGAAACACGATGCGTTTTTATATTATATTATATAATAATAATAATAATAATAATAATATACACCTTGTCTATAGTTGTCTTTGTTTCGCAGAAGAAAAATACAACTTATAATAGTTATAAATATGATATATATAGCGTACATAATATTATATTATATATTCTTTCGAAGTCATATTTTTTTCCTCGGAGTTGTTAGTATTTTTTTTTAATATGCAATATTATAGGTAAGTACCTAGTTTTTTATTGTAATAAAGAATAATATATATATATATATATAGTATATACCAATAATGACCTTCCCTCGCCCCTCTAGAATTTTACGTCTTACGAACATTATAAAAAAGTATATTATTGTCGAACGCTCGAATATGAAAATTATTTATTATTTTAATTTTATAGTTTTATTTAGTAATAAAACGGACAATTTCCAATCATCATATTATAATCGTATACTATAAAATGTTTAGGTTTTTAATTAAATAAGCCCCAAATATTGTATTATATATATAGGCAATGGAATTGTCGAGTTCTTTGAAAGACTAACCGAATCGGACTGGCAAAACAAAATTAAATCGATTAAAGATCCGCCGACTCCGCAATGGTACCTATATATAATATAATATCTACAGAGTGTTCGAGATTTCGCGAATAACGCATATTGCTATTTGAACGTTCTGTTTACATAAGTCGACTTATAAGGACTTAATAATATATATTACGTAAATTACGTATACGGCAACGAGAGTATCGTCAAATAGTCGGAATAATATGTGGTCAAAGTTCGCGGACTTGATGAGATTAACGGTGAAATCGAAAACAGAAACGTTGGGAGTACAGCAGGTTTACGTATATAATAATAATATTATTAATTCGTGTGTATGTACAATGTACGTGTGTACCTTATATATAGCTTGTGAGGCCCAGTTCGACTGCCTCGTGCGGGGAAGAATGCTTTGACGAAGAAAACAATTCGACAAACAACGTCTTACGCGTACAAGCGTGCATATTACATAATAATATATATAATATATATATATTTACATCAACATTTATATGTACAGAATTCTACACATATATCGTATAGGTAATTTATATACAGTTCACTCGAATTTCAGGAATTTTCGGACGGCGAAACGCGCGTATAAAATCGCGTTTGTCTGCGTTCGGTTTATATATATAATTATATACAGTACCTATACGTAGGAGATTATAATATAATGTATTTACATATTAAGTATTTTATACGTCATATAGGAAATAGGACCGAGTTTTTATAGGTTATAAATAATATGACGTAAAATATTGTTAAATAATCGGAACAATAATTTCGTATCCTGTTCGTCGCGAAACACTATATAGACATATGAAATAAATAAATAATAATAAATATTATTATTATTATTATTATTATTATTATTATTATTATTATTATTATTATTATTATTATTATATGTATAAACGATGACGTATAAGTATAATATAATGTGACGCGTTGTGTCGGATCACGCGACAGACCGTCGTCGCTGTGCGGTGTGAAAAGTTCACTTTATCGCACGCACGGGGTTCACCGGGCTAGAAATTATACGAGTTGACAAATTTCGACCCCCGTTAGAATATATTGTATAAAATTGTATGCATTATATTATATTATATACGTTGGCAAGTGATATACGCATATTATTATTATTTTACAGCATATTTTCTGAGATATTAATTTATACAAATTATAACGTATATGTTATTATTTTCAAAAATGTATAGTTGTGGGTTTTAACGTAAACAGAAAAAAATTGACAGTCTTCAAATAAAATATATTCTGAATTAATTATTCACGCCATTTCGATACACAATACATAATTTTGAATCTTAATAACATTATTACCTCTTTAGAAAATACCAGTGTTTAGGAATAATTATCAATTTATTCCGCCAATATTATCGAAAAATAGAATAATATCAGAATTAATATTATTAAACGCTATTAGTGATATGTCATTTATTTCAAAAAATATATTAATATTATTATTATTATTATTCGCTGTACAGTGTCTCGTGTCACGATAAAAATAATAATAATAATAATAATAATAATAATAATAATAATAATAACAATACACGTCGTGTATAATGTTAGGTGACGCAGAGACACGAAACGAGCGTCAACCACGTCCCGTCACAGAAGAAACGATTCGCGCGTTTTAATAATAAATTATTATTATATTAAATCGTGTCGTCGATTATGAATTTTCACATTATATTGATGTATACCAACCATTATACATATGCCAGGCGCGTTATTATAAACATATTATATATTATTATATATCAGTCATGCGTGCTTTTTGTGCGTATATATATTAAAATGGAAAGGAATTTTTATTTCCGATGGACCAAAAATTAAAAAATCAATATTTTGTTACAATATACACTTTTCGAATACATAACAATAATATACATTACAACTACGACCAGCCACAGATAAGGCGATGAGACTTTTAAATTTTTCATTAAATTTCGGACGATATAATTGAAACGATATAGTATTATAATATACGAGACTGAGATTTTACATACATATTTGTACATTGTATTTATTATAATATTATATATTATAAAAGCAAAGGAAGGGATACAGGTGTATTTCAGCTTTAAATAACTATAAAAAAAAAAAAATTGAAACTTGGGATTATTCTAATATTTTAGTATCAATGTATCATATTAAGTAATATGTGAGTATACTTTAGTAAAATTTTCAAACCATTTTGCTAATGTAATCAAAAATTATTATATATTAAGTAAAAACGGGAATTTTATGAAACATTCAAAGTTCTATATTTTGTAGAAAAATTAACGTAACAATTTCAAAATTTTATCACGTATATATAATACCTATTTAAACACCCAATAAAATTTTTACGTCTCTAAGTTCAAAATTGCCCGAGTTATCGTGAAATATTGAAATCGAATTCGTCGGAATTTCAGTTTTCGTGAAAAATGCCGTTTTTCATCATTTTTGGGTAGTTTTTCCTATCACATAGAATCAATTTTGAGAAATTCAAAAAAATGACCTAAATAAAGTATAAACTAAATTCACTTTAAAACTGTAAACATTGATTTGAAACTTGATTTTTCTAAAAAAAAAAAAAAAAACATACTTTAAGATCTGGCGATTTATGAAGTTATATTTTATTGTTTTGTCGTGTAATTTTACTTTTTCATAATATGGACGTTATACAGGTTATTATAATAATAATATATATTTAGATCGGTGGGACATGTTTTGCTGGCAATGATTCGACTTCCGACCGTCGCGGTAGCGGCAGTTATTATCGCCGTGTGTGGCGCGAACGACAAAACGCGTCATCGCTGTCTCTCGGGAGTGCGATCCGACCAAATGATCGCCTCCGAGGACGATCGTATATCTTTGCAGTTACACTTACAATAATATATTATGACTTATAAGTGTTATAAATTATTATTATACGTATATTCTCTTACTGAACCTAGATGTATATTATAAATTATAATAATATTATTTATTTATTTACAGCGCACTCCCTTATCGGGTAAACACGACACGGTCGCGCGTTTAATTATATCTACGACAATAATGCGCACACCGCACACCGACCGACCGTTCTTTTTTTTTATTGCGCCTGGTTATTACCAGACAATATAATATATTGGTATACATAATAATATTATACCTAGGTACAATGACTACGCGAATATTCACTTAACCGTTTATATTCCTTCCGGTGGAGAAACGCGATAACACATATATCGTTAATAAAATAAAATATAATATTATTGTATATCGTTTTGTCTCGCAGAAAACGCCAAACGGACAAATCGCACGAAACGCGCGTCCGCATCGTGTCGATATATATTATAAATTATATATAATATACGAGATATGATATTATATTATTAAAACGTACGTTATCGTATTATAGCGCGATTTCGTTTTGAATGTATATAATATATATATAATATACAATAAACCGAAAGAATAACGATTTATTTCCAAATCGCTTTCCCCACACGCGCGTATATGTATATGGGGATAAAACGAGTTCGAAAAGCGTATGCGTCACGGAGATAAAAAAAAAAAAAAAATGTATATATATAAAGTAATACGCGCGTGTGTGTACGACGCGTCTAAAGAGATTCACCACAGGACGCGTGAGCAAAGGGTCGTCGAACATAATATACAAATATACGGTTTATATATATATATAATATATTCTAATCGAAGTTCGCGCACGCCTTATGCAAATCGTTTAAAGGTTAGCGAGCGGTGGCGGCAAAACCGACAGACCGGAAACAAAAGACCGAATAATATAAATATACGATGTATATTATAATACATATATTGTCACGCACACATACGCGTATTTTATTATAAATATACGTATATGAACGGTTGTAAAGTATAGATTTTAGTATTTTACTGCGGAAACAAATATATTATTTCCCTATAATATGCGGATATATGAGAAAAATGTAAAAAAAAAAAAAATTATATTATAGTCTTCGTTAAGAGACAAGAGTCGTATGCGTACGAATTATGTCGGACTATATAATATTATATATTTATTGTAAGTATTATATACCAAAATACGAATCGATTTTTAACCATATCCTTTATAGTTCGACTTCGAGTCACGTATGTATAATAATTTATTATAATAATAACATTACACGTTGAGAAAATGCTGCTTACACGTCTTAAATAATATACTCGTACTTATATAGAGTATAGACGTATGGTGAAATATGTATATGTAGATAATATATTATTGTAAATTAAAAGTATATATTTATTATAATATAATTTGATAATAATGAGTTTTTCCTTCCAGCCATCAATAACGAATTATATATTGTAAGCTAAATCGATGAATCAAATTATTACATCTACGCGCACGGGAACATATAGGTATATATAACGACCAAAATTATTATAAATTATATAGTATAATATTATAAAAGTATAATATTACTATCACAAGCATCTGCAATGACTATCGTATATATATAAACGTAGTATAAGTGTATTTTCAAAAATCATATTAAAATTCATCTTTTCGTATAATAACATATATATGAAAAAGTATACCGCGGTATAATATTATTATATACCTACAATAGTGAATAATAATAATAATAGATGAATCGATGGATAATAAATTAATGATAAAACGAAAATCGTAGTTTTTCAGCGCCACGGCTGCAGATAGTATTTTATATATTAACGCACAAGACCTCGTATTTTTTACCCTTTTATTTTATCGGTTTGTCCGTCGCCGCCGGGTTAATTATTTGTGCGCTGCCGAAGACAAGCGCGTAAATGTATAATAAGTATATAATAATAATAAAAATAATAATAATAATAATATAATACGGTATTGTGAAAGAAAGTTAATTAAACGAAACTTTTATACGACACGACGTATACATATTGTATTATTATAAAACGGAGCGCGCAGACAAATTCAAAGGCAGGAGGGGTCAGTCGTGCGGTTTTGTATATAATATAAGGTATAAATTATATTATAATATAATAATAACGAACTGGAGGTAGAAAAAATATAAATTCGAGATAGAAAATCGAATATAATATTACATATTTTTTTTTATCGTGTTGCAGTCGGGAACTGGCGTCAAATGGAAACCCATCGAATTTTACCATTTTACGAACGTTTTAATATTAGAATATTATTACGCGAGTACATCGTCCAGTTTATGACTTTCGGTATATACAGGGCGATTGGAATATTACGTCTCCGGTAATAATACGTTTCGAAATTATATTATATAATTATTATTATTTCCGATGATCTTCGTATAACGTAAATTAATATTACCCACGATCTTCCTGTATATTATTAATTTATAATATATACCCGCGCGCCGACGATTTCGCTACTGGAATTTAATTATTTCAAGTGTCTTGTCGGAATATTGCGCGTATATATAAATAAATACGATGCTGCGCCCGCGTATGGACCGTAAAATCGTCGTGGATTTTCAGGGATGATAAACTTTACGATTGTGATGTTTTTTTTTTTCAATTTGGACGGCGAGCAACGAGGGTCGAGAGGGATCGGACGAGAAAATATTCGGACGCAGAAATGAATTTTCTCCTGACCATTCGTATATATACGGCGATATTTTGTTCTTCTCCTCCTCTCTCTTATCTCGTTTTTTCCTACCATTTTTTTTTTTTTTTTTTTTTTTTTTTTTTTTTTTTTTTTTTTTTTTTACTGCGAATCATAAAAAAATACACACACAAATATATAACAATATTTCTTCTCGGAAATAATCGAAATACCTTTTTACTGTTATGCGCGGCACCGCCGAAGGGAATAACGGGCGGTGAGCGAACGAAGAATCCAATTTGTGCGCCGACCGACGGGGAAGAATATAATATATACCATATAAGTATATATTGTACGAGTACAATAATGAGTGGACCCTTCATGAGAGAGAAAGAAAGAGAGAGAGATAGACATAGTTTGTACGCGAATTTTAATAGCGACAGATCAAAGGTAAACGTTCCTATTCCCCGGGGATCGCGCGTTTTCATTCGGACAATTTACGTTTTGAAAAAAACTCGCGTTCTTAAAAACTATACGCTCGCGCGCACGTAAAACAAAAAGAGTTTCCATCGAAAGTTCTCGGGGCTCCGGAAGCGCATTCGAAATATTATAATATGTCAATATACAAATTCAAGATTTATGAAGAATAGAAATGTTTTTTTTTTTTTTTATTAAAAAACTAAATTCTCGTAATACAACAAAAACTTTCTTTCGTGATAAGAAATTACCGCAATATAAATATGGCGATATCGTACAGTATATTATATATATATATACAGTTTATACAGGATGACCAAAACTTCACGTATCTATATAATATATAGTAAACATACCGCGTTGGTGGTTGTGCATCTATAATATATAATATAGTACAAATATTGATTAAATTTTATAATACAATATATATTATATATATATATCGCGATATTATACGTTTATTTGGAAAACAGAAAATACGTTATAAATCAAAGCCTGAGCGGTGAAAATGCCGAAACGGAAAAGGATAATAATTCTTCGTATATACTCGTATATATATATATATATATAAAACTACCCTTATTTAAAGTCTTATATACGCGCTAAACGGTATACTCGCGTAAAACCTCAGGGTCAATTATACATATATTATAATATCCGATATGTGGACATTATACCTGCGGAGGTCGAGAATTTTGGGTTCTTTGACACGGTCGCTAAAACCCGATCGGAATGACATTCGCGTCGCTGGAATTTCTACGTATACGTACCCTCAAAATGGGCAATAAACGTTATACCGGACACGGACGTACGAGTATATAGCGCGTCCGTATATGTATATATTATTATACGTACCGGGACCGGGGTAGATTGGCCGAAGAATTGCAAGGATGGAGAAGTGGTGGAAATGGTATAAAGTGTTTTCGGGTGTATACGTGGGCTGTGTAAACAAGACTTTCTGCGGAATATTTCGCACGGGAATTAATGAGCGCTAAAGGGGACGACTATACGATGACGACGGCGGCGGCGGTGGTGGTATAGCGAGAAACAATAAAACCGAGATATACCTACGAAACGCTTTTACGACGGTTTCGCCTTGCCCTTTTTGTCCATCCATAAAATGGTCACACAGCGTAAGTTTAATAATTTATATTTCCGCGTATAAGAACGCGCATCATATATATATATATAAGAGGATATAATATGATATTTTCTCCTCTTGTTATTACATTATGTGTATAATAATAATAATTATTATCATTATTATTATTATATTCTGGAACGGTGGGGGCACAGAATGGGTCCGGAATTATTTTATAATGCTTATTTATGCGAGGCGCTTTGCTCCGCGGAAGAATATTATAAACGGTCTCGGCCGCGTTAAAATCCCCGAGACGTGAGCGCGTATATTATTATATATTATAATATTTGAAAGGCAAATAACGAGACAATCGCTATATGTACGTAAGTACACACACACACATATATTATACACGAGTATATCGATCTGTATAACGAACACGTTTATATGATATTATCGTATATCGACGAAACTAAACGCCGGGTTATAAAAAATATTTTTATATGAAATGTTGTAATAATATATACGAATATTGTACGGTGACGACGATTATTACGATGCGTTCGCGTACAATATATTGACGTGTTTACGTGGCCGGAATTAATGGCGACGAAATATAATTATCACGCGTTAATCGGTTTTTAGCGCCGACCGAATTTATATATATTATTATAATATAATATATACGCGCGTGTGTAATAATTGAACGTCAAAAATCTCCGGGCGTCGAACACTCGATATTCAGTCGCGACCCATGAATATTTAACACCCCGGGGCGGATTCTGCGTATAGTATACGCGTGTGTATACAATATTATAATATAGTACGTATAAATCGCGTACTATACGGTAATATATTATTATAATAATATAGTCTCGGGCGCGGTGATTTCGCGCGTCCGTGAAATGATCACAAAGAAATGGACTTTGATGTGCTCGGACTTCGATTAAAATCGCGTTGTTATTAAATCCGATATATAATAATGTTGCGGGCGACGACGGGTTGTGCGACCGTGACAAAAGGTCGTTTGATTATTATTTGCAGACGAGGACGGCAGATTTTGAAACTCAAAACGCGGCCGACCGGCCGAAGGGTCCGAGCGCGCGACGGTTTTTCGGACCGCAGCGCCGCATTTGACCTCTCCGCCACAGTCACTCTCGCACTTTATACCTAACCCTTTCGCCGTCGACTATATTATTGTACGCGTGTCGGCCCGACGGAGCCGGACATCAAAGCCTCGAACGGACCCGAAAAGAGTCTCGGATTGCCGCATAAAGTGTATACAGCATAACAATAATAATAATAATACACACGGCGGGGGTTGAGAAACGCATCCAGCAGTGCGGACGTGTGCAGTTGATTGCCTATGCGGGATGCCTTATTTGCGTCGAGTTTCGTCAACGAACTCTGTACAATACTATAATAATAATGTACTGGATAAACTTCGAGATTTACCCGGGTACGTTGAAGGCGAGAAAATCTCCGTCGTTATGTAAAAATACACATTATTTTTCATTTTTATTTTTTTATTTTTTAAACGCGTTTCGAGTAGTTGGAGTTATTGTATATTATTATTATTATTATTATGCTTTATAATACTCGGGTATATTTATTATACGTAATACGCGGTCGGTTACGATGTGCCGTGCGTGCCAAATCGCGGTAACGATGATTCATGTTTGAATATTTGCGGTTGTTAAGTCTCGTCGATCGGTGTATAATATAAACTTTCTCGCCCCGCGCGCGATGCGGCGAACGTGCGACGATCGGCTCCGCCGCCGTCGCATTAAAAGTATACGCGACGACGTTCGACGTGTACGTGACTGGCGAACGGAAGCGGATTTTCAGATGTCACGCGGCCGACCGGAAACGCCTGCGAAACGTAACCAGATACCCGGTCTAAAGTCCAACCCGCTCAACCCTCGCCGTTCAACGCGAACGCGTGTTAATTGCGATGCCGCCGGAATGCGAAAAATCGATATATTATTATTATTATTATTAATATTGTGTTAAAAACGCACGTTATGAACTGTAAATGAGAAAAATCATGTAAATCAGCAAAAATCGGTACATCTACCTGTAAATGAGAAATATGGACTAATACATATCTAAAAAAAATATAAGAGGTTTTTTGCTATAGAATAAAAAAATCTCTATTCTGGCTTTTTCTTTTAGATTCTGAGCGAAGCGAAGAATGTATTGGTTTTACAATGATGTGTGATTTTTTTTTTTTTATGTCTGTGTACAAAATTACGACCCGAAATAATGCTCCGATTTTCACGAATAGGGTATGTTTTCGGTAGCAAAGTGGATGTAGTTGGTACTTTATTTAGGTCATTTTTTTTAATTTCATGTTGGTATTGAAGAAAATTTGAGACTTGATAAAACGATTCTTATTATCCAGGGAAGGATTATATTAATATTAGTATACATCGCAAATGATAATATGACGAGATTCCCGTATACGAAACGTGGAGAAAAGTTTGTTTTCTTATATTTTTTTTCTCATTATACGTGCGTACGCGAATATGCGATTCGGGGTTAGGTGTCATCAAACACAAATCGAATTATGCATTTCCCGTCAACGATATAATAATATATAATACTACTACCGAGTATATTATTATATAATATAATGTTATTGATAAGTTATAAAATAACAAAATGTCAAAAATATATTATTATATAACATTTTCAACGACTATACACTGTATACTCGTATATATTGTAATAATAAACGAATAAAAGATTAAATAATGTAAAAACGTATATATTATATCCGCGAACTAACTTCGGATAAAATGATTTTCACAAAAGAATCATCGTCTTTATAAAAAATATTTAATACGCGGACATTATTGTATTGATGGATTTAAGACTTTAAAATATAATTTCTAATTCTATAAGCTATAACCCTATAATACCCTATACAATAACGAAAACCAATAACTATAATATATGTAGGTACCTATGTTTGTATAGTTAACTAATAATATTATAATATCGTGTCTTCAGCATGGTAATGCAGGTTAGATACATATCAAAATATCATACAATATGTATACTCGTATAATATACAGTTTTAATATTATGGTATTTTTATAAATATTATTATTATTATTATATATTACGTGTTTTATCTATACAAATTACTGTGGAAAATAATAATTATTATTAGCTGTGGAAAGAGGGTTGTGAATTTTACCCTCGGACGGAACCAAAAAAAAAAAATATATATATATAGGTATATTATATATAAATATAATAATACTCGTCAATATAATATTTTATATTATATATTAATATATAAACACAGTGAAAACGATTTTTAATAAAAGAAATTTCAGTGTTTCGGACGAAACTGCCGGGGATTCGTATACACGATGGGATGGTCTTCGGAGGAAGTGGAGGGGGTTACTTTAATTACATTTATTGCATTCCACACCCGAAGGAAAAAAAATGATGGCAATACACGTCGCGGCAATATGAACGACGGATGGCTTTCGATCTCCCTGCTTCTATTGTCTTCGGTTAATTACGGGGGGCGCGGAAGAAGAAAAGGGTTAAACGCGAGGCCTGTTGTGTTATTATTAAAACGTTTCCATATCAGTTCTTTTTGATCTCCACTTCTAGAATCCTCTCCCGCGTACCTCGACACCATCTCGGCCGCCGAAGACTCCCCCTCCTCACCGTGACTTTTCACATAATAGCGTCTCAATATATATAATATTATGTCTAATAATAATTATTATTATTTGTTTCAGTCTGTGCGTAGTGCACGGCCGACACGAAAATATCAATATCCTCTCTCTTATATAACAATTCGTTATTCCTTTATATACGACCCCCGTATAAAATACAACCTATATGTATATATTTATTATATTATACATAAGAAATAATATTTCCAACCCTGCAAACTTTAATTATTACGGAAACGATACGACGGCAGAGTACATTATAATATACGTATTATATTACGATATGTACCTATGTAATATAAATTATAAAGGAACGTAGTCGGACGTGTATACTTGGTATTTATATGTTGCGCGGTAGAAATGGAAAAGGAAAAACTTCATGGTCTGCCTGAAGCGGAAACGACCTTTGGAAATGTCAGTGGCGGCTAATACTACTACTAATAATAATATACGTATAAGAAAAGGGTATATACGTATATATAAGTATAATATAAATGCACACACACAAAAGTCAGTGATCATTGCCTTTTCTTGACAATGGTATTATTGTACGACGGTATATGGTTTCCATTGTCGTGCGCGTAAGACGTTGAAGTGCGCGCCCCATTTCGGTAAAAACAAAAGGCCACCGCCAGACTGACAACAACTGCTTTACAAAACCGTTTACGAGGGTGTAATTTCTTTTCATTCGGAAAAGTAAATATCAATTATCTAATTAAAACTTAATACTTGGCGCAAGAATACAATGAATGGCGACAATGATGTTAAAAGGCGTTTGAGGAATTAAACGAAAAAGAAAAGGAATTCGATATTTCGATGTTGAATTGTAGCAACGAGTATATTACATATATCAATAAATATATGAATAATATACGATATTATACTCATGATACAAAATAAGAAGCGATTTCGCTTAAATTACAAATTAAGAAATTGTCAACTATAATAAATTTCAAAATTTTATAACCGTTAAATATAAGTATAAGTTATTTATCTAATGTATAATATATATTATAACGTAATGTAAGAAACGAGGATAATATATACATAAGCTTTACGTAAAATAAATTATACTTGGGATTTATTTTTAAAAATCATTTTACTTTATAAAATATTAAAATCAATTACGGTGTAAGATCACAAAATACTTTGACATATCCAAGAATAAAATAAGAAAATAATTATTGTCGATAAACTTAATTATATACCATAACGTTGTAATTAATTTGAGCGTTATTCGTATATTTACGCATATATAATAATAATAATATATATCGATACTGTCGCCAGACGGAAAGCATAACATTTTCTAATAATAATAATAATAATAATAATAATAATAATAATAATAATAATAATAATAATAATAATAATAATAAATTAATAATGATATACAAGGGCAAAATGCGGAATAGGAGATGGATTAATGTTTGGTCTCGTTAGCACACGGCCAGTGTTGCCAAATCAACCGTGTTTCTGTCAATTGTCCAATCAACAGCGAGTGATTTATGCGTTCCCGCCGCCCCTTTGGGATCTAATTAGCGTTTAATTCCAAGAGATGATCATCGTCGCCGTCGCCCACTCAGCCGTTTCCTTAATGAAACCCCTTTTCCCTCCGCCGTCCATATACGAGTATACAGCGATTGGTAATCTTTCTCCTCGACGCCGGTTTTTGCTGCTGTTTGCATGGCTGAGATTGTATACAATATATTATATATATATATATATAATATTATATTTTATAAGCGCGGCAGAGTTCGGAATTCAAGACGAATGAACGCAGGAAACTATATTATCGATCGGCCAATTAAACCTAATCAGTCGGTGTGGATTACGTCGGAAAGACTCTCGCACAGAGAGAAAATATAATATTATATAAAATACAAAACATACAAACGCGGACTTACAATATGGGGCAGAAGAACGTGGCAGTTCGATGTCCTTCCGAGTCCAATGCACCACGCTCGCCATTCACGAGTGGGCTCTGTTATTACACTCAAGGGCTATTGACAATACAACAGACGTATATATATATATATATATAATAAGCTTAAAAGCTTCTAACCCCGCGTATTTTCTATACGATGAATCGGGTTACGGACGCATTTCAGGTGAAAGGAAAATCGAAATATAATTTCTTCTTCACCCCGCCCCTTCAAATTGCCACCGGACGACTTCGTGTTTAGTTCTTGACCGCGCGAAATCCGATACTGCACGTCCAATATAGACTAAATGGACTGGTCAATATGATGTGTAATATAACAAAGGGGGCGAAGGAAGAGAGACGCAATACGCTTTCTCGGATATTTCGCACAAATGGAAACGATCCGTATAGAACTATAGACGATATAATATTATATACGTTTACACACTGCTGTCAACCGATTTGGAAATCCGTACGTAGAAATCCCGGTGGCCCGTTTGTTTTGTTTTTATGGTAATGCGCGAACGGATAGAGATGACATCACCCTCATCGTTACCGTTGTAATATTATATTATTATAAATTTATGTCGTGTATACGCCTTTCCTTGGTAAGATATTATATTTCTCGGTATATGTTTTGTTTTTGTACCTATATTTTTTTTCTCCGTTTGCACGTGGTATACCACCACGGACCACGGTATACGTCGGCATATATACCGCATAATGTTATATGTAGGTACGTCACCGAAGTTTTTATATGTCAAAACGCAGACGGTCAGTGAAGGTTCATCGAATATATAGAAGTTATCGTACGTATAATATTATTGTGCGTCTGCGTCTGTAAATTAGCAGCGTCGCGTATGTAACCTTATCCTAAACAGGATACTCAAATTTATTGTTCATCAGTATACGATTTTGAATATTGTTGACCACCCTCAACGAATTTGTCGGTATATATCGTGGAACGAGTATATAAGTAATCTAACCGCATAATATTATAATATACTAGCGGTATATACATACGACCCACAGGGTGCATCATCGCGGTATAATATTTTTACGTTATATAGTTATTCAAAAAAACAAAAAACAAAAACAAAAACATAAACGGAAAAGGGTGCGTATAGTAAGTACTTGTGTAAATAATAAAATGGAAAATGAGATTTCAAGTATATACGAAAACATTTTCACTTACCGCGCAGTTTTTGGGCGTCGACCAACTGTCGTTCTAGACTTCCTTTGACTTCCCTCTCGCGGAGCACGTCCATTTTCAGCTCGGCTGCAACACGAATAAAAACAACGAATAATATTAATATTGTGAAACTCACGAGAAAATTATACAATAGAAGCGTAAAAAATAAATATAGAAATTATGTATTCAGATAATGTTATAATAGATATCGTATACGATCAGTCTGTGTTTAGTACTGAAGATGATAACATCGTTGTCGAAATACGTATTTACTAAAATAATAAAGTAATTTTTTTGTGGACTTGGGTTTTTATTTATTTATATGTAATATCCACAAGAACTCCGCTTATAAAATTAAAAAAAAAAAAAAATCGTATACGAATTTATATATCGTTATAAGTTATATAAGTATAACAAATAAAACGTATTTTTTTTTATATATTAGGTATATGATATTATTGTAAAACGATAAAAGAAATTATTTATAAATCGATGGAAAGGATACTGGTGTGGAAGGGATACAAGAGTAAAGAGGATAATGTTGCTATTCGTGAAAATTGGAGCATTATTTCGGGTAGTAAAAGTGTTTTCGGAAATAAAAACGAGAAAAAACCAATATACTCGTATATACATTTCTCGTTTCGCTCAAAATCTAAAATATTATATATTAGGCGCATAAATTTTATATACGAGTATAATTATAAATATTATGACACGATGAGCTCGGACTAAAATATTGTCTCCCCGTCTTCAATTTCGATAAACCTTAATAAATATATACATATAATATAATGATTAATTACTGAACACATTAATTTAATATTTCCGTACCAATTCCGAATGTTACCATCATACGACGGTATATATTTATATACCTATACCTAAATATAACGCGTAAATCCAATAACGGTGTATAAATACTTATATGTATATGTGTTCGTCAAAGGAACTATCGAATATAATATATTATATATAGGCTCAACATCGTGTTAATCCCGATTTGAAGGGTCGTGTCGGTTAGTCACCCAAGGCTGTTTGCTCGTGTACGGCCACTCGAGACCGGCAGAGCAAGCGTATATTATTATTATACTAACATAACACTCCGGGAAAATACAAGAAGCGCCCGCTAGCGATTTGAATAACTTTTGCCGTATATACGGTTTATATATTATATACAGTTCCGCATTTTCCGCCGCCCCGTCCGATGCATAAACACGAAACAACACCTGGGGAGAATATATTCGAGTATATATATATATATAATATAAAATAAATATATAATACGAGTTTGGTAATTTTCGCCATTTCTCCCGCACGATATACGTTATAATAATAATAATAATAATAATAATAATAATAATAATAATAATAAT
>JAIUCT010000001.1:13714383-13735101 GCA_021307375.1 Tetraneura akinire
AATAATAATAATAATAATAATAATAATAATAATAATAATAATAATAAAATATAGGTGTATAATATACGTATCATATCATTAAATTCGGGTTCTTGCCTGCGTTCTATATTCTTTTAATATTATAAAATATTATATTGAACGTAAAATTATTATTAATATATATTATATTATAATATCATCGGTTTCGATAATAATATTCGGATAAGTCGTTCGCCGCCGCTATCACGCCCTCCCGTGGTTTTCGGGATCATTAATTTCCTCGACCGGACGACAATATTTTTTTTTAATACGGTTATATTATTATAATTTATAAATAATAATATAACGTTTCTCGAGCGAAAAAATATCGTGTCGTCGTTGTATAGTCGTCTCGCGAGCGCGTTTTTTTATCGGTCCGCCATAATTCTTATTACGATAATATTTTATTATTTTTATTATTATTATTACACGGGCGCGCGCGCGCGTCTGTTGTTTTAGACTAAATTATTAAATTTCGAAAAATAAAATAATCGCCACCGCCCCCCTCGGGAACGATATTATAATATTATATACTTTGTAATAATAATGATAATAATGATAATAATGATAATAATAATAAGAATAATAATAATAATATGGGTAATGAAAAAAAAATTTAAAAAATATTATACGAGACGCGCCGTGGGAGAAAAATCGACGACTACCTACTGACGCGTTGACACATAAATCAGCGGTCGAACTCGTGGAAAAATAATACGCAACGAGACGACTGGCTCTCGGCCCCCGGCTAGTTGCCGTCGTTATTTGTCTTAATAATATTTTGAAAATTAGGCACACGATAAAAATATAAAATATGGCGATATTATTATTATTATTATGTATTATCATTATTGTGTAGACTTTTTTTTTTTTTTTGTAAAAAAAAACCCGTCTGCCGTCAAGACCTGCGCAACGTCCGCTGCTCGTGTGTTTCGCGTTCTCGGTAAAGTCGTAAAACATGACGTTAATCGTGATAAATCGGATTATTATAAAAATAAAAAATATTATGTTAAATATACGTGTTTATATTATTTTATCCAATACAAAGCTCGTATAAAAATTATTATAAAATAATATTAAGGTTAACATTACGCGTCGTATATTATATTATTTATTATTAGGTATATAAAACTTTTTATCTATCTATACACACTATAATATATTTTTATAAACAATAACAATATACGTATTTTTTCTAAAATTATTTTACATATTTTTATTATTGTCCGTAAAATATGGTGCCTCGAATCTCAGAAGTCATTCGGTTTTAATACGAATCGCGTTTTTTATTTCCATATACAGGTGTAGTTATTATTTATTGAAAAATAACCGAGCGATTTGTGATATCTATAATATTATGTAAAATTAAACAACGTCCCACAACGGTTCAAACGATGATGACAATGATTGAACGTATAGTACCACTCGTATTCTATTGTTGTAGGGGTCCTACAATCTAAAAAATCCTTACCTAAAATAAAGAGTGTTATACGGCATAATATAATTACGAACATTCTACATTTTTTTCAAAAACACCCCCCGAAATTTATTCTTCCGTTCGCCCTTGACTACTGTCGTAAAATAATAATAATAATAATTAATAATATATTGCGTATTTTGATGGTTTAGTAAAACTGCTCCCGTTTTTTCGGTGATGTGTATACGAAATTACGAGATCGACTGTGGAGAAAATCACGTTTTGCCAAATCTCAAGCAAAATATTATAATATTGTATTATGTTAATGGATTCGCGTATTTTATATAATAAGATACCGTCAACGTATCGCGGAAATGAAATAAATTCGCGTGTACCCGACACGATTATAATGGACTTCCGTGGTAACCGCAGCGGTCATAACAAGGAGATATAATATTATAAATATGTGGGTTGTGCAGACGTAGGTATATTTTAAGAGGCGTTAAAATCGAGAGTAAATGTATCGACTGTCATCGTTCGTTCGTTCGTTTTTTTTTCTTACCAGCTACCATATCCGCAAACTACTGCAGTAGTGAGATAAAATATATTATAAGACCGCGGGCGGAAAAACATTTTAAGCGCGTGAGCTGTATACAGAGTGATAGGAATTTCGCGTTACGAAAACAACGCGGATCGTTGAAAAAGCGTGTGTTTTTTAACGCGAATTTATAATATCACCCTGTATACACACGCAAGTTATCTATATCATTTTTTTATATAGTCTCGCACGTTATATTATTATACGGATCGTCGTGCGACTGGTAGGTAAAAATAGCGGTCAGACACTCGGACTGTATACGGACACGATCCGAACCGTGTACTCGTTACTTCGTTAGATATAATTCGCTTATATTATTATTATTATTATTATTATTATTATACACAATATTATTGTCATGCTGATAACGAGCGTCTTCGTGTGAGGCGCGTGCCGCGATTGGAATTTATGCGCGCCAAAAACCGTGTCGTCGGTAAGTGAATATCGCTGTACTCGGTTTTATTATACGTACAAGTATTTTGCTCTCCGTACTGAATATTATACGTATTTTTTTTTTTTTTTTTTTTTTTTTTATTATCACGCTGCCGTGTTTGGGTCGTGATAATCGATTATATTATAAAACGTATATAACATCTATTATACCTATGCGATATACCACGTTTGTACATTACAATAATCGTTTGCGTGTACACGCGGTAATAATATAAAACGAGCAATTTTATTATATTAATATAATATAAGTAACTAACCGGTAATATATGGTATTTACCCACGTGCGCGACCACGAATGTCAAAACGACGAAATCCGATTGTTTTAAATAAATATTATATAGGTACATTATACATATATTATATATTTATATTGTAAATAATAAAACGACTGAAAACCTGTATATTTTACGTAGGTAAATATAATTATGGTCATCGCCGCGAACGAATCAAGATTTATTCGATTCGCAGTGTTCTAAGAAAATTAAAAAAAAATCCGTATCGTATAAAACACAAAGAATATAATATTATTAAACAATTCACCGAGGCATATTGATTCACATCCAAATAATAATGATATAATTAAAAAAGTTTGGATGAATATGACGTACATAATATTTAGTATTCACAATAAAAAATAAAAAAAATCAATTCATTAGAGAGATACGAAACGAATAAAAAATATTACTGTATTTTTGTGAACACGATTCGTTCAATCGTTTTAATGAGGCGAACGCGTTTTTGTTAACTCATCCGTAATACAAACGTTTGCCTGTATTTATACATCGACTGCAGTGCGGTATTATCGTTAATGTTATTTCAGTTGTACAGTTTTACAGTGATAATATTATTTTTAATGGACATATCGCAACGAAATTATCGACGCGAATACGATAAAACATTTTTATATCATAATATTATTATATCGTTTTTTCAGGTCGCCAACCACCGTCAAAGTCTTTCAGACGTAATATCCGGTTGTAATTTTTTTGTATTTTTTAACAATTTTTTACATTTCGTTTCGATTTATCATCAAGACGAACGGGCTTGCGTCACGCAATCCTTCGCGACGGATCTACCCGTGAAATCGTATATAATTCATACGTCGATATATTATTATTATTATATGTAATTTCGACGTGTCAGCGTGTGATATATGGACGACTTTTCACGTCGACCGTGTGTGTATTTATATAATAATAATAATAATAATAATAATAATAATAGGTAATAATAATAATAATGTGCACACGTGGTAATAAGCTCCGATTTCCAATACTATTATATTATATTATTATAATACATTATATTCGAGTTTAGCCTCCAAGGCGCGCACGTTCGTTTTCCAAAGAGTATATATATAACATAATAATCGTTTTATTTCCCCAATTTATTATTATTATTTATTTATTTCACCCCGTCCGCGCACTTGTACGAATTACAATCCATTTTCGGTCATTACGTATTATTATTGTTGTTATTAAATTACGATTTACTTTTTTTTTTTTTTTTTTTTTTTTACCTTTTACGTGCCTCGGGTTCCGTGAGCTCGCGCGCCAGCAATCACAATAATATTCACAGGACGCGTCGTATCGTTTAAAACGGTCTATCGCGAGAGTTTAGTCGAACCGGGTTTAAATGGCATATTTTCGTGAAGACCGACGATACGTACGAGTTATAATATTATATATACGTTTTCACCGCTGCGGTTCGGCGTCCTAATAATAATAATACGAGATATGTAATATTTTTTTTTCGACCGAAAACGGTGGGCGTTCCCACGACGAAATGAAATGGGATTGCGCTCTAAACGCGTCGTGTTTGTTATATTATATACGTGCGCCCGGCGTTAAGTATACGTTTCGAGAAATTGATTGAAGCCCGCTCGGCACGGAATTTTATTTTTATATTTTTTTATTTCCACTATTACAAACAGACGAAACGAAATAATATAATAATAATAATAGAAAAGACCTATATTCTCGAAAAATCACACACACACACACACGCACGCAGGTGAAGGTGTCTTTTATTTTGTATATATTATATTATTATAAACACGTGTGTGTGTGAGCTCGTCTGTCCGTTTCTTCGGTATAATTTCGTAGGGTAATTTAATGAAAACGGTCGTTTTTCAAAACGATAATTTTGTACATATTATACGAATGATCCATTACCCGGGCGCCGCCGCCGCAACCGCCGCCGCTGCGGTCCGATGCGGCCCGGTGATGTCGGTCGCGCGCGCGGTCGAGGGGTAATACATATTATAATAACATCGCGCGTCCCACGAGAGCGCCGGCCGACGAAACACACGATTCTTAAAGGTCAGTTCGTGATGGGAATAAGTGGTACGAACGAACGCGGCCAATTATTATTATTATATATATATATATATTTAATATAATATACGACGAGTGTTGTATATCATCTGTTGTAGTTGTGTATAGTACGGCACGCCAAACGGCAACGAAAAAAAAAAACCAAAACAAAATATACGTAACAAATATTATAAACGTATACAAATAATAATAATAATAATAATTAATACGCGAGAGCTAGTCGGAAATTGTTTTTTTTTCATTTTATTATTATTTCGTGTCTTTTTCCCCGTCGATCCGATATAATATTTTTTAGGCGGAGCCGGAATAACAGTAATCAGAGACGATTAATATTATTTATCGCGCGTTATACACGGTTGTACCATGTATATAAAGTGTTACGATATCGAATATGTATAATAATAATATAATGGAAAAAAAAAAGAAATTATAAACTGGCAGACCCAGATTTAATTTTCGTTCGTACGCGGTGTCATTCGTCGACGGGCGAAGAATACGAGTATATTTTAATAATTATATTCCTATACGTGAAAAAGTATATCGCGCGCGCGCGGGCGTGACTAGCCGCGAATAAAACCCGTCTCGATCCGAACCTCACGGCGGCGGATATGTACGAGTATGTTTGTTTTCATCTTATATATACGTTATACGCACGCGTTTCTGACCCGAGTCGGACAATATTATATTCGTAATAATATCTAGGAGATATTATATACCAAAGACCTATTACGATAGTATAATATTATACCGCGGTGTCCGGTGTTAATTTTTTGACCGGTTATGCGAGTCTCCGCGCACGAATTTAACATTCGTCGGTCGAATTCCTCGTCGTATCTCCTGTAATATAATTATTATAATATTATTCGTATAATATCAGCCTAAATCTAAATGTTAGACTTACGAGTTGCAATGTTCTTTTCTTAAAAAAAAAAAAAAAATCGTCCATAATCATAACGCATTAATTTCTCGTTTGTCTTTGCGAAATTCGAGGAAAAAATGTTTTCTATACATATAGAGGTACCTATACTAAATCTCCAGCGGAACACCTATAACGATCGTTATATATTATATTATTAATTATTATTATGTTTTTAAATGTCACGTTTTAGGTATATCTCGAATCATATTTCACCGTTTCAGTTTGCTTGTTTTGAAGTAGGTAAGGTACGTAAGTCGTTAAAACAGCATCCGTTTTTGTGCGTATAATATTACGCGTATTACGTAGAAATATAAAATATCTACATACGATGTGTGTATAGAAACAGTCGTTGATCAAATTCGTCCAAATGGAATAATATACATAACATATTATACGTATATTGTACGCGCGGTCGAGATTATATACCGGTTTTCCGTAAAAGAAAAAAAATATATAAAAAAATATCCATAATACGCTATGAATTTAATAATAATAATAATAATAATAATTTATTACACGTTGGTTAGTCTGTGTATATAATATGTATATATAGACAGCATAAACATCGATTTTGATGGGATCTCCGTGTGTCAATATCGTTGTAATCTTTAAAATTTAA
This sequence comes from Tetraneura akinire, assembly GCA_021307375.1. Lineage (NCBI taxonomy): Eukaryota > Metazoa > Arthropoda > Insecta > Hemiptera > Aphididae > Tetraneura > Tetraneura akinire. The sequence continues at coordinate 13,720,744 of JAIUCT010000001.1, forward strand.
CGATCGTATTAACCGGCCACCCCGAGGCTCGGGGAGTGAATTTCATTATATTCGTGTCTTTTAATATTATGTGTGCGCACTCGATAAACTATTATAATAATATTATTTTTATTATTGCTTATCGATATATTATATTATAACATGTATTATAATATACATTTAACAAAATCACACGCGAGACCTATATAATATGTAAATCGGAAAACAGGTGTCTCGTCGTCATCGACCCGTCAACCGTTCGGTATATTCATATTATAATGTTATGTTATACAATATAATATTTTTTTATATAAAATATTACAATGCGCCCATTATTATTATTATATTATTATAATAAAACACGTATGCGCATTGTCCGTTGTTATAATATTATATTATATTTGAATTAATCGACGTACACGTACAGCCCCGTGAGCTGTATAGGTACATATATAATTTGAATAAAATGTAACGTATTATTTTTCTCTAATTTTGAACACGAAATTCTTAAAAAAAAGTATCGTTTTACCGGACACACAAAGAAATAATATTATTTTTTTTCGATATAGGTAATATATAATATTATAATAATATATTATCGCGTTCTTTAATCCTTTTTCTCTACACAATTTAAGATGTTAATAATAATAATAATAATAATAATAATAATAATAATACGTTTATAAATTATATATACAGCACCAACTCGTACCTTTTTCGAAGTTCAAAGCGCGATCGTCGTCTCGAATCTTGTCGGCGGCCGCCTTCAACAAGGCTTGAATCTTCCGCAAAAGCGATTCTGTGGTCATGTACGGCAAGCCCATGTCGCCCGAACCCGCAGAACCGAAATTCAACGCCTGTTGCGGGGGCGTAACGCTACCGTGCGCGCTGCTGTTGCCTCCCACGTCCGGATTGTCACTGAGGTCTGAAAAATAAAAATAAAAGAAATAAATAAAAGAAAAACGTCCGTTATTAGTACGTATAGTGAACGGGTTTCGACCAAAAGTATAATATTATTATTTTATATTATATACGTTTTGAAATAATATCGTATAAACCCAACGAAATATTATATATTAACGTATAATAAACGATAAAAACAAGACTGCGATCGATAATCATTTTAATTGAATACAAACAGTACGGTACGGGAAAAAATAATAATAAAAAGGTATTGCCGTCTCGAATTACACGACCAGCAACCACCCCAAAACAACTGTCCAACTCTATTATAATATAATATATATATATATATATTATGTGTGTATAAAATAAAATACGCGCCCCAATCCACTTTTCACTTATTATAAACATCGCCGTGTCAAATACGCATTCGAGTAGAACATCCTTGGTTCCGATAATATTATATTAATTGTTTCCAATTTATGTGTATACGGTTATAATAATATGAATACGATTATTTTCGTTTTATCGCCATATTTTATAATAATATTATGAATTATGATATTTCGACCGCATTAGATACATATAATATATTATATTGTACTTATATACGATATAATAATTATATAGTATAATAATTATAATATATACGTATATATAGAATCACCTATGCAAAAACAAAACTAGATTTCGGTTTTTACGTTCGAAATAACTATAATAATTATTATATTAGGTAATCATATATCGCATTATCGTTTACCATGATCCTTGATGTCGTCTTCCTCGCCGTCGGAAATGTTGTCATCGTCCTCATCCAGGTCATCTTCGTCGTCGACGTTGGTATGACCGCCAGCCGAATGATCGCTGGCCGGTCCCGAATGGTCGCCTCCCGTTTTGGACAGATTCAACACCGGGCTGTGTCCTTCGGAGGAACCTGTAAGCGTGTCGAGAATTGCCGGTAAACACGATAATAAATTTTTTTTTTTTTAAATATTTATGACGACGAAAGAATCGTACGCGAAATAAACTCAAAATAAATATATAATATAATATATATAATTATTACCGTTTTGCGAAGTCAAATCTCTTGCTTTCTGATCAAAGTTCAGCGCTCGGTTAATATCGCCCACTCGTTCGTCGTTGGCTCTGTAATTATATTCACAAAATATATTAGAATCGTTATACTTATTTTATCATAATATAATATTATTAAAATGCAATATATCGACGATGGCGGTTTTTTATTTTATAATAGGACCCGCTGGACGTCGCGAACTCATAAATAATAAAACATAATATTATGTTTTCAGAAAATCGTCGCCGCCGCCACCGCCGCTGCTGAAGAGGATTAAGACATTACGTTCTAAAATACGAGAGTGCAGCGCGTATAATATTATAATACAATAATAATATAATATTATTATATTATAGTGCCGCGGGTTGGGGTGGAGAAAAACCGAACGAAATAAAGACCTTTCCGCGTGTGTCTTAATGAGAGAAAGCTTTTAACGTCTCGACGGAAACGGTTTGGTGTGTGTACATCTGCATATTTCGGGGACTTAATATAATATACCGTGGTCGATATTATTTATATATAATGCAACGTTTTTGGATAGGGGCAACGTTTAATGCGTTTCGCTTCGAGGCGATATCACGCGTATAAAAGACATTTGAATGCGTTAAAATATAAAAATAATAATAATAATAATAATAATAATATGATATATACAAAAATATCGTAATGACAATAATAATAATAATCGTAAAGTAAAATATTATACGTAATGACAATACGACCGTCGGCGGCGGAGACAGTGTATAATATTGTTTGGGGTGAGACTTGAGAGAGAGAAAGAGAGGACAAAAACGGAAGTAACTAATTTCCATCTGCGGCACTCGACGAACGCGCGGTCGTCTCCCCGTCCGCGTCCGAAGAGCGCGCGTGCACAGAAAAAGTCGGTGGCGACGTTAAGTTATAAAAAATAATCGTCGCGTATACCGCGGTATCGGTATATACGCGTATAATGTTCTTATAATAATATAATGTACCTGTATATTATTTAAGTATAACTATAACGATATTGAAATATAATATTATTATTATTATGCATGTAATTTCCGACGAAATCGTGTATACCGTGTCCGGTATATATATATACGGTATCCCGCGGAGGAAACCGAAGACCGACGACGCGGGGAACACGCAACGAATGTACAACGTTTCATTAAAACATATTGCGGACCATTATATTATAATCATATTATGATAAATAAATAAATAAATTATTATCGCAAACTATTCGAGTGGTATAAAATAATCAGTCACACAATATATTAATAATAATATTATTATACGTAATACGGGCGAATTATGCACGTCGTCTCGCCGGAGACGTTCACGATCGCGTTATCATTCGCGTATAATATTATTATTATTATTATTATTATTATTATTATACGGTCGTCACGTGATCGGGTCGCGAAAATACGAAAAATCACCGTGCGTGCGTGTAGGTGTGTCTGCGAAGGGAATATTATCCGCATATATTATAATATAATATTATTATAATATTATACCTATATAGTCTCGACGGCGAATAAATAAATCAACGGTCTGGCACGGGGTCCTTCGTCGTTGTATGTTATTAATATTTTAATATTATTATTATACCGTATACGCTCATTTAGTTGTGTATATTAAAATATTCGTTTTTAATTATTATCGTCCGAGTTGTCGTCACGCGATACGCCATATATTAAACGAGCATTATAATGTCATATTATATTATAATATATAATATATTATATTATAAACGAAGTCTCGTCCACGTGGCGTCCAAACGCGAAACACTGTGCAAGCAAGTATAGCTTCCGGTTTGAAAATATACGATTATTATAAGTTAATTTTTAATTTATGATACTTTTATTCGAATAAATAATTTTTTTCTGCTTTCAAACGTAACATTTACAAAGACCAGCAGAGTCCAATGGAGGATATAATATAATAATAATATATACCTATATATAATATTATAAATACAGGAAGAAAATAAATTTATGTTACTCTCGAAACATATACGTTTTTACCATAAGTCCATAATATTATATTATAATAATTATAATATTTTACGTAAAATCAAAATTTATTGTACGATTAGGTACTTTTAAAGTTCATTGGGTAAGTGTAAATTTTGGTTCGCGTGTTGCGAAAATCGAATATTCTCGCGTCTCTCGTGTTATTTTTTCGATTTTTAGTCAATCGCAAGAACAAAAGAAAACCGTTTCTCGTGTTATTGGTATATACGAGAAGTATAACGCAGATTTTTTACGACAAATCGCCATTCGAAATCGATTCACAGTCAAACGCTATATAAAGCTCCTGGTTGAATACCGCGAGAGTAATATACGGCGTGTCTCGCATAGATAAGTCTCGATTGATTTTGTTTACCTACCTACACTATAATTTCGTTCTCGTTGTTTTAGCATAATATCAAATATTGTATAAAATATACAGTAATAATACTTTAGCGTATAATACATGATGGCGTCTTGTCGTCGACCGGCGGGTATTATGACGACGACGAGAACGCGCGTTTGTCGTTTGCACGCGGGTAAACTGTCGTCACCGAATATAATTAATTATGCGAGCGGGTGAAACAATCGCTCATCGCTCGCAAGAATAATAATAATAATTTACACCTTATATATTTTATTATACAATATATAGGTATATATTATTATATATTTTCTTATGCGACACGCGGACGATCATAAATATTCACCGCGGCGTCGTCGTCGGACCGCGATTTCTTATCTACTCGACGTCAGAAATCTGAACGAAATAAATGAAACAAAAAGAGAGTGCACAAGAGAGAGAGAGAAAGAGATAGAATAATAATATAAAAATAAAAACCAAAATCAGGAGAATTAATTCCCGGTGGTAGTCCTTTGAATTTTTTCATCCCTCGAATTACGCACGTGGAGGAGGGTGAATTTTCATTAGCTCGCCGGAATCGTATATATTATTATTATTATTATTATATTCTAATCCGTTCTTTGTACGTATGCGTATATTATGTATATAATATTATCGTGTACACGAAACGAGCGAAGAATGTCCGGACCGCGCGGAGGAAAACGGGCGCCCGCATATTAAAAGTCCTGTTTGTCTTTAGGATGTTGTTCCCTTTCATTTCCGCTGCCGGCTACATATTGATTCAATCGGATGTTTTGATTAAAATTTAAATACACGCGCACCCCGTGCAGCTCTCTCTCTCTCTCTCTCTGTTTTCTCTTCGTTCTATCCGTCTGCGTTTATAGTTAATCCCTCGACTTTACGGACTTTTCGATAATTATGATAATTCTTTCGATTTTTTTTTTCTCCGATATTCCCGACTTTTATTATCATGAATATTATTATATTTTTTCTTTCATCAAAAATTCTCGTATACCTACTACACCTATATATATGTAGATTTATATTATTTTGTCTCCCCCACCCCGGTTCTTCTTTTCTTCCGTTTCAGTTCGAAAGTTCCAACGACATCGACGTCACGTTCGATAATAATAATAATAATAAATATATAACCGCGTGGTATTAATAACAGTAGGTATATGCGCGATTTTCTTCAATTTGACTAATCCCCTCGAAACGGTGGCGGCAACTATATATTATATTTATTGTTTGTGTTTAATAACTTATAATCACCATCGGCGGAGGCACGAGTAAAAAAAAAAAAGAAAAAAAGATCGTTAGAGAAGTATGGAAAAATAAAAAATAAAATAAAAACTGTACGCGTACAGTATACGTATAATGTATAATGTATTATATTATAATATAAACTCGACGGTAATTTGTCGTCGAAAGGGTTAGGTCTCGTTCAGATATATAATATTATTATAATACGAAATACGGCGGCGCATCATCAAAATCCGATTCGGCGGAGAATAAGATGCGAAACAATAATAATATTATAACCCGCGATTGGAAACGAGTCTGCGGTGGGGGTGTGGTGGGGAGGTCGCGCGAGCGTAGGCGGATTTTAAACTTTCGCCGCCGTCGCGCACAAGGGTCGAATATTAAGTATATTATAATACTCGTGTGTGTATGTGTGTGTATATACAGAGTGATCAGAACATTAATGTTATACGGACGTAACATCGCACGTGAACGCATTATTATGATGCGGAAACTTATTCCTAAACGCCCTGTATATGTGCGCGCGTATATAACTCGTATAAGATTTCTGAAGCGAATCGCGACGGCAAAGTCTTCCCGCTCGTCATCCGATGTTATATATATATATAATATATCCGACTGCGGGGCAGAACGTGCGTTGTACCAAAACCCTTCGGGGTCTTTGCCGTTTTGAGTTATGATTATTAATACACACGTACATATATATTATATATATATTATATTTGCGTGTATATTATAAATTTTGTGCGTGCGTGTATGTGCGAGCAAAACTCCTTACGATTATAATATATTAAACTACGCCGACGTTCCGGACCGCGGGACCGTGTTAATTGAAACGAAATCTCGGAATCGTCGACGGCGTCCGATCGAGGCGCGGATCCGCGGCTGGAGGGTCGCACGCGACGAGAGGTTGAGTAAGAGAGAGAGAGAAATAGAGAGAAACTCGACGAGATTTAATATTAAATTAATCGACATAGACGTGTATTGTCGGGGTGTTCGGTGGTTATAATACGTATATATTATAGTTAGAATGAATATTATTATTATATAGGTATGTGTGTTATTATAAAGTTTATACCGCGGAAGTTCGAACATCGAAAATCCGATCAGACGGATGGACGCGGGGAATCGTAGTCGGGGTCTATATGTAACCTCACAGGGTGTACAAAAAGTATGTTACGAATTATTATGTATATACATATACTGATTTTTACGCAAGTAATAATATAAATCGTCATATCGCGTCATTTTTATATATTATTAATTCGTTAGGTTGGGTTAGGTTATCAATTCGACCAGTATGAGATGAGTATTATAACGATAAAAAGAGAGATAATTAAAAAAAATAAATATTAGTACGTTCGTATCGAAGAAAAAAACGCATGCTCTTTTATCACACCCTATATACACATTTAAACTACGAGCGTGAGCTCATACACGTAATAATGTATAATGTGTGTGTGTGTGTGTGTGTGTGTGTATACGTTTTATACGTATATAAGTTTATAATATAATAGGTATAAACAATTAGACGTGCCGAGATTGTTATCGAATAATCATGCCGAAGAGGCGGTAAAACAATGTTTCGCAATTCATTAACTACTACGAGTATATACTATTGCCGTTGTGTAAATCGCATTATACACTGCACGCGTTTACCTATATCATGCATTCATGCGAGTATACTCGTATAATATCGACGATTTATATTTAATCATATATTTATCGTGTGTGTATTCTACACCCACATGTATAATATATATATTTAATAATATTATACGTTTATATACGAGTACAAGTTATATTATTTTATAAATCCGATATTATCGCAGACCCGCGAAAACGGACAACTTAAAAATAACGAATATAATATGATCACACCGTATAATCACACGTCATACGATATTAATATATTACCCTAAGTATAAAATATCATAAATTGACTATATTATAATATTATGTGCGCTTTTTGTTTCGTTTTTTTATACGTCATATAAATTATAATACGAGATTTTATGAGTTTTACGTAAGTATATGATTTTCATTAATAAAAAATAGAAAAAAAGATTTATAACCGTGCGTTACGCGTGTGAAAATAATAATTATGCGTACGGTCGTATACACCACAAGAATTTAAATAAAATTGAAAAAAAATCACGATATTTTTTTAAGACGAGATTTACGGTATAATATTGTATAATATATTATATTGTTACAAAGCGAACAACGGGTACATTAATATTTTATTCGCGCGAAATTAACAAAATAGGATATTTTTATTAAACGTTTGTCGGGTAATTAGAATTACTTTCGATGTCGTTCCGGACGATTTGTAAGCGACGTCGAGATTTTTAATGGGAATAAAGTTTCGCGCGCCTCCGGAGCACTGCTGCAGCCATCGCATGCATTCCTTTGAGACTATAATATTATACATATACGTAATACGGTTCTCTCGTAAAACCGAATTTGTATACATTTAAAACAAGATTATTAATTTCTTTTCGGAGGGTTAAAAGTTCAAAGCGAGAAATGGGGAGTTAATTATTAAAACGTATATTCGGTATACGCGTATATATTATTATATTCTGTACGCGGAGCGAATTAAAACGCGAACGAAACGGGAGTTTTTGGTTTTGACAGCCCGCGAAAGGCAATCGACGACGACGACGGCGGTGGCAGCAGCAGCAGCACACTTTTCTGCAAGAACCATCCGACGTCGCGCGTAATATTACTTTGGGAAATCGGACTGGAAGAAAATATAAGTATATTATTATTATTACTGTTATACATATTAACATTTTTTTTTTTTATTGTTATGCGTATATAATATTATTCCGTTCAAACAAAAACGCGCGTATTATTATGACGATCATCTCGCCCACCCGGCGATCCATTATATAAATATAATATCGTTAGGTCGTAGGTATTTTTTCGTTTCCCCCCCCCCCCCGTCTTTCATGACGTACACCTAATATTATACGGTATAGAATGTGGCACAGCGTTACGCATTACGTCCATATCAAAATATTATATCATATTATTTTATAGATGCGTACCGACCGATAACGTTTAATAATATATACGTACATTTCGATCGCGGAATGACACGAGCACCGTTTATATATACCTAATAATGTTATATGTGTATGACGTACAATAACACTCGTGCACACCAAAGTGCCTTGTAATTAGCAGCTGGCGGCGACCGACCGAAATAAAATATATAATAATAATAATAATATTACAAATGCGGCCGCACACCCACTTTGAGAAAAGGCGTTTCGACTGAATCGGATTTTATTATTATTATTATTATTATTCCTTTTATATATTTTTTTCGTCCGTTATACAGACGTATAATAATATAATATTATTATATGTACGGACATTGAAAATCGTATTCTAATGATAATAATGATAACAATTCGTGACAGTGACATGCGGCACAAGTTCTGTGTATAATATTAAATATTCTGACCTGAGATCGGTAGTTTCAGATAGCTTTGTTGTATACGCACGTCGGTCGGCAGCCAGCAGCACCCCGAGATCGCTCGTTGCGCGCGGCTGCCGCTGCCCACTCGCGCGATACGACGGGTAATTGATTCGACGGCGGCGACGGCGGACACACGCGCGCGCGTCACGAATACCAACTTTAAACAACGATATTACTTATATTATAATATTATAACAATAATGTGTCGTATACTCGTCGTGGAATGCTGTATTATGATAATATTCTTGTAACGATAACAGTATAAAATATTATAATAATGAATATTATTATTGTTACGCGAGTGCATATTATAACGTAAGAAAAGTTTCGGACGTATAATACTTTTATATCCGTTAGATTGGTACCTATATATCTGCTTCTCGATCCCGTCGAAACTATTTTTATACGCCCGCGTTTTTTGAGACGAAATATTTAAATAAATGTTGCGAAATCGTTCGAATTTATAATAATATAATGATAATTATTAATAATAATAATAATAGGTAATTACAATACGCGTATACACTGTATAAAATCCACGCTTCACCCCCACAGAAATTATATCGAATTTCCGTCGTGCAACATACATCGCAGAAAATAATCCTCCGTGAAACGCGAAATCCCATCCGAGCACAAAGGGTCATGCCCGGCAGTGACAGTCGCTCGCGCGCGACTCGTTTAACGCGGTCCATTAGATTGAATAATGACGGCGCGCAGTTCGACCGGTGCGGTAATCTCTCGAGCTCTACGCGGGTGACGCGCGGAGATTACGCGCTGTCGTGACCGCAAAACTCGCGTATTTGTCGCGGATATCGACATGTAGCCGCGCACGGATTGAAACAGTCGTATACGACAAATCCGAACGATACCGTGTAACTGTTATTATTATTATTCCGAATACCGTAACATTATATTATTATTATAAATTTATAATTTATAAACGTTTAGGTTAAATCGAAAATATATACCTAATTGAAATTTTTATAAACCGATAATATTTGAATTTTAACGTTATTACTGTTATGACGAATCGAGATTTAATTAAGACCGTTTTTTTTTTTTTTACAAAATGTGTATTTATTTTGAAAAAGTAATAAGTTCGTCTATAGATATATAAGCACTAGTATAAAATATAAATACGTATCTCGAGCGAGAAACGAAACACGAATACGTACGTATATATCATATAATATATAATATGGAATAATCGTAAAAAGCATATTAAATGATCACAATATCGTTGCGTGTAAAACGGCGTCTGCCAGCGTGTTCTCGCAATCAAGTAGTCACTATATATAGTCGATTCTCGACTGCGCCTTCATTGTCGTATATAATGGTCATACGAGAAGATTTTTTTTTTATTTTTTATTTTTTATTTTTTATTTTTATCGACAAAGTCTCGGTACTTAAGACGAAAACTGGTTATCGATCGTAATAATAATATCGTGTATTGCTATATACCTGCATGTGTATTTATGCGCATACGTATACCGTATTATATTATATATTTTTATATGTTATTTTTATATTGTTGTCCGAGTCGCGGTGGCAATCATATTGTCGTGTTTATCGGTCCAATGACTGTCGGTCGGGATCGTATTTCAAGGCGCCACCGCGGGGCTTAAGTATATACGTTCGCGCGCGCGGATGCAAACGCGACGAAGATATAGGTAAGTATGTGTAACGCGAAATCCGAAATGAGACGAGAACTTCTTCTTCTTCTTCTTTGGTGATGTTGCGTGTCCGGGCCGCGTGATTTACGGACGTAAAAATGTATTCTCGAAATTTATTTCCAACGATAATTTTACGCGCAAAACCAATAGGTGTATACATACATATAAGTACAATGTGTGTACGGTTAAGCAACGCCGACCCAGACGAGTTGGCCAGTCGAAGAATATTAAAGACGACTGTGTTTTATACGAGGTCATATTTTTTTTTTTTTTTTTATACGTTATATATTTTGTGTCTATCGACTCAGTTTGTATTTTCATTATTATTATTTCGACCAGTTTATATTTATTAATATCACAACAGCTCGGTGTATTCATTATATATATATACATACAACACGCAATAACATTTAACAGCAATACAATGTGTGTATAAATATAGTTTTCGGTAAAAAACGACATATTTTTCACTTTGTTTTTTATAACATATTTTTTTCTTCCCCGCTCAGTATATACAATATAAATAATCGTATTATTGCGCGGATGTGTGATGTGTATCGGAAAATATTACCAAAGGGCAATATATCAACTGGCTATCAAAAGCAGCGTAAAAAAGGACACGTCCCCGTGGCGAAAAGTTAGCAAAGTGAATTTATGATTCCGAAAATGTGTCCTGAGGGGGTGACGGTTTTTTCATACGCACAACACTCGGCCGATACGGTCGGTGACAAATGAATCCATCTTGTCCGCGTTTTCGGGATCAGGTCGAGAAAAACGAGTTTTCAATTGAAATCCAATATTTTTTTTTTCGCTCTCTTCCTTTGTATTATATTATATTATAGATATATAGTACGTCAACGTTACCCGCCGCGATGCAAACTTCGGCCAGATAAGGGGAAAAAACCGACATCAGAGATTATAACTTCAACGGCGCCGCGTGTTCGGCGGTTTTTACGCCGTCGGGTATAATAAAATAAACGACAATGACTTTTTTTTATTCTTCTATCGTTCACGACGACGAATCTCATCGTGATACGCGCGTAGATAACTGCGATGTAGGTATATATATGATATTATATTGTAAATATTGTAATAATAATAATGATAATAATACGTTAGACGGCGGTAGAAATAAATCCTCTGGACGCGGTCATTTGTGCGGTTATTTATATTTTCCACAGTCGTAATATTATACTTGGCGTCGTAAAAACGACAAAAGAAATATCGTAATCCCGCGCTTTATCCGAAGAGCTCGAGACGATATGAGCAGCGTAAGGGTATTTGAAAAGAATATTATTAAAAAATACGGTCGGACGGGGAGGATTTGTCGAGACATTAATTTTGATATTGAAATTTTTGCTTTATTTTATTACTACTACGTTTCCCTTCGCCGGCGCACAGCAGTCGTCGTCGTATATATGGCTTATTATTATGCGCCTTTATATTATAATAATATTATATATCGATTATTTCGCAACGGATTTCGTTTTGGCAGAACGCACGTGCCACGTACAAAATAAAACTACAAACTCGCTTCTAATCGAAATAATATAATAATTTAATATCACTTTTGTACCCTACCCAATTATTATTAAGAATGTTTTAGAACGTTTATGATCGTCCGTATTTTGAGATAACACCACTTTCCCGCCATAATTTATAGGTACCTACAAGCTATAATACAATTCGTGTATCGTATACAACCACAAGGTTTATATTCTGCGTAATATAATTGTATACGTTAAAATCATAAATTGAACTTCATTTCCGTGTGTTTTCGTTACGTGTGATATCATGATCATCCTGTGTGCAAACCGCGGTATACCGCGGATACGGTTCTTCGCGTCCGGGAGGGATGATATTTCGCGGATGGCGTGCACAGATTTTGTATGATACTCGCGCGCGCACTCGTGTGTGTATGTAATTGGAAACAATGAACATTCGGACACAACAGTTCTATAAACGGTGGAGATATTATTATGATAATATAATATTATTATTATCGTATTTGACGAGGGCATACAAAAGCTATTTACGCCGAAACAACGGCGGCATATATATTATAATATTATATTGTGTAGATATGAAAACATTGGGTCCGCGATAATAAAACGATATATACCTATATATTACCTATTATAATATAGGTAGCTGCTGTCGATGCGATAATGACGACGTGTCTGCCGATTCCGTATTGTAGGCGGTATAACACGCTATATCTAGATTTGTGGCCACAAACACACACATATACGTATTTATAATATATAATGGTGTGCACTGCGGTGATTTTACTAATTATTATTATTATTATACAATAATAATAATAATACGTACTATAATATTGTTATTATTACGATGAGCTTTATACCTGCAGCAAAAACGTCCATCCGCGCGCGCGTTACCATTGTTATGTTATTATTATTATTATTGTTATTCCTTCGGGAAACAATGAATCCGAAATCCCGGGGGCAGTCAAAAACAATACGAAAATCCGCGCGTTGACCGACACAGCAATAATTATTATAGGTTAGGTACATATATAGTATCGTATTAATGCCGCGTAATTAACCGCGGTATAATCCCGTCGCCGCGCAGTCAAAACCATATAATAATAATATAATATAATAACGTCGAGTATTACGATTATTATTAAACGTGAGCGAACCGTGTTCGTTTCTGTCGACAAAAATATATTATAATATAATCATAATGTAAATTATTATCATCGGCGGACACTTATCCGTCCACCACTATTGAATCGTATTGTATTGTAAATTATTATTATTATCATTACAATATGCATAATGGCCATTTTTCGAACGCACATTTCCGATCGGGTTGGCGGAAAAATGACCTAAGCGCTAAGCCTAACCGCATTGTGCGCGAAATAATTCGCGGATTTAAATTGGATTTATTTCATTATATAACGCGTTACTATACCAATAATAATTATTATTTTACAGCGGTTAATGTTTTATATACGCAAATTATTTTGTAACCGCGTTTTACGAAACCCCGTGATATTTTGTTTTTGTTTTTTTTATAACGCATTCCGTAATATCGTTTTTCTGTATTGTTATAAAAAATTATAATATACAAAATAATAATAACGATATTATACTGACAGTCGCACACTACACGTGTCGCGCACGAGGAACGATTCGACGGCGGCGAGAGAACTTTTAACCCCGAGATTTTACCGAAATTTATTTTTAATACGTCACAAACGTACGAAGACGCGGCTCGCGAGGGGAAACGTTTCGTGTTCTTAAGCTTATCGTTATTGACAAAGTTTTTATTCTCTATCGTCTATAGATACGTCGTAACGATTGCGCGTCAAGTTCTTTTACATTTCATTTTTTTTTTTCGTATTTTTATTATACTCCTGCTATCTCTCTCCTCGCTTCACACACACACACACAACCCACCAGAGTGTTGTTTGCGAGAAATTCGAATAAAAATGTAATTTAACGTTTGACGTTTTAGCGACATCTTTTGTATTTTTTTTTTATTTCTCTCTCCCTCACCCCGTGACCATCAACGTTCACCACCTTATGTATGCGGTATTATTATTATTATTATTATTATTATTATTATTATTATTATTATTA
>JAIUCT010000001.1:13735111-13752102 GCA_021307375.1 Tetraneura akinire
TATTATTATTATTATTATTATTATTATTATTATTATTATTATTATTATTATTATCATTATTATTATTATTATATACACCGCCACGCGCGACAACACTATAAAAATTTAGCGTCGTTAGTGTACGTCGTTTGCCGTCACCCTTAAAACGAAATTGGCGTAATGGAAGTCGCATCTGGCAACCCCTTGAAAAGACGCGGCGCACCGCACACGAACGTGCGACTGCCGTCGTCATCGTCTGCACCGTCGTCGTGTCTTCTTGCTTATGCGATGTACGCGACGACGTGCGCGATCGGACGAGAAAGAGGAAAAAACCGTATTTCTTTCAATTCGATTCTCTTCCGCTCTTATTACGTGTACATAATATGTATATACGTATATTATAAACGAAGAACATTATAACATCATAAAAATAATAATAATAATAACATGTAAGTATCATTTTTCACATTTATATTTTTTGCCACGAACGTTCGTTTTCCTCATTTCCTTCCCCGACAACACGACCGCCACCTGCTGCTCCATCGATAAAAAACATTATATTATTATTTCCGAAAACGTCACCGATCAAAAAATCGACGCCAAAGTCAAGTCCATATCCGGTCCGTGTCTCTGTTATGATTTTAATCGTTACGAGTGGTTTTTACTTCACAGGACCCGTTAAACCAATCCGAAATAAAACGTACTAAATTATATCAATAAACTAAACTCGGACCGAAAATCGGTCGTTTACGTGATATGTATTTTTGGTTCGAAAATCGGAATGATCCCAAAATAAAATCGGAATGTATTTATTATATGTGATAAGGCTGATAGCCGATAAGTAAATGAATTTACTATACATGTGGGGTCGTGTATATAATAATATTAAAAAATAAAAATGCGAAAAGACTTTAATGCGACACGAAAAAAATAACCGGTTCAATGATAAACATAACGTATAATTAATTTATTGTAAATTTCGTTTACACCATCATAATATTATGGAAAAATTGATAAAATATTTAATAAATTTTCGGTTATAATATAGTCGTATTACTCGTACATGATAGATGTTATCTACAAAATTTTTTTTTAACGAATATCGAATAATATAAAAATAAATTCGATCGTTTTAATTTTTTGTTTCTCGAGTCGACACTTTTTTTTTTTTTTTTTTTTTTTGGACTTGAGTCGGACCAAGAAAGTTTTTCATCCTCGCATCGTTTAACAAACAGACGGGCGTATTAAAAAGAAAACGAAAGTTAATAAGATTATTATTTTTCACGCGCATACATATTTAACGGAAAAACGACTGCGTCCGTAATAGGCCTCGCCGTCCCCTACAGCCGCTGGTCGCACCCGCCCTGCGTATAATATTATATGCGTATATAATATTATAATCTCCGGAGACGTGTAAAACGTTTCTTCGCTCGTTTTTTTTTTTATATTTTTTTTTTCATCTCTAGTTTTCTTTTCCCGTATACGTTATATACGTTTATACACGATCCGTTGCGAGAAGAAAATTGTTATAAATGATACGCGACGACCGCGTCTCGAAAAATAACCGATGCTGCGGAGGGCCGCCTATACCCAGTACCCGCGCCGCCGTCCGGAAATAAATTAGATCGGAAGACGGGCGCGGACGGCAAACAAAAATAAATAACCGTGAAAGTACAATATGATAGTACGATGATAATAAAAATAAAAAATAATACGAGAAAAGTTTTACCGAGAAATTCAATTTCTGCACTTTTTTTTTTTTATAATATTATACTTTTCGTTCGTGTCATCGTATAATAATAATAATAATAATAATAATATAATATATTATATACGTGTTTGTGGCGAAGACCGTCGTCGATGTCCACGTCCCGTCATCCGCCCACTGTTCCCTCATCCAGCAACAACAAACACAAAATATAAATATATGAACTTTCGTGCGTTTCATTGAAATTTATTATACGACCGTCGTCGATGCGATGCGGCTTCGGCTCCGCACCCTCCGACGAATCGTGTATACATTCTTATTGCGTATATTATATTATTATTATTATTATTATATAAACTTAGGTATGTGCACGACGAGAAATTTTCGAGAGTAGAGGCGAAATAATTTACAAAATAATAAATTACGTCCGACTGCATGCAGGTTATTTTATGATTATGTGTCTCTTGCTTTTTTCTTTTTTACGACATAATATTCGTAAAACGTATATATATTATATGTTCATACAGATATAGTTCACGCACAAATTGTATTCGTACTCAAAAGAAAAACAAACTATATTTCTTAGGACAATACAAATATATAAAAAGAAAAAATTGAAAATAATTTTTGTTAAATTTTCAAATAAATATTTTACAATAAAATATTAATAGACAAATAGATAACCATCAATATTATACAATAGTATAATAAAATAATATAACCAACAAAAAATTATAAAAAAAAAACAAATTAATCGAAATGATTTAGTTATAATTAAAATATTCGAATATTATATGCGAAAGACGACTTGCTGTAGTAATAATAGTTATTATTATTATTTTATTAATGGCAAATAGATGAGTTTTTTTTAAAAAAGAAATCCGCGTGACGGCTGATACATAACATTATACATAATTAAAGAGCGCGCTAAGACGCGTAATATAATATAAATATTATTTTTTTTATAGTAGCCGCTG
Organism: Tetraneura akinire; assembly: GCA_021307375.1. NCBI lineage: Eukaryota > Metazoa > Arthropoda > Insecta > Hemiptera > Aphididae > Tetraneura > Tetraneura akinire. Next base: position 13,737,776 of record JAIUCT010000001.1, read on the forward strand.
CATCGTGTACAAATCATAAATTTCACAGTACAAGTCGTTATCATTTTTATATATGCGGTATATACATGTACCTATATGTATAGGTACTATTATAAAATACGTTTATAAGTTTATAGCACATACATAAGTACATACACACACTCAATGACCCTTTCTCGTTTCTATATACGTAATATTTCACGGTATAATAATAATATTGTTATTTACGTACGTGGAATACGTATAAATTTTACAAACGTTATGCATAAAAAATAATAATATTATACTATACGGAAAAGAATAAGAAAATAATAATAATTATAATATAATATACTATTTTTTTACCGTGGTCGTTCGATATGATATTTATAGAATATATTATTATTATTACATTACGTATTGCTCGTATAAAATATTAAAATGATTTTTAATATCATTGGGTCGTATATTATACGAATGGAATATAATGATTTCCGTGTGTAGTATCGGTTATAATATTATTATTATTATTATTATTATTATTTATTATTGTGTAATAAATCGAAAGAAAGAGAAAGAGAGAGAGAGAGAAAATGATATTAACGTCGTTATTAATATTTTATAGTTAGTGCGCCGGCGTTGGCACTGCGGGAATAGGCGTCGCGGATATTATTCTAATGACTATATACGATTATATTTTAATAACGATAATTTTATATAGTATACGTTCGTGCGCCGTATATATTTCTCTGATCTTACCTTTCTAGTTGTTTCATGAAGCCGGCGTACGCTTTTTCCCATATACCCGAACTGCAAAAACAAATAAAATCACGATTAACATCTTACATTAAATTTTTGTATGAATTATTATTTATTATTATGTTTTGGTCGAATCGTTTCGCGACCGTTACGTTACGAATTTATGAATTATTATAATAATATATTATAACACGATATTATATTGTACCTATACGCTGAAAACTTTTAATTTGAATCGCGAATAATAAAATTATAATAACGAAAATCGTATATAATATTATAATATATGGCCTCTCGCGGTTGGTCACTACCCCGTCGTACGTTTTAATCGGGGGCGACGGCGGCGGTGGTACAGTGGTCAAGGTTACGTCAAGGGTATATTATTATTATGTGAACGCGTTCGTGTCCGTTGCGCGCATGACGCGTGACGTTCGTATTCTCACCTGGCCAACGCTTCCATGGACAGTCCTTGGCTCTTGAGTAGCTGCGCGTCGGGTCGCGGGAGCGCGGGGTGCGACAGACCGGCCGGGTTCATGATGGCGTGCGCGGCTGCCGGATGATGGTGGTGGTGGTTGAACTGCTGCATGTACTGCATGTGTCCTAGGTGCGTGGGCGGGTGATTGTACCCGTTGGCCAGCAGCGGCGATTTTTCCATTCGGGGTGAATCTGCAAACACACGGGTAAAATCGTTATTGATTTATAAATTATAAAATTATACCTATACATTATTGTCAAAGATAAAATTATTGTTATTATATGATATTATTATAACGCGCCGAACCAAAAAAAATTATATTTTATAATATATGCGAGGGAAAAATGATAAAAATACAATAATATTACTAATACGAATGTACACGCGTTACAAATATACAATATCGTATTATAAACAGATCTCGTTACTTATTACCAGGTATGCGGTATATATACCGCAGGCATGTGAGTGATGGGTTTTTGTCTTTATACGTATGTAAAATATATTAAGCGCGCTCGTTCCCAAAATATAATAAATAAACAACATAAACGGTTAATTATTATTATTACTATATTTTACTTTTATTATTGATCTTGTGATTTGTGTTCAGTTATAGACGTTGATTGGCCTTTCTCAGTGGGGTCCCTCACTCAGCCGTCTTCTCAAACTCTCTCCTATATAATCACACACATACACTACTGCATTCAATTACATCCACGGGACTTTGACTAATAAGACTTAGAGGCGGCTTTTCGCCGAAGCTACTTGATAACCGATGCCGCCGCCGACACACGACGACTGCGCGTGTGATTTATTTAATGTGTATTGTGTATAATACCATTGCGGTCGTTTCCGATTGTATAATTAAGTCTTACGTGTTTAAACTTTTAACCATCGCCGCAGCTATTTGTCTCATAACATAATATTAAATTATATACGAATGATAATATTCTGTTTGTTCTTCTTATTCGTAATATATAGATTATATTTTGTAAATTATAATTTATTACACAAACAATAATTTAATTTACATTTTTCGTACAATAATAGTGCGATATTCTATGAAAAGTAAGTCGAAATCGATTAAAAAAAAAAAATAATAAACTGATAAATAAAGTCGACTTTATACATTATACGTATAAAAATTAAAACGTTGAAAAACTATATATATTAATATTATCAATTTAAACGAAACGAATATGTAAAGAGAAATGCGCGTTTAACTCTCAAATTATATACTTACATACATAATATTATTAATATATGTATATTTTATTTTGATTGCTATTCGTGCAAGTTATGCCTTATATACCCATACAGATACTCGTACGACTATTGGCAATACGCGTCTCACGAGCTATATTATATGATGACATAAGTAATTATCATATTTCCTCGTATATCCATATAGTAATCCTTCACGACGTCGAAATAAAAAAATTATTTTCTGAGACTATAACAAGAACGGTGTACGCGTTTACTTTTAAGAATTCCAAAGAAGGCGTATATATAATTAATATAGAACTGCTCGCGTACATATACACACGGAAATAATAATTATTTTTTCGTTACAAATTTGTACACACGTATAATACAATATCGTGATTTAACGAGTAAGGTAAATATAATAATATATTATAAGTAATATATATAGTAATTTAATATACGGTTATAAATTGGTAAAACAATATACTGTGACGTGTTGTAAAGTAGATATAATATAATTTTATTATTACCAACGATAAGTACAATATACGCGTGTAAACAAATTTGTTTTCGAAGGGTCTGAACGGGTGGGTCGAAATTTGTCCCGTTTCTTTACATAGGTACGTAATATATATCGAAAATTAAAACACCTCAATCGTAATATTATATAATACGTCACTATATAATATTATGTGTATAGTACGATCGTATATACATAAGTACATCGAAATTAATCGCTTTCGTCGGACGAGAAAATAATAAACTACTTTCAACTTTAACTATTATACGAGTACTTATACACCATAACTATACAATAATCGTATATAATAAATAATATTATATATTTACCCGCGGTTATATATTAAATAGGTGTCACGCGAGGTTCGTTGTGAAACAATACGACTATTGTTATTTCGTTCGAGATAAGATGATAACAGCGCGGATATATTATTATTTACACGTTACAATACTATATAGTGATAAACGCAAACGAAAACTCATATTTGCACCAGTGTACGGGGCGAATATTTCAAAATGTTTACTGTTAGAACAAACGCGTGATTATATACAACGTACAGTAATGATAAAAAACGTTTGTGAATCGAGTCCATACGCATATATTATTATATATATATATATATAGTATTGTATATACTATATAGGTACGCTTCGAGTCGTAAAAAGATGTAAAACCTTTACGACCCGACCCCGGGAGAGAGAGAGATAGAGGACGATGATCGAAATGAGAAAACGAGATGATCATTTCGATGCATATTATTTTAGCAACGCGTACGTCGTACACTTTCGACCTTATTAAAATTATTATTAAATCTCGCCTCTTCCAATACCGGAAAATGTTAATTCCATCGAGTCAGTACACCAATTATATGACTATATTATATAAACAAACACAATAAATAGGTACCTATATATAGGCGAAAAAAAGAAAGCGGGCGTTAATAAACGAGTCCCTCGACGGCGTATATAAAAATGCAACATGCAAATTGGATAACGTTATTTTCCATTAAAAAAGTATTTTTTTTTTTTCGTTTCCATTAATGAAACTGAAAGAAATGCGCAGGGAACGATAGCCAAAGTATCATCGCAGTCGCGGACGAGATACGAATTTCGGATAATTATTATGTTATACGTAATTTTAGGTAATTATTATATATTTTTATTATTTGATAATTACGTATACACTTATATATGTATTGTATTCTTAAAATCCCTCCAGAGATGACGTTTATTATATGACAAAAATAATATTAAGGTCTATTTTCGAACTTCTATAGACTATATATATATAGATGTATTATAAGAACGTCGAACGTGTAAGGGAAAAAGGTCTAATGTGAATACCTTTCGGACCGCGATAATTATAATAACGCGCCGCAATAGCGTTTTATACAGTGTGTTCCGGTGCGTTTGCGGTATAGAGAAGCAAAAAATACGACCTTAGGTCTAAATTAGCCGTTTTCGGGTGCCCGGCGTTAATGATAAAACGCGCATAATACACAAATATTATGTATAAATATATGCACATACAGAACGAAGCCCTCGAGCGCAATCCATCATCGTCGTCGCGTATAGTCGTCATCGTGGTCGTCACAGCAGTCGTATATATGCTCGTCGGTCGCCCGGCGCGGAGAAGGGTTTGAGGGGTTTGGGTCGGCATATATCACGTGTGATGGAAATTAAGAACGGGAGCGTGTTTGTGTTTGTCTTGGAACCGAAAAGAAACGATATATGCGCCAAAATTAATAAATCCTCCCTGCCGCGGGTCTCGGAATACATAATAATGATAATATAATAATAATATTTAAAAAAACAATAACCCGTGTACACAATATAATAATATTTTAGGTGTATATAAAATATATATATATATAAGGGTCGTACGAAAATACAATATTACGTATATAAAACGTGAACGAACAGAGAGAGAGAGAGAGAGAGAGAGAGAGAGAAAGAGATGATGATGCCTATAGAGTGGGAGAAAAAGAACGCGCGAGGCCTCGGGATGATTGATTACACTCTGCAGCGTATATTATATTATAAATATATGCGTATATATATAAGTATATTGTATCCGTGTGCGTGTAACCGTTTCTTGGCTTTAAGTGACGGCGGCAGTAGCTCGCAAAAGGGATCCCATGGTTATATACGATATAATATGTATATATGATATTGTTATTATTATACGCATTTCGACTCGTTTAAATTGAAATTAATTTGCACTCTCATTTTCTCTCGCACATATTATATTATTATTATATACACTGATGCGGCAGTGCGTCGAAGCCACCACTTGCGGATTAGCATATAATATACGGATATACATCTCTGCGAGAGAAAATCGTCCCGAGGTCAGGGTAAGTTTTTTATTTTCTCTGCCTCTTTCCATCACCCTCTAGTCATCTCTTTCTCTCTATACGTATATAAAATATAATATAGTATAGTGTTTGCGGGAGAAGAAACCCGGGCCCTGACTACACTGACAGTGAATCATGACTCGCCGATGAGTAGCATCTGCGATTGAAACGTAAAAAAAAAAAAAAAATTAATAAAATAAAATCAACGTTCAATTTCACAGATGAAAGCTTTGCGTCTTTTTATACAATATATGCATTATATTCGAATAATAAACGATGATTTATGCGCCTATAATATATAATGTATATATATGTATTATTATATTAATATATATACGGACGATTCGCGTCTGAAAGGATTCGAACGAATCGTCGAAAACCGCAAAATGTGTTAGACGATGATAATAATATTAATAATAATAACAGCTCGCGGTGAAATATTGAACCTTTTCGTACGTATAATATTTATTGATCACCGCCGTGAATATACGTATATATTGCTATATTGATGCAAAAAAATTCCAATATCTTAATAGAACTTTTTAGGAAAAATAATAAATAAAATTTAGAAAATATACGGATTTTTTATCTTCTTCTTCTTCTTCTTCAGCTCTAGGGGCCGTTGAGGTCCATAGCTGCAAAACAAACTTCTCTCCATCTGTCTCTTTCTAAAGCCAATACAAAAGGGTCGTTTACCCCAAGTTGTATTAGTTCCTTCTTGCATTTGTCGATCCATCTCTGCTTCGGTCTTCCAATCGGTCTCTTACCCTGCGGATTCCAGTATAGAACGTCCTTTATTATTGATTTAGCTCTTATTACATGACCAAGCCATCTTAGTCTTTTGTGACGTATTTCTGCTACAATATTTGGTTTTCCGAATAGTTCTTGTATTTCCTGGTTAGACCTGATTTCGTAAGTTTGGTCTTCATTTCTTTTAGGTCCATATATCCTTCTGAGGAATTTTCTCTCCAGGATAGCTAGTTTTTTTTCATCTCCCTGAGTCATGGGCCATGTCGCACATGCATACATTATAACCGGCCTTGCTAGTACTCTATAAATTCGTTCTTTAGATTTATTTGACAGCAGCTTCGACCTCATTAAACCAGAAAGGGCGTAAAAACATTTATTTCCCGACGTAATACGTTTTTTAATTTCTTCGTGGTTGTCGTTTGTGCTACTCAAGTTGGTACCTAGGTATTTAAAATTCTTTACTTCTTCGAATATAAATCCGCCTGCTTGTAATCCCGTTGCTTGCTGGGTCTGATATCCGTCCCTGCCGACTCGCATATATTTGGTCTTGCTCTCATTAATAATAAGACCCAATTTTTCCGCGTTTCTAATTAGTGATTCTGTGGCTTTTTGGATATCTTGCTCGGTTTCGCCCAATATTGCTACATCGTCGGCATATGCAAGCAAGGGAATATTTTGGCCACAATTTATTCCTTGGTATTCTCTTTTTACCTCTCTTACTGCCACTTCTAGTATTATATTAAACAGTAATGGTGACAGTGCATCTCCTTGTTTTAATCCCGTTGTGGTATTGAACTCTTCTGATACTTCTTGCCCAAACCTAACTGCACATCTCGATACTTCTGTTGTTGCTCTAATCATCGATATTAATTTTGATGGGATCCCAAACAATTTAAGATGTCTCCATATTCCTTCTCTCTTTACTGAATCGTATGCCTGTTTGAAGTCAATGAATATTAGATGTAATGGCTTATTAAATTCGTAGTACTTCTCTATGAGTTGTTTCAGCGTAAATATATGGTCTATTGTAGATCTACCTGATGTAAAGCCACTCTGGTATTCTCCAATGATGTCTGCGGCGTATGGTTTAAGACGGTTCAGCAGAATATTTGATAGTATCTTATATGCAGTGTTGAGTAGAGATATCCCTCTGTAGTTTTTAACATCCATGGGATCCCCTTTCTTATATATAGGACAAATTATCGATAGGTTCCACTCCGATGGGATCCTTTCAGTTTTCCATATTTCTTTTATTAGGTCCCATATTTCCAATATTAGTTTTTGTCCACCGTTCTTCAAGAGCTCTGCAATGATCAGATCTTCCCCCGGGGCTTTATTATTTTTGAGCATTTTAATTGCTACTTCTAATTCCTCTTGGCTTGGTATTTTATCCTCTGGTTCTACAGTTATGTACTCTATACTCTCTTCTATTATATTCACTGGTTTCCCTAAGATCTCTTTGAAAACTTCCCTAAATTCTTCCGCAATCTTCTTTTCTTCTGTTATAAGTATGTCCTTGCTGTTTTTCATTATTCTTGCTCTTGGTTTACGCTTTTTTGTTAATTCGTTTGTTATCCCAAAAAATTTACGGGAATTTAGGTATTCTTCCTCGATGTTTTTAACTTTTAATTCTTCCCAGATCCTTTTTTCCTTCCTTATTATGGATTTATATTCTTTCTGTCTTTGTGCTAAAATTCTTCTATTCTTCTCTATGTTAGACGTCAATACTTCTAACCTTGCTCTGTCCCTGTTTTCTATCGCCTTCTTGCAATTCTCGTTGAACCATTTATTTTTCTTTCTCTTTGGTTCAAACCCAATAATTTCTTCCGCTGTAGTTTTAATAATCGTTTTTATGTTTTCCCATTTCTTTTGAATGTCTTGAGACTGATCTACTGTGTTCAATTTCGTTTCCAGTGTTTGTTTGTAATTTCTCACAATTGTCTCATCTTTCATGTTCTCTATATTCAATCTTGTATTTACTTTAGGCTTTCGAATCCACTGTCTTGGTAGTTTTATTCGTACCATCGTTTTAACAAGGAAGTGATCTGAGTGGGATCCCACTCCTCTATGGCTTCTTACGTCTTGAATCCAATGTCTTATTATTTTATCTGTCACTACATGGTCAATCTGGTTTTTTGTGGTTCCGTTTGGGGACGTCCATGTTTGTTTATGGATGTCCTTATGTGGGAAAGATGTACTACTAATCACCATATTCTTAGACATTGCGAACGTGATAAGTCTTATCCCGTTGTCATTGGATATTTGATGCAAACTTTCTTGGCCAATTGAGGCTTTAAAAACACTTTCTTTGCCTATTTTCGCATTGAAGTCTCCCATCACAATTTTTGGTATCCTACTTGGTAAATCTTCATATAACATATCTAGCTCGCTATAAAATATTTCCTTGATTTGATCTCCTTTTTCTTCCGTTGGTGCATACCCGTTTATTAGTACAATATTTAACCACTTACATTCGATTTGTAGGAAGCATAATCTATCATTATATGCTTTGAATTTTTTAACGTATGGGAGTATATTATTCTTAATTATGAAGCCTACTCCCGCTTCGTGGCTGACTCCACAGCTGAAGAAGACTGTGTGGTTGTTCAATCTTGTGTTTCCCGACCCTGTCCATCTCATTTCCTGAATGGCTACTATATCTAATCGGTACGTTTCTATTGCTGAAACGACTGTCGTCAGAGCACCCGCTGCGTACAGCGTTCTCACATTCCAAGTTCCTAGACTCAACTTTTCCACAATATAATAATATATATGATAATAATATTAATAATAATAACAGCTCGCGGTGAAATATTGAACCTTTTCGTACGTATAATATTTATTGATCACCGCCGTGAATATACGTATATATTGCTATATTGATGCAAAAAAATTCCAATATCTTAATAGAACTTTTTAGGAAAAATAATAAATAAAATTTAGAAAATATACGGATTTTTTATACGAGTGTTTATAATAAAGCTCGTTTCGTAAAATCACGGCATTGATTTTAAGCATAACGTGTTAAATTCGTTTACCTAATAATCATATTTATTCCTATACGCTATATACGTACGTTCTTTTTCAAACAAATCTGCAGAATATTGAAACGTATATAAACGGTCGTAAGTCGCTGGTTAAATCTCTGTCTCTGCAGTCTGCAGCATATATGCGATAAGTATTATTATGATGAGTCGACCACCTGCGCACCCATCCCTTATAATCCGCGGACAAATGCGGTCCGACCACCGAACGTATATACTTGTATACGCGTGGATATATGGTAGATACATAATATAACGTTATACACGAGATTAAGAGTCTGAACGAACAGTACCTATATTATATAGGTACTAACAATTTTTTCCGACCATAATTTCTGCTCGAAATCACACACACTCGTACAGTTGTGCCCATCATATTAATTCTGTATATATATAGACAGTAGACGCGTCTTGTCGATCCCGCCGAACCCACGAATAGTAACTATATATAATACAGGTACATAACGTATATTATATAATATTATATAATATATAGTAATGTCGGCTGCAGAAGAAATCCGACAAACCGTCTGGTCGATATTATTTTTTCCACCCGACTTTTTATTCGTTTATATATATATATATATATATATATTATAATAATTGTAACAATATCGTTCGCGTATAAAAAAATGTATATACATATTATAATAAGGTAGGTATACGTATGTGTTTGTTAAAAATCGTTGACGTTTCGCACGGTCGTCGTCTTTGGCCGCCATCATGCGTGTCGCATCAATCAAACGAATAATTAAAAAAATAAAATACAAGCCGCATCCAGTACCGCCGCTACCGCCACCGCGTCACTTCCGAATAACGAACCGTTCGATCATTTCGCGGTGGCGAATTTCACGGAAACGTTCGACGACGGAAAACGTCGCGGGAGAAACGTCGAGAGGGGCATTTTTGACAAATGCGGTTCGAGGATTAAGCGTATTATACGCGTACATAATATTATATATAAAATATTCAACGGCACGGACGACGACGGTACAAAACTATGTATATAATAATAATAATATAGTCGCACTGTGTACATGATAATAATATTTAACAGTTGTATAATGTATACGGAATCGCGAGAAAATCTTGTGTACAATAATAATAATAACGTGTGCGGCCGATTGAAGACTCGTATATCATATATAGTATATAATATTATTCGGAAGGAAGAGCGGTAACCCCGGTAACCGCGGTATACGTATAGTGAGTTATACGCATCATCGTATACGTCGCGGGGCTGCAAGCGTTTATCACATGGTCGTCATCGCCGCTCGTGATGGATGACGCTTATATAGGACGTGACGACGATTGTGTTCTTTGCATATATTACGTATTATATTATCAAAACCATGCGGTTTTTATCCGTCCGGTCGTTATCCGTAACACGATTCGCACATCGCAGTATTCGATTATTTATAATATTATATAAATAATTTATGCGAAACGCGCGTATTTATTTTTCATTGATAAAACCGCGTAAAAAAAAAAAAATATATATTTTCGTCGTGATTCCGCGTACCAAATAAAATTAACACTTGAACGTTCAAATCACGAACGGAGCCGATTTCATCACACAATATAATAATAAGTATATACCTATACATGGAAAACGAGAACACATAATATTACGGTATATACCCGAGGTATTTAATAACGGCAGTAACGCGCGCGCGTGTGTGGTTTTAAACGCGTGCGCGACCGCATAAATCATCGTTAGTTTGTAATTAAATATTATAATATACGTATAATTGTCTCGCAACAATGGTATATAATACTTGCAGTGTGTGTTTGTATAGTACTATATTATAATACGTATACGAAAAAACAAAAGGAGATAACAATCACTATAAAACGGTTCCTTTGGACGTCAAAGAAGAGACCTGTACCTATATAATATTATCATATTATTAAGTACACACGTACGGTGCACAAAACCGACACGGGGACGTCGGCGGCGGCGGCGGCGGCGGCAGGTCTTTTTCTCGCTCAATTCGACCTCCGACCGGCGAAGATTAACCGCGCTCGCACGTACATCACACACATTATGAATATTATGAAAGGCGCCCCCGAGACGAACACAACAAACACACATACAATATAATATAAAGTATACACAATATAATAATATTTTATATATTATAATAAAGCAACTTTGGCGGACCACCGCGGCGGATACGGTCCTTTTTTTTTCGGGTCGAGACCCCGCGTGGAAATAATAATAATAATAAACACATACGAGCGATGATACGGCCCTTTTCATCATTCGTATATTAATTGAACAAATATAATATTATTATATCACTATTCATTTATCAAAATTACTACCCGCGACTTTGTTTCTATTTATATATGTCGGACCACCGAGCCGGCGCGTCGAAGATCGAAATAATATAAGAATCGACGGAACGGCGACACACGGAGTTGGATTCGTTTAAATCGAATTTTTAATCGCTTCGTAATTTAATAATTCGAGCCGCTGGGAAAATATTATTTTATTTTGATTAGTTATCCTCTGTATATGACGCGCAGTATCGGAGTCGAATCCAGTCACACGCGATGTGCGAAATTATAATATTATAATATACATGTATATATTATATAATAATATGTGCTCCTCTATTCGATGGTATTACACTTAATCCGCGACAACGGAGAAAGAAAATGAGATCACAATATATTACGCGCATTATCACGTAGATCGGTCGTAGTTATATTTGCGCGCGGTTACCGCGACCGTGGTCATCCAGCACGAACGCGCGTATAATTTAAAAAAAAAAAATATTATTCATCAGCGGTATATTATAATTATGTATATATTTTATAGGTATACGGGAAGGCACCCGGCGAGTGTTGCGGCCGGACAAACAGACATATGTATAAAGAATGGGAAATGAAGACGTACGTGTATGTGGTGCGTGTTGTGTAGTGCATACCGTATAATTATCAACAATTATAACAACCGAGGAGATAATAATAATCATAATAATAATAATTTTAATATTATTATTATATAGAATTGCGAAAGAAGACATTTTTATGACGTGGGTCGTGTATATAATACATAACAAACAGGTATAGGTTAGGTTAGTTATAATAATATTATATTCGTTTTCCGTTTCATTGTCCGCCGTTGCAGCAAACACGACGTCTTGTGAGTTTCTTAACGTAAATTATGCGCGTTTCGTGTACTCGTGTATGTAAGTATATGCATTGCGGTATAAGGGGGGAAAGAATAAATATTAATAACTATGAAAATAAAATATAATTTACGTGTATACTGTAAAAAAAGAACGTATAGGTGTACCTTATTAAACGCGAACGAATTAAAAAATTTGAAAAAAAAACTTTACAACTATATATACACGGTCAGAAGAAATGGTCGAGGGCGTATAAAAACGCGTAATATGATTTATCACAAGTAGGTACTATAAAAGTATAAACTGCATACACGTGTTATTATTATTGTTAAGCGTATATAAGAGTCGAATAACGATTTTCATAAAATACGAAAACAAACTGCAGAAGAAAAATCGCGAATTCGTATACAAGGTATATATTATTATAAATATATTATTTTTTCTGTCCGAGAACGCGTTGATTTTTATGTAAATATAATAACGTACGTATATATAGAGGTATATATTTAGTACTTATCTGCAAAACGCATATTATATATTTATATTTTATATACGAGGAGAGGATTTTCGGACCGAGCCGACTGCAGCGTATACATAGAGAGGGCTGCGGCTTAGACGATTATTACGGACTAAACCGACGGGATCGGGAGAAACGCCTGGAAACGTGCTCTATCTCGACCAAATCCCCGCGAGTGTTTAACTATTTAACCCGTTGACCGGCAAAACGATGGCAATTCATTATTCACGCGACGGCCTCCGGAATTCGTCGCGTACATATTATATATATACATATATATGTATCATATGAACTTATACTCGCGGGGATATATATATATATAGTTTTATTATTATTATTATTATTATTATTATTATTATTATTGTGTATAATTTCCGGTCGGATATCATCACTGTAATATACTCACCCCGTTCGTATATAAGAGTTTGTATACATATATTATTATATACGTCATAATAATATACCGCTGTTTCCGGTCCCGGGATGATAACGCGTCTCGGTATCATTTTACAATACGACGTCCGACCATACGCATATTAGGTATGATAATACATATCATATTATAAATCTGTGCGAAATGACCGTCGTCGGTCTATTATAATACACACGAGTACATTAAGACGACGGTCGTAATATTCATTATTATTATTATAAACATAATTATTATACTTATTATATAGGTACTGAAAATAATACGAGTGATGATAAAAAGATTTAAAACGTTGCGAGCCGACCCAAATATTACATTGTATATTATTATACGTTAAAATAGTGTATACACAAAAATACAATCGAATCGCGAGTTTATCGTATAAACAAATAAAATATAAATTGATAAAATTATTGATTTTTGTGATAAATTAAAAAAATTAATTGCGAATTTGCAAGGGTGTTATGAGCAAATACTGATGCCGGAGACTTCCACCTCCCGACTGTTATCCATTTAATAAACACCGTTATTATTGTTGTTGTTTTATTAAAAACATTTTTAATACAACTAAACAGGACGAAAAATCAAAATTTAATATTACAAAATTGTATATTTTGGAAATATCTATATTTAAATATATAGCGTGCAGGTGTTGTTTTATTGTTGAAAATATAATTAGTTCCGACTTCTAGAAATATTGTTTTAGAAAACTAAATTTCCGACTGTTACCGTACCATATATTATATATATTATATTACACGCCGTCAAATGTCAAATCGAAATGTTCGTAAGCATAAGTACAACATATATTATATAATATGCATTTCGCGTGCGTCTGCATGACTGTATAAAATATAATATTATTTTGATCGTGCGAAAAACTTGCGAAACTATTCGTTTCCGAGGGGGCGTATATTATACTTATACTTATACTTCTATATATATATGATATATTATATTGTGCTGTATACTTCAATAAATAACTACTCGAATATATATATATATATAATAAAATATTAAAATAATAACGTATTACTATAATATAATATTACAATATTATTATATTATTATGTGCGAGTACTCGTAAAAACGGTTTCATGACGAACCGGGGACACCGCAGCTATATATTATTATTATTATTATTATTATTATTATTATTATTATTATTATTA
>JAIUCT010000001.1:13752112-13764758 GCA_021307375.1 Tetraneura akinire
TTATTATTATTATTATTATTATTATTATTATTATTATTATTATTATTGTAGCAAATATAATATAGCAATAGCAGTACTATAATCGTTCGTCGTCGTGTTTTGTGCACCGGGTGCAGTCGATGCCCAACAGACTCAGGTAGCAATTATACACGATATCGCATGTTGGAACGACTAAAAAATACGGTCGTTAACTTCGTATTATTATTATTTTTTTTATATTTTTCCTACCCGCAGCCGGTTTGATTTTCTGCGAAATATTTCCGTTTTCGTTTCTGTATACACGACGTTTTTTACGTTAATAATAATCTCGATCGACGACCATATTGAATATAATATAATAATATTACGAGCATAATACGCACAGCACGAAACGTAATAATATTATAATAATACTCGTAATTTATACGTCGCCGCTGTATAATATTAAATTTTTCGAATCGACTTAGTCGATAGTTGTATATATTTATATACAATATATGTTTTTGACGACTACCGCGTGTGTATATATTATTATTATTATTATTATTCGAATATTGTGATCTTTCGTGTCGGCCAGTGCGAAAAAAACAAATATATAAATAATACCTTATAAGAACCTCATCGGAGAATATTGCTATACATTCTGCGAAAACTGTTAATCGAGTAAAAGTAAACAATTCATATAAATATTAATTATAATAATATGATGTCTTCCGTCAACGCATTGTTTATTATCCTATTTAATACTTTGTGTATCATGTGGACATTTTGCAATTACAAAACCCGTGATTTTAATTTTTAATTTTCCAATCATAGTAACATACCTATTCTAATTTCAAAGGGCTAAAATCAAAAAACATAATATAAAGAACGATTTTTCTTTTGATTTATTTTGTTTTTTCCTTCTTCGTTTATTTATCCTTCATAGTTCATATAATATAAAATGATCGCTTTACGAATATTATAATTAATAATAATGTTAGTTTTACAATACTCGTATATAATATACTGTTTCTATCCATTCCGTATAAAACTATAAACAATAATAATTGCCGGGTATAAGGATAAAAAAAGAAATCTCGGTTACGTCATTGCAAACGCGACTTTTTCCCATGATTTGACATCAGAACACCCGCTTTATTATATAGATGACACACGACCAAAGTTTGACGACCCTTCAGAAACGTCGCGAACGAAACTCGATAAAAATGAGAGATTTAAGACATAAGCGAAAACGTAATAGAATATTTTCACGTTATAAAAATTATAATAAATCCGCATATCCTAATGTACTAAATAATATTGTTTATAGTACCTATATACAAATGTACTTATTTTTAAAATTCTTCCAGATTTAATGAATATAAAAATAATTTTTTTAACTTATAAAAGGAAATCCACGGATCTAAAAAATACACGAATATTTAACTTTAAGTTATTAAATTTAACTTTAAATAATTAATTCTTTCGATATGTAGTAAACAAAATAATATATAAATGAGTCAATTTTATCAAATGGCTGTTTTAATTTAATATACCTACCTATACATTTATTGTTTCTTATTTAAATTTATATTTCATTAAGAATTTAATAAAAAAATTAATGAATATAAAAATACTTGTGTTTATTAACTTTTGTTATTAAAAATAATTCTTTTAAGGTAAATTTGGTTCAGTTTTAAAATGTACTTTTTTTTTTGTATAATATCTGGTCACCCTAGATATACGTAATGAGAATACAATTTAAAACGTAAATATTAGATGTGTAATATTTTATTAAAATTTTGATTACTCTGTATTATAATGTATTACGATGGTCGGCGACACACCGCTTTCGACTATATTATATATACCGTTCGCGTGACCATTGTGCGAGACACGCGAAATATTCCTATACAAATGAAAAATAATAATAATAATAATAATAATTGTGTACAATATAATATAAAGTATATATACGAAATATTATTGCACACACGCTTAAAAATAATCTTTCTCTCTCTGGTTCAATTATCTTTGCGGAGAAGGCTTACGTGCCCTCTTCTGCGTATTATAAATATATATATATAATACGCGATTATTTACAGTTTATCGAACAAACAAAATAATAACATACGACGATGCGTGCGCGTCACGGGGATTGCGAACGGACGACTGTGTGTATAATATTTCCCCTTGGCGAAAATCCGAGACGCGCGAAAAATAATAAACCGCGACCGTAACCCAAATATACCGATTATAAAAGTACATATTATATTATATATTAAACTTGTGCTGTATAAGAAGAAAGCATTTTAGCGATCCGATAAATTGACATAAAAAGAAAAAAAAATAGCTAAAAACTTTTATTCGATATTACGCACGAATAGTGTGAATTAAGCGACGGAATACGTTCGTATATACAGAACGATATACGAAATTATATTTTTTGTTTGAACCCTCGAAGGGTGTTTTAACCCCACATCACTCGACCGCGCGACACCGAACTATTTTCCGATTGACGAGTATACAGTAAAAAGAAAAGGGTTACAAATTTGTTTTTAAACGTCTAGCTATGATGTGTGTGTTTGGTGTTTCGAATTATAATATTATAAAGTATATCTATTTTACACGACGCGAAAGTCGACGTATGATAATAATTATAGTTTTTGAATTTCGTACTTGTATCGACATCACGAACGGTGTGACAACCGCACAATATACGCACGTTCGTTTAGTATATAAATATAATATTATGCGTATTGTATACATATACAGAATATCATATGTTTATATTATTATAATTTCCCGTCCAACGATAATAATAAGAAATTATTCATGGGAGACTTATTGACATCGTCCGCGGGTATATATATATATTTTTTTTAAATATAAGGGCGTGTGAAAACGAGAAAACAAAAAAAAAACGGCGACCAAGCGAGGACGTGTTTTCATAAACGAAATAATTTATACATATTATAATATTATTATAATATTGTGTCGATTCACCCGCGGTCATTACGGTTTATTGGAAAACTATTATATATACATATATTAATATTTCGGACCGCGAACCCTCCGATCAATTAAAAAATAATACCTGTATAGGTACACACACAAAAGTCGGCGGGGCAACAAAAGCAGTCGTCACCGACTCCGCGTCCAGCTGAAAACACTCGTCGTTTTAACCCTTTTTCCCGTCGCCAATGTAAATAAAGTACGACGTCCGAAACAACAAAAACCGTATTTTTATAATACGAGTGTGTGTGTGTGTGTGCGGTTTTTTTATTTCGGGAAAAAAATACGAAATAATAATAATAATAATATGTATACAATTTCTTATTTTTTACGCACGTGGCACGCACGTCCACTCCGTCGAATAACAATAGAAAAATATAATATAGGCGAGGTACCTACCCGATGTTTAATAATAATAATAATAATAATAATTATTATTTTATTGCATTTAACATAATTCCCGCGAACGTTGATAAACGTATACCCCACGACAGCACGCATATAATCATATATTATAATATTGTTTAAAATCGTCGTGTTTACTTTGCACCGTCGTTGAACGACCCCCTCGGAATAAAAGTCTTGAAGAGCCACGAGGGACCGCAAATCGTCGTCATAATATAACAAATAAAATATATATGTTATTTTTATGTTTTTTGTTAGAATAATAACAAATTTTTTGTAGAAATTGGGTTTCTTTATTAAAAATAATAAATTCTACAAGTGACTCAACACCAAAAATTTTAAAAATATATGTTAATATAATACGTTTTTTTTTTTTAATATTTGGTAATAATTATTATAGGCGTATACCTATATAATATTATACTCGTATAACGTTCAATCGATACAATTTTTTGTCAGAATAAAAAAAAAATATTATTATAAAATGATAATAATAATACAACAATAACAATCCGCGCTGAAAAAGGAGAAATGAGGGGAACGACATAATAACGTTATATTATTATAATAGTGTCATTGGAGATTCGACGCGGTTATAAAATAATAAAGATAATACGATTTAATTATGTGTGTGTGTGTGTTCAATTAACGGTACGTATAACGAGCGAGAAAAAGAACAAACGGTCGTATTGTCCGAGCGCGGACGACAAACGCGCGCGCGCGAGCGTTGATTTATTTCTTCGCCCGTCGTATCAAATATATTACGCGTAATAATAATTCGTGTCGTCGTCGGACAAGCGCGCAACGCTCTGTAGAGGAGGACGAAGAGTGAGGGAAATCCACAGAGTGTATAATAATAATAATAATAATAATAATAATAATAATAATATATATACCACTGCTTTGTCAATTGAACCGTAATAAATGGAATTAAACAATAATAATAATAGTAAAATAAAATAATAATAATAAATAAATAAATAAATCCTTGCGGAATATAAAAAAAAAAAAAAAAATAACAACGCGAACGTATTATAATAATATATCGTATACGTTATGCGAGCGTGTTATTATTGTTAATATTATTGTTCGGCGACAGGAAACGCACTGTTGATACGTTTTAAGTACGTCTATCCTGTGTGTGAGAAAAAAATCCCGCTTTTTTGTTTTTATTACGCGCTCGACGACGACAGGAAGTTTTCGACCGCTAGCCATATTGTATAATAATAATAATAATAATATTACAATTATTCGTCCAAACGACGTATCGGCTATTTGATTATTTTCTCTGCGTTTTTTCAAGTATATTTACATTGTATAACATAATTATTATTATTATTATTATTATTTATTTATTATTAATAAATGATTATTATTATTATTATTATTATTATTATTATTATTATTATTAAAGTATAGCAACATTTTTCGCGAATTTTCCCGTCATCAGAACGTCTCTTGGATATCCGACGCTCAAAAGACAGTGTCCGATGTCTCTGCGACTCGACGGGAAGACGAAGAAGAAGAAGAAAAATAATATTATTATAATATATTACTGTATTAATATAAACGAGAGTATAAAAACGCGCGCTCGTGCTTAACGAACCGTGCACGTTCTTAACGAAAAACTCTTAATTATACATAATACGAGACGAACGCGGTCGTGTTTATTCTTCTCGTTTTTTTTTTCTCCTTTTTTCACCGATCTCTCGTCTTCGTTTTTTAAATTAAATTTTACGCGTTATTCCGACAGCGGCGGTCCGAACGCCAGAGATCAAGGGGACCCGCACTATCGTCGTCGCGCGAGCTTTTAATCAACGCGATTATATAATATTACGCGAAACGTTATGATATTACGTATTTCGCGTAAAAGAATAATAATAATACCGGTTTTGCTCATCGACGAGGGAGAAATGAGTACGTATCGTACAATATAATATTATGTATATTATAATATATATATATAGTATCGAAGGAAATGGAAAAAAAAAATTATTCATATTACGTATGTTGTATAACGTAAAATAATACAAGAGGCAGCGACTAAATACGAGCCAGTAAATAATATAATATTATATTATATTTATAATATAATAATGGGCATGCACGCGGGCGAATGTTCTCCTTTTGTCGGATGATTGATCGCCGAACAGCTGCGGCCAAATAAAAATATTGTAACGATATCTCCGCGATACAAAAGACCAGGGAAACGAGAAAAAGGAACAACGTACATAATAATATTATATAATATATATATATGTATATATATTTGCAATAATATGGTAGGCATCACTGAGAAAAAGACGATATATGCGTGTATATTATAATACCCACTTTTGGACGGTAAACAATATTATTATTATTATTATTATACATTCGTTCGTTACCACGGTATAGTGAAGCAGGGAGGTGAAAGGGGTTGGGTTGAACATCACATACATGATATATTATATTGAGTTTCTGGTTATTATTATTATTATTATTAATTTTTAACGAAAACGTAATCGGACAAGTGTATCGATATGCTTTTTCGAAAATATAAAGGATAAAAAGAAAAAATCGAAGGAATGAATGAATTCGTATTTATTTATTTCCTGCGAATGTTCATTCGTAAAATCACGTTTCGAACGACGTTTATGATAATATGTGATAAACGATAAAATATTTGATTTGAAATATTATAAATTACCAATAAGTCATCATAAATAAAAACGAATTATTTCGCTATAGGCAAAGTTGTTAATACCATATTAATTTGATGTAGGTACACAACGACGCCGACATATCGAGTGAGCACGCTCGCGTAAATATTCCGATTAAAAGAGTGTTTGTATTTTTAATTCTACGGAACGTGTAATAATTTAAAATTACAAATTGAACGCTGTATTATTAAAATATTAATAAGAAAAAAACGAATGGTGAAATACGCCATATACGTCGCGTTAATAATTAGGTGGCGTCTGATAACGAAAGATCGTGACGTACGCGTTAATGAAAAGTATTCATTTTTCCAAAGACTATTATTTTATAAAATATTAATTAAAAATAAATAAATAATAATATATTCTGAAAGCATATAATAATATTTAAAAAATTACAACATGTCTCGAGATCTCACTGAACCGTCAAGTGGAATATAATATATTTATATTATTATTGTTATAACAATATATATAAATATATATATATATTACGTTTAATCGAATTGTTGTTAATTATATTTTTATATTATAATATATTAATATAATATGGTATTCAGGAAAATATGTGGGCCTATCATTGATGGAGATACAGGAAGTTGGCGAAGGAGATATAATAAAGAGTTGTATGATATGCTGAATCATGCACCAGTAACAAGCTTTATTAAGAGCCAAAGGATTCAATGGCTAGGCTATTATGTAATGAGAAAAGGTGAAAATGAAACTGCTAGAGTAGCATTGGAGTGAAAACCACAAGGAAGAAGACCTAGAAAAAGATGGATCGACGTGGTTGAGGAGAACCTAAAAACCGTAGGAGTTGAGGACTGGAGAGAGATAGTTCAAAATAGAGACAAGTGGCAAGTCGTAGTAATGGCGGCAAAAACTCTTAGAGAGTAGAATTGCCAGAAAAAGAAGAAGATAATATAATATGAGCACACTTAGTAAAAAAATACTTAAAATTACCTTGCAAGTGTCCATTTTCGTAAACTCCGGCAACGTAATCTCCGTTCTCGAGACGGTGTTTCTTCAGCTGATGACTCAAATGCGAGGCAGATGCGGCCAGGGAGAGGCCCACGGACGACGCTCTCTTCGGCGGTCTACCTGGTCGTGAACTGTAAACACGAGAAAAATCCAATTTAATAACACTGTAAAAATATAAAAATTAAAATTGAAGAACGGTCCGCAGAGTTCGACGACCATGGTTCGAAAGGACGAGAGACAAATCAATAGTTTTTAATTTGAGTAAAAATAATAATAATATATTGTTTATTGTTTTCGTTTAAACGCGTTAAAACTGATGTGTTCGTGTGTATACGTAATTCATATTCGTTTTTTTATCGCGGATTTTTTCTTTTTCTTTTTTTTTTTTACAAATATTATTTCTCTTAATTCCGCGTGAGCTTTTGAGTGTGTTCGTCGATGGAGAAAAAACATAATATGTAATATTGTATACCATATACGTGCGGTCCAAGTTATTGCGTAGGATTATAATGGTTTTTAAAAACGATTTTCGCGAACGACGAAAATAGAATTAAAAAAATGGAAAATGGAAAATGGAAAATGGAAAAATATAGAAAAAAAAATGAGGGAGACCGAACGTGATATTCGATTCTCGAGGATTTAATCTCCCGATCGTATTCGGGCGTATATCGAAAAAAGTTTTTAACGTCAGATAACAACGGCAGAACGCGTCTCACACACGTGTGGTCGTGTGAATTTTTCGTAAAACATATACCTAATATAATATTATGATATTTACTTTTTATTGGGCGGGTGGGGAGAGGGCGCAAAAATCACCGAGAAGACACGATTTCGTTTGAGATTTTATTATATTTTTTCCTATTTTATTGTTGTTCCGAGACCTCGATAGGGAGCGGAAAATCTGTAAACCGCTGCAAACTCATAATTCAATTCGCCGTTTCTATTATAACTGTCGGTGGTGGCGGCGGCGGCGACGCGATATAATAACGTGTGTGGCTGTTGTTATTATTATATTTTCTTCGCGAGCGTTTTATGTTTTTACAACTATACCGTTGTTGCCGTCGGGCACGCATTGATAACGCGACCATGGTAGCTCTGGCAACTCGTTGATAAGACAGTACACGCATAGGTGTATAATAATACAATAATACAATAATAATACACGTCGTGTGCGTGTACGGAAATAGAACGAGAGCTTATGAAATAGGAAGGGGGAAAGAAAGAAAGAAATTATATACCAAAGTGAATTGTGTGTTTTATATAGATATATATAATTTATATTATATGGTTGTCGTTTTATTTATGACCGAGTTTTTATTGGTTTCCACCACCGACCGGACATTATAAGTATATATATATTTATACCGCGGTCCGTTAAATCCGGCACCTCGATTTCGGCGTTTTTCTTTTTAATTGACTCGGCGCCACCGCCGCAGAGTAAATCCTATTTCGTTTCGGTCGCTTAACGCTGATAGATGAGGATTGCAGAGAACATCGCCGCGGCGATTTCATGAAAACCCGACTCTATTAAATAATATCTAGTAAAGTGTAAAACCACCCTATATACAACACACAGATATATGTGAGTGTGTAGTGTGTACATAAAATATACGAAGCATTATATATGTATAAATATAATATACACTTGTCACTTGGAAAAGTAGTATAAATCCACAGAAGTAAACGGTACAATTTATGATGTGAACGTCTAAAACATTATAATTTATTGTATACTTGACACAATATTTTATAATATGTTCAACATTTGTTTGTTTTGTCTTTTATGTAATGTGTATCCATATAATATATGTAGGTATATACAACTAAAGCTAAAAAATATAATATTAAATCCGATGTAATACTCACGAATTAATATTGCATATATTTAACCAGCACAAAGTAATATTAATTTAAAACGATTTTTTCGAAATTTAAATAAAATAATCCCTGAAAAATATTTTTGATAATTAACTTTGAATATTTTGAATTGACCTGAGGGGTACTCGAAATTCAAAAATATACATGACAAAACAAAATGAATTTTATGACGAGAATAAATATTAAAGTAGATTAAGCGTCTGGTAAATAATTTACATGATGTTTTTTGGGGGGCTTAATGCGTTTTATGTAATTTGCATAATGAAAAATATGATTTAAAAATCGACATTTCCCTTACAAATGTTTAACAGTCAAATAAATTATGTCAAAGTGTTATGATGTCGGGCTCGACGTAATAGCCTGCTTTTATATAACTATACGCTACCACCCTTGGTTTCTTTTTTCTCTCTCTCTATTTTTTTTTTTTTTTTTTTTTTATTTGTCTGAGCAGATTTGTTGTACTTTTTTTCATATCCGACGGGGGAAAAAACTGCGGTTTTCGCATATTAATGCGCATAAAAAACGTAAAAAAAAAAGAACTGGCGAATAAGAGCGAGAGAGCACGAGTGACAGGAAATATGGATGGGAGGAGCAGCGTCGGAGAACACGTATAATTCGTAAAAAATAAATAAATACTGGTCGGGAACGATAAAAAAAATCGCTAGATTTATGACTTTGGGTAAATATTATAATATATTATATTATTATATAGGGCGGAAGGGCATATTCCACATTCATTTGTTGGTTCAACGGAGGAAGTAAATAATTCAAATTGGCCGACCAACAATGGGTTCCCCGAGTTTTTCTTTTCCCCGTTTACCAGAAATATTGATACATCGCCGGGGGTCTCGATTTTGTATTATTATTATTATTATTATTATTATTATTATTATTATTATTATTATTATTATTACTATTTTATTTTTTTTTACCTCAGACATAATAACATCATCTCCGCGAGGGACACACAATACACAAAACGCCTTTTATATGCGCGTATACATATAAAATACCATTCCCTCAATGCTCTTTGTATTGTTGACTTTTTTTCTTTTTATTATTCCGTATTCGCGTATAATGTAGGTACCTATATACAATACGACCACGGGTATTATTAGACACTATAATATGTAAATTGACGCGAAATAACATTTTGTTTATACAACTATCGCCCAGATATCAATTGAATATGGGTACATATTATAATAGTCTCGACTCGATTGAGGCGATTATTTTTCGTACATTATAATATACACTCAGAATATCATAATAATAATAAACTAAAAGTAACCTTAAAGTAGGTATACACAATAATAAAGTAAATATGTATATCTACTGCGAACGTATTATTATATAACTGTGTGTAATAATCAGCAGCTGAATATTTTTATAATTTAACGTTATTCGAATGTGATATATTACGTTTATAACAATATTATTACGCACGACGTTAAAACGTTATGAACGTGTACGGTTTAAAAAAAGAAAAGAAAAAAGAAAAACTTTGGGTAAAATCGAAACGGCAGCTGTACACACGACGATAGTTTATCAGAAATAAAATAAAAAAAAAAAAAGACTTGGTCCGCGTCGTGTTTACAACGCGGAACAAAGCTATCAACGCTTAATAATATAATATATTATATAATACGCATATATTAAAAGACTGTAACAATTATTATTTGGCCGTGTTATATTATTTATTATGCATACGTTTGGAAAAGGAACAAACACGGACGATTAGAACGCATCCGTTTTCCACCACGCACGAGAGTATAATATTATGATAACATAACAGTTGTAGTGATATCAGATATGACATTATAATAGTATATATATCGTCACTGGTTTAAATTTTTTTTTTTTTAAATAATAATAATAAAATTCGGTTCGTTATACTATTCATCGTAAACCCGCGTGATTTTTGGGGGTAAAAAACGAAAATCTAAAAATCTAAAAAAAAAAAAAAAAGGAAAGAAATAACATACCCCGGGGGAAACGTTATCTGAACCGGGTTCATACGAGATATAATAGAAATATAATATTATATAAACGTTTGTTATTATTTTTGCGCTATCACGTGCCGCCGGTACGCAAGTATTATACGTATATAATAATATTCTGTTTCAGCACATTTGCCGCAACAATAGGATAAGTTATACGCGTTGTTTCGGACTCGCGGTGTACACCCTTTTTTTATTATTATTATTTTGTACTTTATTTTTCGATACACTCGTATTATACGTATATCATACGCAATGGGAGAATATTATTATTATTTGTCGATATATATAATATATAACATTATATCGAAATATATGATGATATGACGATACAATGACTTTCGCGCGCGAGCAAACCGAGAGAGGGTTATATACGGACCGTCGATTGCTATATTATATACAGCGTGTGTGTGTAACACGAGACGATTGTGAACGCCGAAAGTATATACAATACAAATATTCTATTATTATAATAATATATTATTATTACGAATTGAGGGAAACGTTCGTGTAAAATATTATTATTATTATTATTATTATTATATATATTATTTATGTATAACGTGTGCGAAAAAAAAACCATTAAAAAAACGGGCAAAAAATAAGTTGTTATCGAAAAAACGGATCGTTTGACTCGCGTATATTATACATACGTTTATGTGTGTATATAAAGGGTGAGAGTGTATTATTTTCGCACTATACGCACGTGTAGGGGTCGGGCTATATACATATAATCCAATATTCCGACTGTTTTCGACGCGACTATATAATATTATATTATAAGTTTACGTTTTATACAATATAATAAAATATATGTGTAATAATAATTCTCTCTTTTTATATAACGTATAGTGTTCACTGTACTGTTGTACACGTAGTATATTATACAGTCGAAATGGGAAACTAGATAAGAATATTATATTATATTACAATATACGTATATACATTGTTGCAAGAAGGGCGACGGTCTAAAAATTCGTTTTGATTGATAGCCCTTCGACTGTTGGGTCTGGTCCGCGACCGTATACGAGCGCGGCGCACTATTATACTCGCATGCGTGTACAACACGTGTACCGTATACACGGGAAACCGCCACTTAGGACGGATTCGAGAGCGAAATTTACGATTTCGTAATATTACATACGATATTTTGACGATAGAGACCGTTTTAGCGTTGAAATTTGAAAAATACGATATTCGTTTCGTTTGATTTCGCTCATCTATTTCACTTTTATATTATAAAAGTACCTATATACTGTGTATTATGATAGTAAATTAATAATTTCAAATTGTAACACTTTTCCGAACCTCTGTTACTCCATCTCGATATAATATCGTTTACATATCATACTCGAATATATAATACGTTTTAATAATTTAATTACGACGTGGAATCTGGTCGGAGGACCCGATTACAATTACACGTTCATATCCGTCGATTTTTATACACTACGCTCGTTTTTTGCCCCCTGTCTAAATTTAGTTCTTGTTTTAACGGTCTCGCGACATTAAAAAGAAATATAAAATAATCTTTGAAGGGCGCTCGGGTTTTACGGCCGTTATCGATGCATATACCTAGCTATTAAAATATTTTTGTCGCGCGTCCTGTAGCGTATATGTGTGCACATCACACACGCGTTTAAAATAATAATAATATTAATAATAATAATAATAATAATAATAATAATAATAATAATAATAATAATA
>JAIUCT010000001.1:13780039-13794839 GCA_021307375.1 Tetraneura akinire
TATTATTATTATTATTATTATTATTATTATTATTATTATTATTATTATTATTATTATTATTATTATTATTATTATTATTATTATTATTATTATTATTATTATAAATATTACGAATATTATTGAAAACACGGTAGGTATAATATTACACGTTATTTTTTCATACAAAAAAAAAAAAAAACGTATTTTATGCGATTCGAATAATACGAGTACATGTTCGTATAATATTATAGTTATTACTAGGGCCAGGATTTCAATGCTAAGTGCATATTTTTTTTTTTTTTTTGTTGATCTTACATCACAATTTCACAATGCTTTCTACTGTACATAATTCGTTTCATATAACGAAGGTTTTAAAGCAACACATTTTATTTTGCATTTTTAGCATTATTAGGTTCAATATACGATAAAATTTAGCCTATATTCTAAATATTATCTAACGATAAATAATTAGGTATAGTTGTTCAATGCAATGCTCAAAATTCAGTAAGTACAATATAGGCTTACTTACAATTTTAATTTTACATATAAATTTTAATATATATTTTGGTATGTTTAGAATGAGTAATATTTCTCCAAAACGGCCAAAATATTGCGTGTCAGCATTAAATCATCATTTAAAATTTTCATTTTATTTCTTAATAAATAACAATATTATATCTTATTTATAAATTACAAATTGAATAAAAAAAAATATATCCGGATTTTAAGGTCATTTTTGTGGTCAAATGCATTTTTTAAGGACATTTTTGGCTATTTTTAGAGCATATTTGTACGGTTTCAAGTGCATTTAAATCCGGACCCTACTTGTAATATTTTATACTTTATTATTTTATTCGCGGATTTTCGAGAAACGCGCAGAACCCAGTTCGTTCGTCGATAAACCGCGCGGTCCCTTTTAGCGGATCGGCCGTGTATGTATTTTTATATTACTAAAGGTGCCCATATATACTAATTTGCCAAGCGTGAAAAAAAAAAATAAAAAGCGTAATTCTATCGCGTAATACTCGTACCCATATATATATTATTATTCGTATTTCGTAAAACATCGCAATTCGTCCGTGATCGACCGGCCATCTGCAGCCTCATCCGCAGAGAAAGTGTCGTCTGCTCTCGGCATATTATTATTATTATTATTATTATTATTATTATTATTATTATCCTACATATAATATTATATGGTACTTAGGTACTATCTCCGGGCCTTATCGCCGCGTTCGATAACAATGCGTGTTCGTACGCGCTGGTAAACGTCATATTATAATAATATATACATTAACACGAGGACAGATTACACGCGTATGCATTGCGCGGTTTTATTTGATTTTTATTTCGCCGCCCCCGCGGGATTGCGGTGTTTTCTGTGTAATACTTATACGTGTATAAATAATATAAAACGCAGAGCACAATAACGACGCATCGTAACATCCATTTTATACGCGTTATTATTATTATGATTATTATTATTATTATTTCCATTATATAATAGGTACATAATACCTATATAATATTATTTTCGCGCGAGTCGCGATATTGTTGTCGTCACTCGTCGTCGTGTGACATCTCGAGAGGCGATCGCCGCGCGAAACGTATTTAGATACATTTTATATTATATATAATGACGTGTACACATTATATTATTATACACACTCACACCTACGCTATAAATATCGAGTATATATATTTATATAGTCTCGTTTTGCATCCCCGCGCGAGAAAAGACATCTGGTTTTCGTTTTTTTTCTCTTCTTATATTCTTTTACCCCCCGATCCCGTTTTTGTTCTCCTCCGCCCAAGAGCAACTCTGCGTTTTGTACACAATATAATAATATAAAATCGTATATAAGTAACGTACATTTCGAATTTCACGGTGTCCCGAACCTATTTGCCGCGGTGTTGAGACCACTGCAGTATACAATATATAATATTATATTATATATTTTTATATTATGTTTGTTTCGAGAGTTGTTCGAACGCTCGGGTGGTTTTTCGTTGTTACGTATGTGTCGTCTGCGCGTCTCTCGTCGTCGACACTATCGCGGCGCGACGAAGACGAAGAGATTCGCCCTTAAACGCGCGTGTGAAACGAAAAATCGACGAAACGTATACGAGAGTATTATTGTTATTATATGAATTTAACAGGATCGCGTGCAACAGTGCGCGTTATATTTATATGTATTATTTGTATTATTATTACACGTATATTATGTTATAAGTTCAATACGTATACCGGGTGCGATATTCCACTGTTATGACCATCAATCGAATTCGCGTATTATTGAAAATTTAAATTTAATCAATATACTCACATATTTCAAGTTTTACACGTGTTTTTTTCATTTCTTCGAAAAACTACCAGTTTTCATTTTTTTTTTTTTTTTTATATATGTACTCCAGTTATAGGTAGATACGTAAACGTAATTTTCACCCTCGGGTCTGTAAAAATATTATTTTGTAGTCGTCGCGATCACGCTGAACTTTCGGCCGGTCTCTTATTTGGTCAGTATATCGCCGCGGGTGGTTATATTATATTATATTATAGGACACGCACGCATCATTATGTGTAATATTATATATATAAGGTGTGAGATATTACACGAGTTTAAATAGAATAATATTCGTCCATCCGCACGGAACGACCCATCGACGGTGGCGATCATTATTTCATGGTGTAAAAGATTCGATATATTTATTATTATTTTTTTTTTTCGCTTTTTCCACCCAACATTAACCGCAGTTCCGGTCAAATTGTCACAATATTTTCGACCGGCGTTTATTATATACGAACATTATTTACGGACATCGAGTTTACGCACATATACAAAAACACACGCACATCGAGCAAATTGTATATTATAACGTCTTGCAGTATTACACAGTATACCTATAACTGCAGCAGTACCTACTGAATAAACTCGTGAAAAATATATACGAAAACGAAAGGGAAAAAAATCATAACTGCAGCTTGTCAAAAACGTCTCTTTAAATGATAAATCCGATTAAACGTTTAGAATAAATCTTTTTCTTTTTTTTTTCGAAAAAAAATCGAGTTCGAACTGACAAAAATAAATTACAGATTTGATCCGACAGGCGAAAAAAAAATTTTAATTCTTACGAGGAAAAAAAAAGAAGTAAATGCCGGAAGAACAGACGTAATTAATTAAACAATAGGGAGCGAAAAAAAAGGATATTTTTCTTTGCGTTTATAACCTTATTAAATAATGAAGGGGCTTCATCTGGGCCGGAGCGAGACAGAGTAGAAGAGTTAATTTAAACCCGACACGAGAAACAAATGCGGACATTTAACATTATAACGAAAAAATGTGTAAATGTTTCCATCTCTATCGTTCGAATTCAGATTTTCCCGCAGCTCTTTTCACCCCTGCACCCTCGGGGTAGGATTATTATTATTATTTTATTTTTTTTAATTATAAGCCCCGATATCGATTTTTCTTCCTCCTGACGTTGAATCCTCGTCATTTTTACAAAGACCTTATACCGGAAGCCTTATGTACGTATATACTTATAATACTGCTGCAGTGCACAACCATACGCCGGTAGCAAACGCAAAAACTTCTTACGTTATCCGACTTGTTTATTTGACAGTATACCGCGATGTGCGTGCGCTTGTGTGTTTGCATGCAAATATAAATATTATAATATAATATAATATGATCCAAAACGTTGCCTACCTGTCAGTCGGCTTGTGCGACATCATGCACCTGCAAACAAGAAACCAAACATATAGTTTAACTAAAGTGTATATTAAATTATATTATATAATTAAGGTTAAAAAAACAAAACAAGATTATAAAAACAAAAAACAATCTATAAAAATTCAAAATACATTGACAAACCCGAAATTCTATATAGTTTAACTGCGTGTTGGTATAATATATATTTTTGAAATTGTTTTGATATTTAGGTGAATATGTATATATATATAATATAATATAATTATAATATATTATTATATTATATTGTATACATATAAAAAAAAGAACGCGTATATTTTCTTCCGACACACTTAGTTAAACTATATTGAATTTCTTGTGTGCATGCTATATAGTCATTATATAATATATAGTTATAAATAATTAATATTATAATAATAATATTTGTATATTATATTCTTGGGAGATGACGACGATCGTGGATCAGGACGATGTTTCAGGGTAACGCAATCGCCACCGCTACAGCAGCCGGATGGCTATATAATATAATATATAAGATAACATTATAACACATGCGTATTATATATAGGTAAACCAACACATAATATAACGGTCCCTATCGAAATCACGACTGGTCGTTAATCAAGTCCCCAAAATGACTAGGCGGATTCGAATCGCGCGACACGGGGACGTCAATAAAAAGCAATAAACATTATTCTATTTGGAGTCGAATGAAAAAAAAAAATTCGTAATATGAACACTATAATAATATTGTTTGGACGCGCGGTGGCTGACGGATGAAAAAAAAAAGGACAAAAAAATAGTTGAAAAAGTCACGGTTTACCGAATATACCCTGTCAAGGTATATATATTCTCATTGTGGAGTGGCAAAGGTCGAACGCCTATTAAAACGAAATGATAGGGGAGATGTGTGTATATAATATAGTATTGGTTTCAAAGGTCAGCAGCAGATGTACGGTTGCCATGCGACAATGAAACGAACGCGTATATAATGTATAAAAAATACCGCAGATTTTTTTATACAATTTATATAAATTGTTTTTTTATACTTTTCCGGGATTTTTCGTAGATCGATCGATGGTGATCGATTGTTGACGTCACGTCAAACTATACTCGAATTTATTGTCCTGCACATATATGCAATCTGTAACTGCAGTAACTGTTTTTTTTTCTGCTCAGACTTTAATATTTGCGAACCAAATGTTACGTTATATATTACATATTATATTGTTTAACACGCTGTGCTAACACGACCCGTTTTTTGTATTTGTATATATAAATATACGCTTATTTATATGTTTGATTATTATTGACAGATTTTGAGAAGGGAAGTGTATCAACGAGGGGAGAAAAGAAAATGCACGATTTACTTCGATCGGAGTAGCCGCGCAATGACAACTTCGATAAACGTCTACTCGTCCGATCGCGAGTTCCAACGTAAAATATAATTTTTTAATACACTGCACCATTGGAAATTTAAAATGGGGTGATTTTTTATTATAAAAGAAAATTATAAAAACTTTCAATTCTCACTAATGTCTAACGATTTAAACCAAACGATTTTAATCATTTAATTGACTGTTTAATATTATATAATGTTATATTTAAATTGTATCGCAAATGTAGCTTATTAATATAACCAATAATGAGATTTTTTCAAAAAGACGAATTGCGTGGCTCATGTATTATAATTTATAATATTCGGTTATTGCTTTTACATAAATATTAAGAAATAGAGTTTTAAATATTTAAATACAAACGCCCGTGATTATGCAAATCGTCGGAAAGTACATCAAAATATTAACAAATGCGTGCATATAATAAAATATACGGCTTAAAGAATATTAATATAATTCAAACGAAACGTAATAGTTTGATCTGTCCGTGTGCATGACGTAGGGAAAAAATGAATTTTATATTATAATGGGATAGAAATCATATAAAATAGTCAGAACACGAATTCCGATGAAAAAATAAAAAATAAATAAAAAAAAATGTTAAAAAAGTATACAAAAACACATATTTTATACCTATATAATATAATACGTCTCACGCAGCACGAATACATTTTTACGATTATAAAATATTAAACTATTATTATTAAAACATATCGTTACACCTGTCAGATTGTCTATAATACAAATATACGTATTTTTAAATAGATTTCAATACACATAAACGGAACAACGTTCTTTCGCGCGCGTGTGAGTATATAATATTTATATTTAAATATACATTTTATATATATATATATAATTGTCCGACTCTCGATTTTAATTTTCCCGACCGAAACGATTCATCGACAAGAGGAGGAACGATAAAAAAAAAAAATATTTTTTCCAAGACTTCAACGCTCCGACGTTAACAATAAAATAATAAGTCAACCACTACGTATATAATATATTATAATATATAAATTATATAAAATATACCTAAATACACGTGCGACGAAGAGCAGGTGAATATTATATTATACGTAATATTATTTGTACTCGCGGTGTTATAACATTATTATAATAATATGTAAGAACTATATATAGGTATATATATATTTACAACCGTTATAGTTATATTTTGTCAGTTGGTTGTGAAAACGCAGTATTATGTACAGAGCGTTTGAAAAAAAAAATGTGAAAAACAATGCGAGCGCATACGCGCGATTCTTACCTAATTTTCGAAATTCTATATGTTCATCCTGTATACAAAAAAAAAAAACGTACGCTATCGTAAACATTATTAATATATTAATATATTATACATTTATTATAAACATATCGGACATGCGCACGTATCGTAACGATTTTCCACGGTGTGCATGCGTATTTATAATAACGCGCGGATATTTTTTCTTTCGTTTTCTTCTTTTTTTTAAAAAAAAAAAAAAATAATCGAACACAGTTCGTCTTGTTTTTCTTTGAGAAAAATAAGTTCATCGTACGTTTTGTGGTTCACACACACACACATACGCAACGGCTTAACGTTTAAATAATCGAAAACGGTCGTATAATAATTACAATATCGGAGGTATTAATATTTCAAATTTAAATTAATATTCACAAAATCCACGAAATATAATAATACGTCCATCTCGCTCTCGTCGTATTCCGACTATCCGTGAAATTAACATTGGGACGTATATATTTTATTATTATTACTATTATACGAGTGTACTTAGAAATTTAATTATATTATAGAAAACGAGTGGGTAAAAGAGTGATAGAGTATGAGGAGGGTAGAAGACTGTCCGTCCGCGATGATACGAGCCGGCCAGAGAGGGTGCCGCGACGGTGACTCACCGCGGATGGATTCGATTTCCGAACGTAAAAAATAACAGAAAGAGCTGGAGGAGGGGTGAAAAGTTTGAGAAATATTTATGAAATTCGACATAATAATATTACCTGCACGCGTAAAAAGATGTATTTGCTATATTAGAACGTATGTTTATATGTATTATAAGAAGTAGGTATATATACTAACGTTAATGTCAACGCGGTTCGCGTATATTCATAAAAATAAGACGAGAAGGTCTGAAGAAGAGTCTGCGAGAAGGCATATTAGATTATAATTATATATATATATATATATATATATATATATATTTTCTCGTTCCTATCAGTTCGATTTGTAAATTGTAAAAACGTATTAACACGAAAACGTACAATATTTATCAATAGTTATTACGAGCACTATACCCAGTAGGCAGTAGGCACTATTAAATACCACATCTGTATAATATATATTATATGCCTAATTCGACTTGTTCTTCACGTGTACTTTTTAGACAACAATAATAATAATTACAACGTGTCGTCGTCAAGTCTCGAGTATTAATTGCGCGGCGACTATTATAGGCGATGGTTAATGACCGACGGACCCGAAATGGAAAAGAACAATATTTGTTGTTCTTGTATAATATGCGCTGTCGGAGCGCGCGGCGCTTCTTCCATTTAACCGTCGTATACATATACATAATATTGTAGTTGCAGTCGGGGTCGTTTACGATATAATTATTGTTTCTGTAATCATTTATCACTCCGCAGAGTCCGAAACCGTATATGCGGTTGCGGGTGACGGTCGAGAATGGTACCGAATAGGTGGGTGGATACTGGTTAGCGGTTACCTGCAGGTTATTACCTATATATTATTATAATAATGTAATACGCTTAAAGTGAGTCTCAATGTATGTAATACAGCTTATACGTACTTTACACTTTTTGAGTATGTCTATATAGTATATATACATAATACACAATATAGACACTGACCGGAAAGACTGTAATTTATAAATAATAGTAGAAAAAACTGATTTTAACTTGTAACCAATAATAATTATTGCGAGTACCTACTCTGACCAATTGGTATTGGTTATCTTGTGAAATATAACGCCTCAGTTATAATAAAATATTTTGATTGTACATTTTAGTGATAATATAACGATTTGCAATTTCCAGCGAAAATCGTATAATGGGATATTCTATAATGTCAATATATAATAATATTTATTACTTTTTCAATATTCACCCTTATTTTCATGTTTCCCGCTATAGCATCTTGTGTATTGTTATCATTAATATAGGTTTAATATTATATAATACCTAATAATACTAAAATCACCTGCGAATCACGTGTATATAAAACAACCGTTTTCTGATAATAAATCGTATAAAACGTTATATTGACCGAATGCGTATAAAAAGAAAAAAACAGGAAACGCCCTGTCGGATATAATAATATAATGTCCCCATCACGATAATAATATTAGAACGCCTTATTACCATACGGAAACAAATCATCGTAAAAAATATCGGAAAATATCGCATTTTTATGAAATAATTATCAACCAACCTAAACCTAATCATTGCGCACTATACCACGGTTAATCACTATACCACGGTGATATTAGGACGGTATACCAGCGTATATTATAATATCACGAAAAAATTATTGTCGTCGTCCCATCGCAGTTTCTTTTATTATCACGGTGTATATATACGTTATACGTCGTCATTATATTATTATATAATCGATCTGCAGAGGAGCCGTCGGCCGATGATAATTATTATTTTTATTATCTTTTCCCCCGGATGGACTTGAATGCGCCGCGCATGTAAGAAGGGCATATATGGGTGCCCGCGCGAGCATCACGCAGGTACAAGACCAAAAAAATATTGTTTTTGTTTAATGAATCGGGCGTCTGGTTGAAAAGGACACTTCGAGGCCTCCCGAAGCGAAACAAATCATCGACCCGCGTGTGTGTATAATAATCATAATTCATAATAAGAAAAATAAACGCGTGTGCGTGCGTATGTTTGTTCTGTTGTTTCTCGCGTACTCTATAGGTAGAAAAACAAACGACTCGCACATCGTTAACGTTTAATTGCTCTGGCGCCTTTATTTTTTTTATTTTTTTTTATTTTTAATTTTTTTTTTATATCGAAAATCATCCCACACAACGCGCGTTCGTTCGACGCGTTTTAATGTTGTTCGTTTGTTTTCGCACCGGGCCCGCGTATACCGCCGCGGTTCGCTCGCGGGATGTCAATCGCCACCGTCGACGTCGTCGCGCGCCCAAGAGTTCACGATATCACACACAAGTCCATCAATCAAACTTCGAAACAATTATTACAATTATTATTATTACTATTATATTATATAACGCTCGTAGAACAATTGATTACGTTATGATTTATGATTTACTGTTACAGGCTAATGAACATTCCGACTGTATTCCTATATAGTATGTACAAATACACAGAACATTATATTATTATTTATTTATTTATTTATACTTGCAGTATATAATAGTAATATATAAATGTAGCCATGTATAGATGTAACATACGTAAGTCTAATAATCGTATTACCTCCAAAATCCGGTCGTTATACTTAAAATCCTAGGTGAAAACACTTTTTCCTTCAGTACGTACAAAGTATTATTATTACAATGACGGTTAAAACACGAATGAATTTCGATTTGAAATTTATATATTTAACTATACGGCGAAAATCGTATTATAATAATTATTTAGGTAATATTATTTACCGGCGTCAGACCGCGTTGATCTAATTATCTGATAATTTGATTATTATCTAATACAATAAAATTATTAATAATATTATAATATAATATATACAAAGTAAAAATGACCTTAATTATGTATTTTGATAAATTTCACATATATCTCGTAATTTTAATTTTCCGCTTTTCAAAATCATTTCATCCCACTTTTATTAATATAATAATTATTTTTCCTAGAATAAATCATGATAAAACTATTTTATTATACAGTTTTTGAGTCCTCGTTTGGTATTGTGACCTACCGGATTACGTGCCTTACCACTTAGGTAGGTACATTGTAACAAAAAAATTTTGTATAAATTAAAGACAATAACACTATAATTAATATTTCATACAAAATCAATATTTCTTTTATTATACATAAGAAAATTCAATTTTATTCATAATTAAAATAAAGCGATGTGTTTGATATTATTTATATTATAATAATTACTATTAAATACTTAAAATATATAATCATAGACGAAATTAATAAAATACAACAATTATTATACAATAATATATATTATAAAATTTAATTTTTTTTGTTAAAATTTATTTATTATATTTTAATTCCATATCTAATGAATCTAAATCATTATAATATAATTAATATCGCTACGTATCGATTTTTTCGGTACGTCACATACTAAACGAATACCAGTTTTTGTGATTATAAATAAAAAATATGTTTTAATATTTCGGCTTATATACAGACTGATTACTAAAATCTAGCTTTTTATCAGTATTAGGGTTTTGATAAAATGCATTTACCCCGATTTGGGATAAAGCCGACACAGGTATACAAGATCAATGAATGATATATAAACGACAAGTGCAAACAATGCATTTTTCAAATAATATTCCCGGAATAGATCAAACGAATTTTTCACCGTACAATAAAAAAAAAATGTTCGGCATACTGTTATTGTTGTTATTATATTTTGTCAGAAGCTTTTAAAATATTAAATTTTCCACGAGGGAGAATCGATATAGCATGTGACGTATTATGTACATATATATACGAGTATACATTATTATATTTTATATATATATACACATAATATAATAATAAACATTGAATTTCTTGGGAAGAAAAATTATATTTTGTCGAATTTAAACAAAAAAAAAATTACAAAAAATGAACGTGCTGTGCACATACAAAATTATGAAATTATTACACATTATATTGTATACTTATTATACAAAATACAATTTATAATATACGAGTACACAAATATACTATATTACAATAAATAACAATATGCGCGAACGATAACGACCAAATAATGTGACTCGGTTGTCGTAGCCGCAAGACATTCAACCTCAGTGGCCTCCAATCATGACTAAGATATTATAATAGTAATGATAATAATAATAATACATAAGAGAGATAGTTATGGAAGAGCAAAAAAAAAAAAAAATCAAATATAAAAAACTTAGGTATGAACCTATTGTTTATTTTTCAAACATTATATAGACAATGGATGGATGGATACACCGTTCTTCGGGAATATAACAATTTTCGTAGTTATACGCACAAATACACGTGAAAAACACACACATACACACACATATACACATGTATAATATAAGTGTAAGAATTTTAATAGAAATTATTCTGGGCGCTCCCGATTTCCATTGTATACTTATATATATTGATATATATATATAAGTTTACAGGCAGGTAGCCGAGCGTCTACGCGACCGGTATACATTTAGGTATTTGTATTTTATTATTTTTTATTTATTTATTTTTTTTATTTTTTTTCCTCGTGTCAGTTAATCCGGATTCTTTTGTCCTTGATCGCGCATACAAAAGTCAATAATATGATTGGGTTCCATACACTGGCTGTTTGTTCCAACTATATATATATTTATATATCTGTATATTAAACTATTATAAGTATAATAATATTATTATAATGTACGACTACGACCATTTCTACAATACAAATATGATATATATATAAATATATTATCCATAATAGAATATTACATTTTCGTTGTGTTTGTTGTATACACAATGAGTCGTCCGATACGCATGTACCACGAATTTGTGCCCCGTTACCATGTATAATAATATATACGAATATACAACACGTGAAGCAATATTAATATATTATTATAATTTAATATACCTACCTAATATTATATTTTATAATATACCGAGTTATAATATCGTGTGTAAACCAATGACAGGTTAGTTTTGTGAGTTATCTGCGGTTGGGCCTGCATTCAGTACGAGAGGCGAATTATCTCCCTTATATTATGTGTCCTATACGTTATTATGTTTAGTATTATGTTATTGAAAGAACGAATAAGCAAACGTCAAGACGTATTATTATAGTTGGTGCAACGCGACTATTGCAGGTTATGTACCTGTATACAAAACGATTTATGGATATACGAAATTATATCAAATGCGACACATTGTAATCCGGTAAAAGAAAAAAAAATCGAATAAACCGTTGTGGAAACATCGATTTTATTGTAATATTCCTCTTATTGAGCCGCGCGAATCAGTGTGACGAAATTGTTACCGACACGATGGTCGGCAGGTGCCACGACGAGTGACGACGCGAACGTCCGCCGAGGAACGTTCGGCGCGTATAATCGCACGTGCTCGTCGCGAGAATTATTGCGTCTGATAATTTCATAGACTTTAACGAACCGCTCGTTAGTGAATTATATATTTTATAATATTAATCCACACACACACACACACACACACATACACACACACACACACATACATACATATATTATATGTTAGAAATGAGTCACGATAATGAAATAATATTATGCAGAAAAAGGCGAATAAAAAATGTATTGTTTAATAATTTATTGATAATAATTTTCGAACATGCAGAGTGTATTATGTGTATTTGAAAAAAATATGAAATTTGTCATTTTGTTCTAATCGCGGCAGAGCGAGTGTTTTATTAAAATATAATTAATTTTAATCATTCCGATTACGTATATAGGTATAGAGATAGACCATATCATTATTATATAGAGAGCATTACAGAAAACGGGAATGTTCCACACTTGTTGAACACGCTGTATAATAGCTGTATGCAGATACGTTACACGATAATATTCGCGATGGACCATGTCTCGAGTATACTAATATTATATTGTTATTATTATTATTATTATTATTATTATTCGCACGGAATTTAATTTCGTGTTGTGTATCATATGACGTGTGTGCGTACGCGATATTTTTTTTCTTTTCACCTCCTCCCGCCACTCCACGAGTACCACCAACGTGCACTCTGACGTTAATTTAATGATACGTTATTGCAATCCGATTGAATAGAGAACGAATTTAAATAGAAATAATATATTATACTATTATAATATAATGACTAAGATGATAAAAATTCCGATGAGGGTTTTGTTCGGGTAATATAAAAAATACGTATAGTACAAACGTAACGTGCGTGCAATGATATAAATATTATTCGTAATTAATAAATATCCGAATACAATATATTACTTGTACAAGATATTATAACGATATTAAAAGATGCATATATAACACATATATATATATATATATATATATATATAAGATATAACGACGCGACGGTAATTACAATTTGCATAGAAAAATCCAATATGTATGAAAATTTAATTTTTAATAAAATTGTAGGGTCGTCAATTTTGAATTTATTTTTCAAATCAATATATTATAATCGATTTTTAAAGTTTTTATTATATAAACAGATACGCAAATATAAATAAATTTTCGCGCTGGACCCAAACACGATATAGGACACCACCGAGGCACCGACACCTAGTATTATAATATATATATATATATATATATATATATATATGACGTAAGTATATTTATATTACGTATATATATACGTATTATGTATTTCGTATGTGTGTGTGTGTGGTACTTATACCATAATATTACACCATATTATGTATTATATAGTTGTAGTGCTCACAATGGAATAATCTATAAACTGTAAGTACTTATATTATATTATCGTAGAACAGGTGTAAAACTACCGCAGGGCGTATACGCGTGCTCGCGTTCACCAGACAAAAATATACAGCGATCGACGACATCACAATATATAATAATAATAATAATAATAATAATAATAATATTCGCGTGACTATTTAAAATCTTGACGTGTACGTATATTATGAAGGATACAAATTACAAAATGTATTTGAACGTATACGATACTCGTGAGACAACCGATTATAATATTGTGTATACAGGTTAATAATAATTATTATTATAGAAGGGAAAGAAAATGGTCGCCGAAAAACCGCATAAATTAATAAAATCGCACCACGTGTCGAGAAAAAAAATTTATTGAACGAAACACTATACTTATAAATATAAGAGCGGTAGTGACGTTCAAGTAGAACGCACGCGATTCGCGAAACTCGTCTATGATCTAATTTTTTTGTAAATATATTATCTACTTATTGTATATTATATTTGCGTAAGCGTATATGAATGGACGATAAGAACGAAATGACGATATATATCGTATTCATTTTAAATAACCGTATATAATATATAGATAGACTATTAATATGTATTATAATATGTACAGAGTGATACTATTTAATCTCAAAAAAACAATTTTACTCTTGTTAATTATTTTCGTAATCGCGTTTTCTTTTTTTTGGAAAACAATTAATTTGTAATCTATCATCATATTATAACATCGCAGTATATAACTATTCGTATTATATACTCATCATATTATTTAGACCTACTATATGTAAGAAATATATTCTTGTGCGACTGTGCGAGACGAAGACGCGTTATAATATTATTATGCATCCCGCGGCGATTATTTGGAAAACGCATGAGCCGAGTTCACACAATACGAACAACGGGCGTAATACGCGCGCACGACCAACGATTTTGTCTTTCGACTACACTCGACTCGGCGTCGGCGATCGACGTGACATGACGGACAGCGATAGTTTATACTATATACACATTTATTACTCACATTATTATTAT
Organism: Tetraneura akinire; assembly: GCA_021307375.1. NCBI lineage: Eukaryota > Metazoa > Arthropoda > Insecta > Hemiptera > Aphididae > Tetraneura > Tetraneura akinire. Next base: position 13,794,804 of record JAIUCT010000001.1, read on the forward strand.
TATTATTATTATTATTATTATTATTATTATTATTAT
>JAIUCT010000001.1:13807134-13831568 GCA_021307375.1 Tetraneura akinire
AATTCACGTTTTTACGTATATAATGTGTGATAAAATTGTCAATTTTGAGTATTTTAGTCTGAAAATTTTACTGAAGTATACTTACATATTACTTAACATCATACTAAAATATTAGAAAAATCCCTAATCTCAATTTTTTTTTATAGCTGTTTTAAATTGATATTTTTAGTTCAAACGAAAATTATAATCTGACTGAACTTCGCTCAGAATCGTTTTTTCGAATGCAATGGTTTATCATTGCATTCAAATTCTAAGTAAAATTAAACGCTATGATCCGCACACCTGTATCCTGTGCGGCAGGAGTATCAGCTCTTTTTTCCGTTATGTATCTCTGTACACTGTACATAATTGTCAAAATAAGAACTTTAATATTTGATGGTAATAAAATAAAAGCGGAGGAACGTTTAATGAATCTAACCATATCCGTTATACCATGGTATAACTATAACATGTATGGTAGATTGGTAGACATAACGCGGTTAATAAAAAAAAATAAAAAACTGTATTTCTGGACTGAATAATTATTGTCCTGATTATATTGTGAGGTTACAGCTGAATAGAATATAGGTAATAATATCACAGATATATAACAATATATCTGTGGGTTATGTAAAGATCACAACCGTTAACAGAAGCCGAGCGTCGATTGCGGTAAGTCATTATCATTATTACGAGTCCTCACTGATAATATTGGAAAATCGAATCGAATATTTTCTTGACGAGATGATGGTTATTAATATTGCGCGTTCCGTAGTCGATCGATGTATAACGACGCGTTTTTCACAGGAGAAAAATAAAGAAAAAAATTCGCGACTGAGCGGAGAAATATTGTTTAGAAAAAAAAAAATCGCGACGAGACGAGACCGATACGGCGCGCTTACATTATCGGCTTGTACGCACAATAAATCTACTTACACGTTCGCGTACAAACGTTTCCGGACGGTAAAGTGATTTCCACTGTTGTACGCGGAAAAGAAGTGCGAGCATGCCAAAAAAAAAAAAAAATACAAAAAGGGTTGCCAGGATATAATATAATATACGCTACCGTTTTTTTTATTTTTTTTATATATATTACACGAGTACATCGTATATAAAATACACAAAAATATTATTATTATTATTATTATTATTATTATTATTATTATTTTTCACCTCCAACGTAATTTTTCTTTTTTCGTTTGCCGTTTTAGGTACGCGCGGCACCTATGCGGCGTATAAAATACACTATACATTATTATTATTTACTCGTTGGGGCGTGACGTGATATTACCGTTGGCGGCGGGCGAGGCGGAAACGCGACCATTATTCACCGTGGACGCGCGCGGGCCGAAAAACGCTACGACAACGCGACGACGTTATCGGCGCCTTACAGATGGACGGAATTTCGCGCGCGCGAGCGTCTCCTCGTTTCTCGCGTCACGCCGCCACGACCTCCTCCGCGACGAGATTTGGCGCTGGTCCATCATCCGTCGCCGACGTAACACTCAATAATGTATTTCCCAATAATAATAATAATAATAATATAAAATGTCGTATTATTTTTCGTCTGCGAGACCGTGAAATATTACGCGAGTAGAAATATTATATATTATTATTATTTATTTTTTCCATCCGCGTTATTTGCACGCATACCACAGTTACTTACTACCAACCAGTAACCACCTACCATTATATAGGTATCTGGTATATAAACCTACCAATATATAATATTAAAAACGTCAATCCGTATTGACGACAACGATGGAAGAAAAATGTGTACGCGGGTAAAAAAAAAAAGAGAAAAAGAAAAAGAAAACCGAAACGGATATCTCCTAACACGACGTCACTGAATGATTAATGTCCGAAGTATTTTTTCAAATAGATTTCGCTCTTCTTCTCATTCTTCTCGGATGACCAGATCGACGAGTGAGAGAGGAAACACGAGTTGATTACGTTCTATTAATAACGATAAAAAATAATTTTATAAGAAACATAAATACAAAATATATCACAAATAAATTTCGATTAAATTTCAGGCAACGATAAAAAAAATCGCTAATAGATACGTCATACGTTTCTCGTCAACGTCAATCATTAAACTATATTGTTGAAAACGAAAAACTTAAATATACTTGTGATCAGAATAAAGACTTTCAACTTTTAATTATTGTAAAATAATTAACACCATTACCTACATCGGTTATAAAAGTCTAAGGACACACTACACTCCGCAGTACCTACCTAATATTTAATGATTATCGTTACCGTAATACCATGCATTATTTTACTAATTTCTTTTTTAGTAAATAACATTTTGTATGAACTTAAACACATTTTATAAAAAATTTTGTATTTACGATTAACGAATATTAAAAATTATTAGTTTTTACCTCAATTAATATAATCTGATTATAGTGGGTAGTAGGTACGCGTATGGTTGGATTATCTAAATAAGCAAGTATAAAAATTTGGTCATATTCTACAAATTTTCAAAATTTGTGAATTTTACCAAAACATTTTCATATTAACAATACAAAATAGATAAATACGGGTATATTATACTCATATAATATATTTAAACCAAATATAAATTATAAGTGATAAAATAGTATATTCACTATACAAGTATGTGTATATAGTAAAACTGTAATCTATAAAATAAGTTTATATTTATTTATATTTCCATAAAACTTAAACTTGCAATTTTATGTTTGATAAATATATTATATATATATTAATTCTCTTAAAAGTTAATTTAACTACAACTAAGTTCTAAATTTTGTAAACAATAAATATTAAATTAAATGATAAACTCAAATAATACATATTGATATTTTAATTAAAATATATAAATAATTTAATGGTAAAAGTCCAATTTCATATTGAGCATAGGTACTCTAACTCTTAATCGGACTTGCAAACAATACTTTGATTATAAAATATAAATAACTACAAAAATTTGGTTACATAATATTATGTACTATTCACATTAAATAATCTTTAAGATACAAAACTATCAAATCTATAAATAACTATAAAAACTTTTTTTATAATGACAATTACAAAAATAATGGAAGTAATACAAATCTCAAACAAATTTATATTAAAATCAATACATACATAATTGAAAATAAATAATACTTCTATAGTTTTAATATATTGCACAATGTATAAATATAATTCAAATTAACTTAAGGAATTTTACATTTATAAACCATATCTTTATTATTTTATTTTTTTACTATTAACATCCATTGAATTTGAAATTATTTTTATAACATCACTAACTGTTGATTAATACATGATTTTGGATTTCAAGAATTATTTAAATACTAACAGACATGAATACAACTTGGTTAAATAAAACAAATAAATAATAATTTACAGAATAAAATATTTATACAAAACAAATAAATAATAATTCAATAACCAATATTAATTATTATATATTATAATATAACAATCGTGTAATCTTAATTACAATATTTTAAATTTCAAAATTTTATTTAACAAGTATTAATAAATAAAATTAAGAGATATGATGCATGTATGTATTAATGATAAGTGATTACTGATTACACAATACATAAAACATATTGAAAAATTGTCAAACTTATATTACGTTAATAATACAAATAATATTTAACCATATATTTAATTATTTTTAACTCATACTCACAAATTCATAATAATCATTAATGGTAAACACTCTTTTATAATTATATATTAATATTTTTATTTATTTATTAAACATGTCAAAATATAGATCAATAAAATAATTTGAACTATTTCCATATATTTTATATTATAATTAATTATAACATTTCAATTTATTTAAACATCAAATACTATAAAAAAAATAATTAAAAATTAAACGTAACTTTTGTCACATGATATGTTAATAAAAAAAAAAAAATTAATTAAAACTACATCGATTAAAATATATTTTTATATATATATATACTGAATATATATCACAGCTAAAATATTTTAATTTGGCATAAGATCAATGGTTTCGATTCTAACCTAATGGAAAACTGTAATTTATTTACCTTGCGATTTTCTGAAATAAAATAAATATTTAAATTTTACATTAGACTTTATAAAATGTATTAATTATAATACGTAATTTTATATATTTTAAAAACCTTATTGGAAGACGACTTAGTGGTTTACTTTTGAAATGTTTATCCAACGATTCATCAGACAATGATTTTTCACTTTTTTTTTCTGATAAAACAATGTCATTTCTATGCACATAACATGATTGTGGCCTTTTGGCTACAAATTTCACAAGGTTACCATTGGTATCTTTTGTAATATCAACTACACTAGACATTACAGGTACACTGAGTCTCTTTCCACGAGAGTTGGCATTTCTCTTAACAATATTTGTTGTCCGAGTTACCACATGTTCATTATCATTTCGCTGTAAACGATATACTGGTGAATGCATTCTATCTTTTTTTACTGGAAGATGAGATATTTTTTGTTCTTTAAAAACCCTATCACATTGTGGATCAATAATTGTATGATGTACAGGAGTAGGTATCTTTGATGAATGCTCAATCATTTTATTAATAGAAACACCAGTATCTTTAATAAACTCAGATTCCAACATGCTGAAAATATAATAACGCATTAATTTTATTACATTAATTCTTTAAATAAATATCTTAACAACTATAGTTAGTTTAAATTATATAGTAAACTAGTTTGAAAATGATAATATGGGGCTGCAAATTTAAAGCACTAAAAAATTATTAAACATATTATGTAGAAATATACAATAAAAACTACTGAATAAGTATAAAAATATGGTATTAAATTTCTTTAAAAATGCACACATTTTTTAAAAATAAACAAAAAGTATTGAAAATTTTTAATTTTAAACTTGTAATAGTTTAATAATATTTTGGTTTTAATATTATGAATTTATCTATATAAATGTATTATGTTAACGATTATTTTCATCCGTTTGTGTACAAGTTAATACTGGTAAATTATTTTATAATTATATATGGATGACAAAAATAAAATAATTATCAATTTGGATTATGTTCAGTAAAATTAAAAAAATAATAAGTTATACTTCGACACCCATCTAAAAAAAATTATAAAAACTATAGTCATATTTTAAACAAAAACATGTAATGCTAATTTATACCAGATTAACAGAAAAAATATAAATCATTGGATAAAAAGCATTATGAAGAAATCATAAAAACATACATTTATAACCCACTAAATATGTAAATTGAAAAAATTTTGAATTATAAATACAAAAAAATTTTTAGCCAAATCCATTTTTTTTATATGATATAATAAAAAAATATGTAAATGCTTTAAATTCACATATGATTTATGTATGTATTAAAATATATTAAACTAACAAAATGCTATTAATATATTCATTATACGTCTTGAAAATGTATTATTTATTTTTATTTAATATCTATTGTCAGTGTTGGATCTAGGGGGAACGAGTGGAGGTCTTTTTCCGGGAGTTGTTTGTAAAATGATGCCTAATAAAATTTCTTCAGTTGACTCTATAAATTAATAGATTTAATAATTTTTTAAATAATATAAATTTTTTGTCTTTTTTATTAATCATTATTTTAATATTGAGAAATAATAATAAGAATCCTCAATTCCTCATCAAATATTATAGAGATAAAATGTGTATTTGAAAAAAATTTCAATTTTCTATATTTTCATATGAAAAATTGATGTAATGGTTCCAAAATTGTATTACTTATATGAACTAAGTGAATATCCTGTAAAATTTTTAATATCTAAGTTCAATATTGTCTAAGTTATTGTGAACTATTGAAATTTATTTCATCAAAATTTCAGTTTTTGTTAAAAAAGCTTTTTTTTTTGTTCGTTCTTCTTATCGCATGGCTCAATTTTGAAAATTTGTAAAATAACCTACTATCAACTACATCTATTTTCCTACCAGAAACGTATACTAATTATGAAAATCAGAGCATTATTTTGTGTTGAAAAGTGTTTAGACACACAAAAAAAAAAGATATATCATTGTTTGATATCAATTCTTGATTCTAGCTTTGCTCAGTATCTAAATTAATCCTTTTTTCAATATTCTATAAAACTTGTAATTTATTCAAAATTAATACGTTATGAAAGAAAGGCCTTGGACACTTTGTTAATAAAAGTCATTTAAATTTTGTTTACCCCACGCGCTGAATACTCAATATCCAGCACTGTCTATTGTTTGCACATTAAATTGTGTAACTATCAAGAGCTAAGACTATATTTTATTATTGAAATTTTAAAGTTATATTAAATCATTATATTTGTAAATACTAAATAGTATTTATATCAGATTATACTCACAATGTCTTTTTTCCAACTAAAGATATTTTATCATCTTCACTTGATGTTCTTGAACCTATAAAATAATATAATCATTATGAGCATTTATACAATTTTCATGTCACTCACATTCATCTATTTGACTTGAATACATCTTTTCTTCGATTAAACTTTTCAAGAATAAACCACTATTTTCTAAATTAATACGTTCAGATGACTTCATGAGCAATAAGCATGATTCTTCTTTCATTTTTAATTTATCATCATCAGTTTCTGTACATTCTGATAATATCCGCTTACCCTATAAATCATTAATAATATTAAAAAATAATTTTTAAAACCATCTTTTTAAAACAATTTTTAATACTAAAAATAAATCATAAATGATAAATATTTAAAGTATATTTAATTGATACAAATATAATTAAAGAACATAAATTACACGTATTATGTTATTGATAGAACTATTGCAATTTTCTAAAAGTTGGTAATGTTCTTGGACAGTACGATCTTCATCTAATAAAAGCTTATTTATAGTGCTATTTAATTTAATGATTAAATGTTTTTCAGTTGAAACTTTAAATATTTCTACCAAATTAGACATAATATGGCATAAGCTATACCTAACATTTGCCACCTTATCATCTGGAAAAAAATATGATTAACACAAAAAAAATGTTATTATTAAAGAAAAAATAAATCATATTATTCAGTTAAAATGATTTTAACATTCTATTATTCTTAAACAAATAATAAATTATTCTTAATAAATTACCTGCTAATGTAAGAAGGGCCAAGAAAAAATGTTTTTTAAAATAAACCGAAGAAAATAATTTTAAAGCTTCTTGACATATAAATATATAAAATACTCTTTTATAAAAATTTTGATTTTGTACTGTTCCTATAAAAAATAAAAAAAATATTTTCACATTTCAACAATACAACATTTAAAGAATACAGAAAAATATATTAATTTAAATATAATTGTCATATACTTTGAAAAATAATTCACAAGTTTATTTCATTTTAATATATATTGGGTTTAATAAATAATAAATTATAATGGATATGAAAAAACTTTAGATTAATGCGTAATAAATTGTGAAATTTATTTTTTTAATTATCTAATATTTATGTTTATTTGAAAGTTATAAAATAATATATTAACATTAGATGAAATTATAAGTTATTTAACAAAATGTTACTAATTACGGTCAATGAGATGTTCACGTAGTAAGGTTCTTTGATTCGCATCTAAATTATAACGCAAAATTGTCAACAACAATGTGCAAACAGCTTCCTTAATTGGTTTTTGTCTCTAAGCAAAGAAAACATTATTTACAATAATAAAATATATTTCATATGAAATAAATTTTAAATATTTTATATAAGAATAAATAAATACTTACAATGTTTTCTAATCTATCAAGCATTACTCTACCAACATTAAACACCTGATCAGATGTGTAACATGTAGGTAATACTATTAACTGGTGCAAAAATTCAGCATACAACCTCCAGTTATACTGAGTATACAAATATTCTTCCAAAATCATCAATGATTTTAATACTTGTTCTTGATATTTCTTTAAAACGAATAATTTATAAATTTAATTTGCTTTAAATTATTATTATATTTTTAATCAGTGTATTTTTTACCATTTTTGTTATCATAAAGCTTAAATTTGGAACCATCACTTTTAATACATTAATATTTCTCTCGCATAACATTTTCATTAAAACTGAAGAAATCAATACAACTTTATCATTTAAAGAAACTAAAACCTATAATAAATAAAAACTAATTAAGATTTTTTCAAATTAATAGAAAATATAAACAAGTTAGATTTATTAACTAAACATAAAATACTCACTTCATTAATAACACCAACCAAAGCTATTCTTATCTCCACAAAATCTTCAGAAATCAAATCAACCAAATGATTAATTAGATAAATTAACAAAGTTGTATTACCTTTGTCAGAAGAACTTAAAAGAACTACATCCGATAAACTCATAGCACAAAACTTCTGAATTGTCAAATATGGTTTGTCACAAACATAATTGTCCTGCTAATGGAAACAAATATATAAATTATTTTTTGAAAACAAAATAATTATTATTCGATATAATTTTAATATATATTATATGCAAATAATATTATTGTTCAATTATTATAACATATATTTTAGTAAAATATTTCTTATAAAAGTTAATTTAACTACTTTATATTTGTTACTACTAAGCACTTAGCGTAAAATAATTATAAATAAAATGGAAGTACATAACATTTTATTATTAAAAAAAAAAACAAATATGAAAAACATAATGAATAATGATCATGGAAGATAATGTTGTATTATAATTAAAATAAAAATGCCTTCAAAAACGGTTATGAGCAAAGTTCAGTCAAATTTCTAATATACTTATAATATGTGTTTTAATAAATAATATGTCATAATATGAGTCTTTGCACTGATGATGGCAATTTTGTTACCGAAATACGTATTTGCTTAAAATAAAAGTAAATTTTTTGTGGATTTGGGTTTTTATTTATTTAAATATATTATCCACAAGTCAATACTTAAACTATAAATACTTATAATAAATTAATTATTACTATTTTAAAACATCAAATAAAATATAATCTATTATATTATTATATTTAGAAATCAACGTAACAATAGATAAAAATATGTGTGAATATTTAATAAAAATTTTAAATCTACATAACATATTATTTCTTTAGTTAAATAAGTAAAATCATGTTTGAAGGTAAAATTATAGTTTCCTGGTTATTTTCTTATTGAGAAATTCAAAAAATTACTTTAATAAAGTATCAATTAGATGCTGAAAACATATTCCATTATAGCAATCAAACCATTTTTACTATCCAAAATAGTATATACAAATAATAATAAAAAATAAAAACAGCAATGTAAAATCAATACATTTATTGCTTCAGTAAGAATTTAAAATTAAAATAAATAAAAAACCTAATACCAATTATAATAATTAGTCATTATTTAAAAATCAATAGCCAATTATTCAATTTCATACTAATTTACAATATAATAAAATGTTTATCTTTATGTCTTATGAACAATTTATATATGTTACTGGAAATGTCAACAATTCCTAAATCAGCTAGGAATTGTCATCATAGCCTAGGAAGTTTCTTAACAATAGTAGGCAATGATGACAAAATAATTTCAAATATTATTTTATTATTAATACTGGAGAGTATGTGTATATTACATTATTAATATAAAGTATATTTATTATTTAAAAAAAAAAAAATATCATATTTTTATTATTTTTTATTTTTACAACTTAAACTTTCAAGGCATTTTGAATTACATATTTTGGATGACAATTTGCATGTACATCTATTAGTATATATATATATTATATATTATATATTTTTATTGTATTGGCATCTAGTAAATTACCATTTTCCAAAGCTGTTTCTTGAAGTGAAATTTTATCTACTAATTTTAAAACAATAGTCACATCAATTATGTTGAATATCTTTCATATAGATATCTCAAATCACAATCGTTACTCCAACATTAAATGTTAACATGCAAGAATACTTGTGATACATTATTAAATGTAATAATTTAAATTTATATTAGCTACAAAGAATAATTTCAATACAAAAAATGTGATATTAATATCTGTGTTATTTTTTATTTGTTCTAACTAATTAAATGCAAAATACAGGCCACTGAATATACAAATGAAACACCTATAAGTAAATAATTATTAATGGATAAAAGGAATATAATTTGTTATATTTAAATAATTACGTAGATATTAGGAGTGGCACTTGATTATAATAAGTAATATTACTTTATGAAAAATTTTAAAAATGAATAAATTATTATAATACGTTATTGATTCCTAAAGTCTATAAGAAATAAAGTATATTCTCAACTGATTTAGGAATTGTCATCATTTTTGTTTATATAGTTTATATATAATCCATTTATTTATATCTACTATGATAGTTATAAATTTATTATCACCAATTTTAAAATAATATAACAGTTAACATATATTACATTTCATTATATTTAAAATATACTATAATAAATTTATACTTACATTATCATATAACATATTTTCAGTTTTGTAATCATTATTCAGTAAATCTTTATATTTATTGACAAACCAAGACACATCATCAAAGTTTAAATAATCTGAAATATAATTATTAAACTATTATATTATTAATTAGCTAGTTTTCAATATTAAATACTTAAATGATAATGTTTTGTTAATTTAATATTTTTAAATAAGTGTAAATAAATTATTTTTGTTGTGATCTATGTATGCACAAATGAGCAATTTATTAAAATTTATAATAATCTATAAAATGACTAATAAAAAACTGTAATTAGCATTACAGCGAATTTAATAATTTAGAAATTTTATAAAAGGATGGTATAATGTCCGATTTAAAACTAAAATTTATTGATTTTTTGCAATAACTATTTATTGCTCTATCCAATTGCCTTTAACCCGCCGTTGGTCGCGCTTTTATTTATAACATTTGTGGCTGCACACAGTCTTTTTGACCATTCATATATAATTCATAATTGCTGTTATTTATTTATATACAAATACATTTATTAATGATATACAGAAATTATAATTTATTTATTTTTTACTATTTAAATTATTATTAATAAAATGACCATGATTATGTACATCAAAATGTTGAATTACATTTTGACCATCAAATATACACAAATATAAAATAAAAATGACCAAAACATTGAATTTTTCAATGACAAATTGATCGATCATAACTATCAATAAGAAGAAACCATTACGATTGACTTTTTCTATCTAAAAATAATTACTGATGAAAATAATACATAATAAATTTAAATCAGAGTTTAGTCGTACATGGTATTTTTAACAAGTTGCCGAATTTAAAAATACCTATAAATTCAACAAACAAGAGTTAAGTGTATTAAATATCACTAAATGTAGCTTGACTCATATATTAAAGGTACTAAAGTACACTGAATAATCTAAATTACTTATCATAAGTACTTTAGTTGAAATTATAAAATTATAAATGCCCAGTCCCAGTCCTTTACACAGTGACGCAACCTACGGTAGGTTAATAACAATAGTTTAATAGAAAGACTTAAAAATATAATTTAATTAAATATAATCATAATATATATATATATATATATGTACGTTTTTATTTTTTATTTTGTAATATATATATATAATATATGTATATTAAAATAAATATATATTTTAAATAAATGAAAAAATTACCAAATTATACATTATCAAAGATAATTTCCTTTTTATAAAATATATGTTTATAATATTAAAGTAATTTTAAAAGATCACTAACCTTTGAGAGCTTTGCAAATGATACCAAAATTTTTTGCTATAGCTACCATTAATAAATCATTTTTATTAAAATCTGTATCAATTAGTTTTTTAACCATTGGTACTATAACTACAATAATTGTCTCTTCGGGAAAGCATGGTATTATGTCTACAATAACGTTTAGTAGAGCAATTTTAACACTATAATCAGCATTATTAGCTAAATCCACAATTGCTGGTAGTAAAATACAGTCTTTTGAATTATCAGTGTTGTCTTTGAGAAATGCACTGACTTTACTTAGTTCTTGACATACTGTTTTTCTTACCAAGACACTTTCATCTTGACAAAGTGATAAAATACATGGCCATATTTCACGTTTAATTCTATAAAAATAGGTAAGATTCGCAAACGTTACATAATATCAAGTCTAAAATTATAACATAACTTACATATAGGCATTTAACTTAGAAGCTAGAGATCCAAATATCCGACAACTGATTAATCGTAATGATTCAGGCTTAGAAATATCACTTCGTTCAATAGCAAACGGCAAAATCTAACAATATTGAACCAATATTGAGTAAAAATATTTAAAAATAATTTTGATATGATGGCATATTATTACCTCGCGTTGTAAGCAGTCAACAGGCAAGAATTCTACAAAATCTAAAAGTGTGTCCAACCACGTATTGTTAACACCTAACATAAGAAAATAATAATTACAATAATCATAACAATAATATTAATATTATAATGATTGATACTTAACAGTTGATATAATATAAAACTTACTATCATTATTAATCGTATGGTTATCCAACGCAGTAAGAATGGTGGACAAGAATGTTTGTTGAAATAAATCAGCAGTAAGAAGCTGCTTTTTTAAAATGTTCCTCACCGTTTCGGTCGCTTCATAATGATTATCGATCGGATCCTTTGTTTCATTCTGAAATCAGTTCAACATTATTTATATAAACACATATGGCCAGAGACGGACAATAAAATAACAAATTAATAACAATATACATACTTCTTGCATTATACGTTAGACGACGAATATTGAACATAGCTCAACGTCTCTCGCTGTTGCGGTCGTATTTCAACGGATCGTCGAACGGAATTCGCAAACACTTGTTCAAACTTATGTTCCGCGTTGACAACAATTTAGGGCGACCGTACACTGAATGGATACGTGACCACTGACGACTACGTTACTGTAATATTCATTAATATTATTATATTTTATAATTTACGAATGGTGCGTGCGTGTGCAGGTACGATGAGAGTGCGAGTGTTTATTTCTGGAATGATTCACGTCACGGTGCCACTACGGTCGGATAACGGATGCTGATGACCAAGGGCAAACGGGCGGGGGCAGAAAAGGAACAACAAATTATTACCTACAAGTACCGCCGAGTGAACGTCGAATGGTGACACACATCACTGCCACCGACAACCACGGTACAGACTCCAGGACCACCATAGATAATAAAAATTAATATGTATTACAAATTTACAAAACGAGCATTAACACGGCGTTGTTTTTATTATCATTATCGTTATCAATGTGATAACGGAAATAAACATTGTACGGTAACCAGATTTTATTTTTTTTATATCGTACCTACCTGTAAACAAAAAACTAGGTGTTATATAATATTCGTATACTCGCTCGATGGAAGGGCAACGTATAGTTTTTGATAATTTTTTTTTTAATATTTTATTAAATATTAAACAATAATATAATATAAATACATATTTATCTACAAATAACAGGAATTCCTGTTAACGAAATTTTAATACGATATCTGCAATTATCTAAAACGACTAGGTACCAACACACATTGCACAAAATACGCTATATTTTTAGTTAAAGCATTGGTTTTAATTCAATGTATTTAATCAATGGTTTAAATTAAAATATCTATAATATTACTGAAACCGAAAAGTACCCGTCTATAAAAATTTGGTATGTACCTAATTCTGATGAAAACTTATTTGTTAATTTTATAAATTTATTATAGTAGTTGCATTCTGATTCTAAGAATAGAATAGTTCTAATAAACTTGTTGACTGTAGTGAATGTTTATTTTCAGATTTTAAAATTAAAATTTCCCAATTCCAATAATTTCATTATTTAGTATAATATAATAGATTCAAAATAAACAGTAATATTCAACAATGAGCTTAAATAATTAAAATGAACACATAATATTATGTAACAATGTAACATTTAATACCATTGATTATAATAATAATATCGTATATATTTTCATTTATCAATGGTAACACGTATTGATTTTGTAATATTTTGTATATTATAAAATCAATGGTATAATATTATAAATATACCTAAATACTCAAATATATATTTTATAGTATAGAACAGCCACATTGGTACCTAGGTATTAAGTTAAGTATAGATATAAATAAAAAAAGAAGCTGATACTGTACTGATTGTGGAAAGGATACATTCATACAGACTCTACGTTCATTGAAATGCTTATAAAACTCCTAAATTAGTCACCTAAATACCCAAATCTGACAGTAGTTCGCTCAGAATCATTTTTCGGATGTAATGATTTATTATTGTAAATTTGTAAATGTAGTATTCACAATAATTTAGAACCGAGTTTAGTAATATGCATTTGAGCTTCAATAAAATTTTCAAATTTTATTTTCATTACATTAAACATCAAATTCAACAGCATAAATTTTAAACATCAAAAAAAAAAAATAAATAAATAAATAAATAGACTTGTAATATTTCTAATATTTTGGTATCATGATCATGTTAAGTAATATGTCAGTATACTTCAGTTGAATTTTCAGATGTTAAAAGTTAAAACCCAAAATTGGCAATTTTATCAATATCAAACATTATATAGATGAAAACGAGAATTTTAGGAAGTATTCAAAGTTCTTTATTTTGTAGAAAAATTAACGTAACGGTTCTAAAATTTTATCACGTATACATAGTACATATGTGGACAGTTGAATTTTCAAGTCTCTAACTTTAAAATTGCCGAAGTTATCGTAAAATATTGAAATCGAATTTGTCGAAATTTCAGTTTTCTTGAAAAATGCCATTTTTTCATCGCTTTTTCTTTCGCATAGGGTCAATTTTGAGAAATTCGAAAAATGACCTAAATAAAGTACCAACTACATCCACTTTTCAACCGGAAACTTGATATTCGTGAAAATCGGAGCATTATTTTGGGTAGAAAATAAAAACAAAACAAAAAAGACACATCTGCACATCATTTTAAAACCAATACGGCAATACATTTTTCATTTCACTGAAAATTTAAAAACAGTCGTTTTTTTAACGTAATATATCACATAATATTATAGGTAAATCATAGATAATCATAAAATAATGAAAATCATATTCGTTGAATGAACTATATCTGTTTATATTTGCGTAGGTTTCGCCTAGTTATTTTTATTTTTCAAATTTAGAGAAGAAAAACTATTTGAAAATTTAAAAATGGACAAAACTAGATATATAAGGTCCGCGCACGTATTCATCACCTAAATCCTAAAATGTTGGTATTGAAACACACGAAGTGGATTAAATCATTATTTTTAGTACTTTCATCTTAAAATGTCTAATAAAAATAATTACATTTTTATGTAGTGTTTATTTTTTTTAACGCCTACTTTTGAACTTATAATAAAATATTAATCTTGAAAACATAATCAGATATATAATAAATGAATATGTATGGTGTATGGATATCATTATTATTATTTTTTCATTTTATTACTTTTTAGTTTTTTACTTATTAGGATAAAGGCATAAAGCATAATAACTTTTTTTCACGAATATTGTTTATTTATAAATCCTAATTACGCTACTTGCGAACTCACGTTTATAATTAGTCGTTACATCCAATACATATTTGAAAACTTGGCGTTTGCACAATATTTTAATGTTTAATTTTAATAAAAATTATAAAGGATATAAAATATTTTCATGAAAAACTCTTAGCATAAAATTAAAATGAAACGCGTGTATAGTTTGTTTTACATTTCGTTTGCAAGATTTATGAACTGCGATCATTTTTCTAATAATTTTGTAGGTATTATTTATAATGCATGATGATGATGTAATCAAAATTTAAAATGCACAACATCGGCACGGGACGATTCGTTTTTATGATAATGTATTGATTAATGTTTTCTTTAATTTGTATTCAGTTATAACATTATTATAATATACTTACCAATTGATATTTATTATTTCATATATTTTGGCCCGAGAAGTTCTAATAATCATATCTTCAATAATCAATATTTATATCTATAATTAATTATTATGAATATTCGCTTTTAATATTAACATATCAAACAAAATGTAAACAATTTGTTTATTTAAATGGAAAGTTTATGCATAAAACGAATGATTAAATGATTTATTAAAAATGAAAAAATAATGCGCACTCGTATTTAAAATATTTCAATATTGTTCAAAACTTCAAAAGTCATGGTTATTCGATTTTTAATACGATGAGTGTTGACAGTCTCGTAACAAGCACTATAGATAACATATAATTTTCATGTTATCTGTGTAACGAGTACATTGTGTATTATTATTAAAAATATGAATCGCAATGTCAAAATAAAGTAAAAATCAAAATAATGTGCACAACTACATAATCAAATCAAATAGCTATATTATTATGGTACAATGCGTTATCTGCAAACTGCAATCTCCAATTTGAAATTGATTGAGTGACGGACTGGCAAAAATATTCATAATAATTAATATTATGAAAAAAATAGAAAAAAAATTATTCTATTTTATCATATTAAAATTATTTTATTCTACTAAAAGAAACGCGATAATAAACGTACACAATAACGTTTTTTTATATACGTTTCAATCGTGTTTACATTTATGATACTATTGTAATTGGACACGGTGACGGGAGAATTGAACACAAAATAATAATAATAATAATAACATAAACAAGATACGAGAAACAACGAATATCATGGTTGATAAAAATAATTCAACGGTAAAAAAAAAAAAAATGCTAAATTGGTAATATTGTACATTATTATTATTATTGTCATAAACAAAAAAAAAAAAAAAATACGCGTTTAATTATTTCTGTCGACCGAACGAAAAAAAAAAATAATCGTAATAATTTATAGCTCGTATAGCTGGAGATTATTTTAAATCGACGCGGTTTCGCGATGTTTACGAATCGCGTATTATACCTTGGTATACTACAATATTATGTTATTAAGTATACCAAAATACGTATTGTTATTCCAAGTTATATCAGTAATATAAATCGTAATAAACTAATAATTATTACTTTTTGTTGACGAAAGTTTTTGCGTTCGAAATTCCGTCGTATTATTTTGTTTCTTTTTTTTTTTTTTTTTAAAAAAATACATTATTATAAAACACATTAATATAGGTACGCACTACGCGGTGTTTAATATTTACGCGCATACTAGTGTAAAAAACGAGTACTCGGAATACAAAGTATATGCGTATAACAAACTAATGAAGTACCTACCTACTCTGTAATTCGAGGGAATGTAGTTTATTGCACGAGTAACTGCACAACTTGTACTCGGAATGACGTTATTTTTTATATATATTATTATATTACAACGTTGTATTTTATAAACGCCACAGCAGAAATGATTTATCGTCAATAAAATAATATTATGTTATTTTGTCGTTCGGGTGCCATAATATTGTTGTCCCCCGGTCGTCGAAGCAAATTATCGAGAATTATTATTTATTATTATCGAAAATTACGGATTTGAGGCGTGCGTTTTCAAATTTCGATTTTTTACATTTTTCGCGTCTTCGTCACGCCTTGCTCGCGTTTCAATTATACGAAGAAAAAAAAAATCATCGACTCGAATATTTCTACACGGTGTACAGGTCGCAGTCGTTTAAACTTTAACGTATCAAATCAACTATCGACGGTTAAAGCTTAAAGGTTAAAAACTAATCTCGAAAAGTCAAAACGTGCAACGTGGGAATCTCTCGTATACGTACAGCGATAATTAATAATACACGAACAATTGAACACATCGAATTACGGACGTTTTAAAAACTTGGTAACCAAGAATATACTACCTATATAATAACAACATAACGTAAGTAAATAGCCTTCTAGTGAAGTCTTATTTATTAGTGTTCGTACGGTTGCAACGACAGCCATTTTTCATTATTCAATATCTACCATAATATCATAATACCCAATACGGTTCTTTTTCATTTTTAAGTTTCACGACGAAACTGAAAATACATATTATTATTGTTTTAAGCGTTCAAATAGATTTTGTTTAAATAATAATTATTGTAATCCATCGAAATAATTATCCGTCATACTCATAATATTATATTGTTGTATTGTGCTTATCGTCTTTGTTTAATATAATAATAATAATATCATTACAAATTTACAATATTTACATGCCATTTTAATATTTTAATTGTTTATTATATTACATGTTTACAATAAAATAATCAAATAAATAATTTCTATTTTAAACAGGCACACATGTCATATATTATATATAAAAGGGTTTTATGGATTAAAATCCCCTCCGAAATTTTTTCTAAAACAAGTATTAAAATATTGACATTACAATAAATTTTATATTATATAAGTAACTTGATGTAACCTATGAAAGCCCCTCGATTTTTTTTTCGTGTACGTGCCTGATTATAAAAATATTGACATGTTTATTTTTTTTTTTTTTACATCGACTTGTTTATATTTTGTATTTTTTTAATTTATTATAATAATATTATTTGTTTTATTATCAGAAATATTATTGTAATTATTCTGTTTATGGAAAACATGGCGTGATCTGCACCGTTCAAGTTAGTTGAGATTTGGAGCTGAACACTGTTATTTCGTCCATTTTCAAATGTAACGATAATGTTTGAAATAAAATTAAAAATATACATTATTATATTATTTTAATCTTTAATCCTGTTTGAAACTCATCTCAACAAATTCAAATATATTATAATTGGACTTGGAAAATCCGGTGGTTACAACAGTAATAAACTGAACAAATGTATATTTAACTTCAGGAAAACGCGCTGAATAGATAAATCATTGGAATGAGCGAATAAAAATAACCGAAATGAATGTTTTTAATGTTGTATTTTTTTTTTTCTTAAATTCTATAATTGTAAAGTTTAAAACTAATTTAATTTTAGTTACATTTAGTTTAACTAAACTTTAATTATGATTTATGAAGATAATGTGCACCGCATGCAATGAGACCATCAAGGCGTTGACTACTCTATTGCACATGCATTATTGAAGTCGCGTATAACAACCTTTCGTATATCGATAGTAACGGTCCGCTGTCGACGCGTGTAAAATAGTAAAGGCTAGAATTTTGTAAACTCTATAGTCTGATGGACAGAATATATTGTGAAAACATGATATTATTATCTCAAAACGCGTTTAACAATGTATAATTATATATTTTTTCATAATAAAACAACGACGAAAATGTTAAATTTGAATATTCAAAACATCTGAACCCTCAGCTCAGAACTTGAATTTTTAATTCTGCAGCGACTCGTATAAAATAATAATTTTAAATACATCGGTAGTATGATAATTATTATTGTTTCCTTTAAGTATTTTTTTTGTTTTTTTGTTTTTTTATCAATATTATTACTATATAATTCAAAAATATTTATATTATTTATCGTGAAAAAAATAAACGTTGTTTCATGTTTAAATAATAAATTTGTCCATTAATAATCAACGATTTTCTTTATTTATTTATTATTTTTAAATAATAAACTGTCTTATAACGAAAACTAAAAATGTTCTTATAAACTTATACTTAAAATAAATTAGTATTTAAATACTCGTATTTCCATTTTCAAAATTGAAAAACTTAAAACTATTCTATATAATTATAATACTCGTATAGTATTTTATAAACTTCAGCTGGATTAATGAACGTTTTCAATCTAAAAAAATTGATAATATTTTATTTATAAAATATAATTGCTAAACAATTAACAAATGATTTTAAGATACCTGGGTAAAAATTTGAAATTCCCAGAATTATTTAATAATTTAACTATGATTATATGAAATTTAAGTTTGTTTGATGTAAAATATATTACATATTTTTTTTAGTTACTGTAATAAAAAATAAATTAGGAAAATAATTTTTAAATTTTAAAGAAAAATAAATTTTTATTTTAATATTATGAACACATGTACGTTCTAAGTTTCAAGTTTGCTATACATTGTAATTTTATATTAAAATAATAAAATATATTCTGTAATATATAATTTTTTTTTCTAGCTTTTACAGACCATTAAGACCTTTTGCTGCTTTTATCAAATTCTTCCATCTGTCTCTACTCTCTGTTATTTGCTTCCTGCATACTTGCTGTTTCCTACACTTGTAGATATATAATATACAATTACAATTTATTATTATTAATTGTAAATAATTATGATAAAAACTAAGTACCTAATTAATAATATGCGAATTATTGGAATAAAAAACAAAATGATAAAATAGATAATATGAGATAATAAGGTAGGTATGTAAATTATAGGTACTAGGTAGGTAGTATATTAACTTAATCTAACATAACTTAATGTTAATTTATTTACGTTTAAAATAATAACGGTTGGTTTCACACGTCCGCAGTCTTAAATTATTATTCGTTTGGATGTTTTATATACATCATACTGTTATATTATAATTATAATATATACGTGTACCTAAACTTATATAAATTAAAAAGAAACGTGTTGAAGTATATTTTCCTTTTAAATGTCCTTACTCCTTGAATTTAATACTCCCTGCTTTTGAATTTCGATTGTGCTATATATTATGCCACTTGTAGAGACCTTCAATTATATCATGTTCCTTTCAAAATATAAAGTTGTTCCCGTTTCCTTTGAGGGCGGTGCTGGTGGGGGGCGGGGAAAAATAGTACGAAGACACGAAGCATTTCGCAGATAGGAATTTTGAACATTGGAATTTTATTTGTATTATATTTATATATATATATATTTTTTTTTTCTACGTAGAAGAATATCGAGGTTAACGCTATATTTGAAATGTGGAAATGGTGACGACAGCGAGGAAATTGAAAATGGTCGCGTAGGTAGGTACACATCGTACACTATATAAAAGTATAAAATAATCAATACAATTTTCTAACTTTCTAAGTCTATAGGTGCCGACGACTATAAATCCATTATTATTTTTATCCGCTCAGTTTAGGTAGCGTACTCGTATATTGAATTTTAATATAATTATTTAACCTTTGCCAAAATTTAAAGAATATTAATCATACGTGTGTACCTACTGCGTGTGGATTATAATAAATAATATGATAAATTATATTTTATATACCTAGTGTTATATTGTAATACGTATATGGATTTTTTAAATTTTCATGCGTACAATGTTAAAGTTCAATGGGAAATTATTACGAGTTGAATAATATAATAATAATTCATAATATAGGTCATAAACGAACGAGCGTAAATAATTGAAATTATTATTGTTACGAGCAGCGTACACGTGTTAATATTTTCCGGAAAAGATAATTTATGCCATGATAATAATATGTTATTTTGACAATGGAACGAATTCAAATGATGGACGGAAAAACCATGGAAATATCGTATAAAAACTCGACTTTCGGATGCACGAATAACATTGTGTCGATTTAAATTTTAAAGTTAGATAGGTGTACTGTATGTATATTATTATTTCAGTTTATTATATTTTCGAATTTCGACCAAATCC
This sequence comes from Tetraneura akinire, assembly GCA_021307375.1. Lineage (NCBI taxonomy): Eukaryota > Metazoa > Arthropoda > Insecta > Hemiptera > Aphididae > Tetraneura > Tetraneura akinire. The sequence continues at coordinate 13,828,613 of JAIUCT010000001.1, forward strand.
GAATAAATATTACACGTACTGAAATAATAATATAATATTTATATTATTGTATAATAATGAACGGCGTGCATACAATATCGTTAAGATACTAACAATAACCGATGTGTATATAAAATGGCGAGAACCGGAGTAATAAAAATAACAGAGACTAAAATAATAAAAATATGTAATAATATAATATAAAATGTGCTGATCGGGCCGTTTCCATAAGAACATATTAAAATAATGTCTAATTAAATACGACCCAAATCACGTTTAAGATAATAATATGACGTTTTTTTAAACAATAACATTAGTGCACTCGTAAATAATACGTATTTTAAACGCCTAAGATAAAAAAAAGTATTTCGAGACAATAAAAACGAAACGCGAAGGTCGAAAATAATATATAAAAAAAAAACAGTAGTAGTCGTCAAAAACGTATACGGAACGTCAAAACTTATCCCTCGTTCGACTCGACGTTTCATTTTTTATCTTTACTCGCGCGAGTAAAATAAACCAAAGTCTACATATAACACGGACGGAATTATTATTGTCATTGCAGATTTTCGTTTCTAAATTATGGAGTTTTATCCAACACGACATTAAAATTCGATCATATTTTTCGACCATATTTAAAATTTCGTATACATTTCTCCTATTGTGTGTAAACTTTATAAATTTGTAATTGAACTTGTTATAAATAACGTACTACCTATACTTACGTAAATCGTATATAAACCGACAGTACATTGCATTGTTTTTATTATAAATTCTGATAACGTCAATACATAAAATTTATAAATCAAGTTTTTTCGAAAATATTTGTATAATATTATTAATATTGGGCGGTTTGACAACTGACAAGTATTAAGTTTTTAGCCCACTTCAAATTTAAATTTTTTAGTCCAAAGAAATAATTTTCCAAGTTACTAGACTATAAACCTAATAGACAATTTTTATTATACCCATTTAAATTATTATTATAATAATAAAAAATAATAATAATTATTAAGTACCTACAATATTTATATTGCATTTTAGTACATTTAATACATTGTTCAGTGTTCGTATGTTTCAAATGTATATTTTAATTGATATATTTGTATATAATATATTATACAGAAATAGGGAGTGACCATTTTAACGAGCACTTCTCATTTATAGAAGTATGTATATATAGGATACGCTAAGAGTGGTGCGTCTCCCTTCTCCCTTATTACTAAAATAAATTATCTTATATATATATTATATATGTATATATTTTACAATATTTATACAGAAATTATTACACGTTTTATTGAATAAACATCTTATCATTATATAGCCATTAGCTAATTAATAATTATTATTAACTTAATATAATTGATTTTAAAATGCACATAAAAAGCAATCAGTGAACTATACGAGTATGTTTATATTGAAATAATATAATATACCTTACTATACTTATATATAAAACCGAAAAACATATATTTTCTCTATTTCATATTTATTAATAAAAAATTTATATCTCACGTGAGACGTGATTAATAAATAATTTTTAATTTAAATTTTATATACCAATACGACAATATATTTTATACGAGCATAAAATTTCACGAAAATTCAAATTCAAATTTCATACGAATAGTGAGGTTGTCACTCAATCATAGAACTACTATACGAAGTAGTACAAACTTTATATACAATATACATATACTACTGGATGTATACTAGCATTAAGATGTAACACTAAGGTAGATAAGATAAGGTAGGTAAGATGTTAAGGTACTCGGTATACTGTCCAACAGACAAAAGCTTTCAAATAATAATAAAATTATTACGAACAGCGTATAGTGTATAGTGTATAGTGTATAGTGTATAGATAATGATTTTAATGTATAAATTATAATTTTATATATATAAATGTATAGTATTATGTTGTTACAATGAAAACGGTCGTTTGAAGGACGGTTTTAAATAATAAATGTCTGAAAAAATAATACAAAACGACGTTTGACGATTACCAAGTAGGTAATCATAAATATTATGCATTAGTCATGTGCTCATATCGTTTTCACCGTATATGCATGAATTGATAATGTAACAGACGATTTTTATTCCTTTATACATTTTTACTGAGAAAGTCAAAATTGCTAGAGATGAAAATTTAAATTTGCTAAAATTAGTACTATACCATACTCGTACTAAATTTTTAACTTTAGCAAACGTTAAGTGCGTCAGGAGATGAGGAGACTATGATAAAATGTATGTACGTTTCATGTACTCCACAGGTACAATGTTTTTAATGAATAATTATAATATTATCATATAGATATAGTAGATATATTATTATTAATTATTATAGATGGCCAGATGGGTATAATTTAATCAATACGCACAAATAAATTACATTATATTATTGGTAGGTATATGTAAAAAAAAAAAAGAACTGATACTCCTGCCGCACAGGATACAGGTGTGCGGATCATAGCGTTTAATTTTACTTAGAATTTGAATGCAATGATAAACCATTGCATTCGAAAAAACGATTCTGAGCGAAGTTCAGTCAGATTATAATTTTCGTTTGAACTAAAAATATCAACTTAAAACAGCTATAAGTCCTATATTTAGTAAAAAAATTTAAAAACGGTTTCAAAATTTTACCACATATATATAATAGCTATGTGAACACCCAAAAAAATTTTCAAGTCTCTAACTTAAAAATTGCCCGAGTTATCGTGAAATATAGAAATTGAATTCGTTAAAATTTCATTATTTCTACTGCTTATAGTCAATTTTGAGAAATTCGAAAAATGACCCAAATAAACAAGCACGTATTCAGGATCAATTTTCGGGGGGGGGGGGGTTAAAATTTTTTAATATATGAAGTAAAAATAAATGATTATATTATACGTAGTTATATATTATGTAGTTAGTCTGTTATATTATAAATATAAAACTACTTTAAAATTTTTTTTGGGGGGGGGGGGGG
>JAIUCT010000001.1:13831668-13997808 GCA_021307375.1 Tetraneura akinire
TTTTTTTTGGGGGGGGGGGGTGAACCCCTTAAACCCCCTGGATACGGGCTTGTAAATAAAGTACCATCTACATCCACTTTTACATCTGAAACTCGCTATTGGTGAAAATCGAAGGGTTATTTCAGGTAGTGAAAGTGTTTTCAGAATATTTATACGTATGGATTCTAAGATTTTCGTTTTCCTAAAAATATCAACTTAAAACGGCTATAAAAAAGAATTGTGACTTGGGATTTTTCTAATATTTTAGTATGATGTTAAGTAATATGTAAGTATATTTCAGTAAAATTTTCAGACCAGACTTTTCTAACCAGACCAAAATACCCAAAATTGACAATTTTATCACACATTATATACGTAAAAACGTGAATTTTACGAAATATTCAAAGTCCTATATTTTGTAGAAAAATTAACATAACGGTTCCAAAATTTTACCACATATATGTAATAGCTATGTGAACACCCAAAAAAATTTTCAGGTCGCTATCTTAAAAATTGCCTGAGTTATCGTGAAATATAGAAATTGAATTTGTCAAAATTTCATTTTTCGTGAAAAATGCCGCTTTTTCGTCATTTTTTCCAAGTTTTTTCTACCGCTTAGGGTCAATTTTGAGAAATTCAAAAAATGACCTAAATAAAGTACCAACTAGATCCACTTTGCTACCGGAAACATACCCTATTCGTGATAATCGGAGCATTATTTCGGGTAGTAAAAATGTCTACAGACATAAAAAAAAAAAAAAAAAAACAAAAAACAAAAAATAATCACACATCATTGTAAAACCAATACATTCTTCGCTCCGCTCAGAATCTAAAAGGTCATCTATATTTGACTATTTTATTTTAAATGTGTCATACAGGTACACTTGCTTTTGCGCAACCAGGAGGGAGGGTATTTTACTGTTTTTGGTCATAACCACTTCCTAAGTCAACATAACCAATCCTAAACAAATCTTAATTTTTCTTTAACGTTTTTATTTTATTTTTAATTTGTTGTAAGTATAAATAAAAATAAAAAAAATGTCGTGTAAAGGAGAGTGAATCCACTCACGAATTGCAAAAAAAAATAAAACCAATAACTTAAGTACTTCCTTATTCTCATATTTATCTGCGCCTGTGTACACTTGTCAACAAATTATTGTAATTATATATTTATATATAACAATTACGTTACTCGTTACTCTGTTAAATATATTGTACGATCCTCGAAAATTTGTTCTAAAGTCTCTATTAGTCTGTGTCAGACTTTGTCTACTCGTATAATACAGTAATAATCTATAAACTAGCAAGTAAAATATTTTTTTTTTTTAACTTTTTATTGCACTAAACTCATTCTTAATTATACAACTGATAATTTAACTGAAGTTAAACCTTAAATGATAATTATATAAAGTCAAAAATAATGCACAGTAAAATATATTTAAAGAATAATTATTATTTATAATAATAATTAAATTTATGTTAAATTATTAAATAACACGAAGAAATATAAAAAAACCATATTAGGTATATAGGTACGTTTATTTTGATACATGAAATTTTTTTTTTATTTATTAAATCATTCGTTCATCCGTATTATGGACTTATGGTTAATGATTAATGATTATATTTCAAATAAATATAAATATTTATTTATTTGCATGAATTTTTTTTCGTATTTTAATAAATTTAAAATACCTTACTGTAAATCTTTAACAGATAATTTTTATTGATACATTTAAACAGATAATATAAACTAAATATTATTATTTTTTTTTTATATTTGATCTTTCATATCTTAAACTTAAATAGAGAATGTTTTTCTTTATATAAAAAAAAAAAAATGTGATGTGCATAATATACAACTGAATAACTGATTATAATATAGTTATATACATTAATATATACATAAATATTAATATATAATATACTTTGTATTCCTAAATAATAATCTCTTTAAATGGTTGTTAATTTAAAATATATTTTAGAAATATACAATAATTTAAATTGGTTGCTTATTAATACCAAATATGCATTTAAAAATAATATCAACTAGTAGATATTGAAATATTTGTAATTTTTTTTTTTTAATTTATAGAAACGTAAGTAAGTATTAAATAAATTATTATTTTATATTCAATATTGATTCTATATAGACTTATTGGTGTTAACCCTTCCTTTAGGATTTTCGTGAGAAAGTTTAAGGACAGATATATTATGAGAGAAATGGGATTATTTTGATTTATGATACGTCTGTGAAATTTAGGGTTATATTATATTATATTACTAGGTTTACCATTGACCATAGTATGTTGAGTAATAATTTTAACAATTTAGCTGAATAGTATAGGTAAGCTAATTAAACTCCCTTTAAATATAAATTAAACTTGTTTTCAAAATGTAATTTGATGTATAAATTAAATTTATTATAAATTATAATAAATATCATCGTATATTTTATGTATATAAAAAAAAAACACATTAATTATATGATGTTGTAAATGCTATAAACATATTTTTTAAATTAATATTTAATATTACTCATTTACCCATACGTAATACTCGTATTATATTAATATGGTTTTTCTTTATTGAACAACAATGAAATCATAAAATATTTATAAGTTTATTTAGTTTACTTTTTCTATTTTTGAAGTACCATAAGCCTATAATCTATGAATACTATGCATTTTAAAATTTATTTTTGTTATATGTAAATACCTAAAATATTATTAATACTTACATAAGTATTGTTTTTCCGATATTAATTTTCTTCTTTTTTTTATTAAAGAATAATTTCTGCAATAAAAACATATGTTTAATATTTATATACATAATAATATATAGGTACTTATTATTATTTTAAATAAATTATCTGTTAATCGTTTTTTTTTTCAATATGATAATAAATATTTAAAAATTATAAACAATAAATAATGAATTTCTAACTTCAAATTAATATATATTATATGAAACTTAAAATTTGGAGTTAGAAAATATTACATTTTTTTGCAATCAAAAATATAATAATTATTATATTAATTTTTATTTTTTATTTATATTTGTTAGATATTTTTTTTTTATTTAGAAATATACTTAAAAAAAATTATTTAGACATCCGAATTAAAATTTAGATTTAAATTTATTAAAACAATGACGGAAACACCACTCGACTCGAATGTAACTTATTCTATACATTGTTACATATTTTAAAGTACAAACAATACATTTTTTTTTTAAATGCAATAAAAAAATTGTTTATTTATACTAATATACACACATATTACATATATATATATATATATATATTATATCTTATGTATATTATATAATATTATTTTTAATAATTTTAAATAATAATTAAGTGAGTATAATATTGATGATGAAATTGAGATTTGTTAGAAACGCTTCTTTTGATTACAAAATATATAAGTATAATATTATTATATAATTATGTTTCGTTATGAGTTTTTTCATTTTGTATTTAGCTTCAAATGGCAAACGTCTATAGGTATTAAATATGATTAACATTAAATAACTAGGAAATCTAGGTTATCATTCGACAACTAACAAGAAGACTAAACAAAGGTGTGTTTGGACCGTTTCCAGAGAAGAGGAAAATGAGGATCTTGTTATTTTTAAGCTCAAGCTTTTGTGTGTCTGCTTAACCCGTCCATTTATCAGCAGTATTATGTACATGTCTAGAACACTTACGGGTAGGTGGTTCTTTGGTTACCCTTTGTCCCGCAACCCGTAGGCGACTTTAGTCAAATGCTATACCAAATCTATGTCCTAATGTTATGGTGGATGGCGGAGGATATGATTCATCGACCGACAATCACAGTCCTCTCGCTATTAAAATGTATGTCCATACAGCATGTAAGAAAACGATGAGGTCTGTAAATCTCTCTTGTTTCCCATTACTTTTCCAGTGGCCAAACAACCCCAAATCATCAATTTATTGTCAAATAATTCGAAGAAAAACAAGTAAAATGAATAAAGTATACAGCATGTAATATTAATATTGTGCTTACTGAATGCTGACAACCTGATGTATGATGATATTAATTATATCATATGGTACCTATGTTAAAGATTTTATTTCCATCGAAATATAATATAATAAATAAAAAAAAAAAAATAAAAATATAATATTTCTGATGTCAATTGTAAATATTTAATCATACTCGTAACTCGTATATCGTGAATTCATCGTGAATCAATATTATGATAAGTCATACACTCATACATGTTACTTTGATAGTAATTTGAAGAATTCGAGGAAGCTAATTGAACGAAAAATACTGAAAACTAATATATTTTGCATGCCATGGTAATAAAGTAGGTAATTAATTATTAGTTATTACAAATTATGACGTTATTACATTAGAAATAAAAAAAATTCTTAAAAATAGACATCTTTATTAAATTAATGAGGTCGACGCATTAAAATTATTATACAATTTCACTCTATAAACTGGCTATTTTCATAATTCATGAAACTTACAAAATAAAAAGTTATTATTTTTATTTTTTTTAAGAACTGATGAAATTTAAAAAAAGTAATATAGATAATATTATAGTTAATTACCTAAATAATAATTTTTTTTTAAAAAAAGCACTATTCACAAACCTTATTTTTCACATCTGTAAATGTGACACTCTTTGTATATATATAATATATATATATTTATTTGACAAATAACATTAAGTATTAAGTGTCTTAAATATAAAACTAATATACGTATATTTATTTGTCTAAATGTATTTTTAATTTTTACTAAAATTGTTTAATATTTCTTAGAATATTATAAATACAAATTTACACGACAATAAAAATTATTATAAAATGTTCTGCAGAATTTATAATTATAATAATATATAATATATACGTATATATTATATAACTTTTGACTTAAATTTATATTCGGTGTACATTATTAAAACTTTAGTTATTAATTAAACTGTACTATAGTTATGTAATTTAAAATTATGATTTTATGTCAAAATATAATGTTCTTTATACCAAATCTTTGAAGTTTTCATACATTAAGAGCAATTATATTTAGGTGCTACAGACTTAATTAAATATATTATATACGTGTTAATTTATCTAGAAAAACGACTATAGTCTATATTTAATGTTAATTAATAATAATTATTTGTTATTTATACAATATTATTACATCATATTCAATTCGTAGTGAAGCGAAAAATGTATTAGTTTTACAATGGTGTGTTTTTATTATTATTTTTATTTTTTTGTCTGTAAGACACTTTTTCGACCATAAATAATGTTTTTATTATCACGAATATAGCTTATGTTTTCGGTAATAAAGTGAATGTAGTTAGTACTTTATATAGGTCATATTTTGAATTTCTCAAAATTATACTAATCCCGTAGGGAACCTACCAAAAAATGACGAATATACGGCATTGTTCATGGAAATTGAAATTTTGACGAAATAGATTTCAATATTTCACGATAACTCGGCAATATTGAATTTAGAGATTTGAAATTTTATTAAGTGTTTACGTAGATACTTTACATACGTGATAAAATTTTGGAACCGTTACTGTCGATTTTGCATGAGAATATTGAATAAGATCATTAAACATTTCCTAAAATTCTTATATTTATCTTTATTATAATAGTATATTGTTTGATAAAAATGGCAATTTTGAAATTTATGGTTTGAAAATTTTATGGGAACTCAAATACATATTACTTAACTTAGTTTCAAAATATTTAAAAAATCTAAAGTCTCAATTTATTTTTAGTTGTTTAAAGTTGACATTTTTAGAAAATTTTAAAATTATGATATTATTTATCAATATTTTATCTATAATATTTAATAAAATTAATAATTTTGTGTTTTATAAGGTCTGAAATTTTTAATGAAGCATTTTGGTTAACTTAGTTCCAAAATATTGTGTAATTTAAAACTTCCAACTTTTTTTTATAGCTGTTTAAAGTTGATATTTACATAATTTCGTATTTATTTCTCTATTCTTTAATAAAATTGGTAATTTTGAGTTTTAAGGTTAAAATATTTTTTGAAGCTTAACTTATATATACGAGTATATATTTCTAATCTTAGTTTCAAATTATTGTACCTATATATTGAAATATATACTCGTATATATTAATTAATATTTTTTTTGAAAAGTTTAAAATTGAAAAAAGACGAGCTGATACTACCTCGAGTGCAGAAATATAGGTAGAAATTTGAATGAAATGATACAGAATTCGAAAAAAAGATTTTGAGCGAAGTTCCGTCAATTATGGGCACTTATGTCAAGAATAGATGATGTACAATTATAGCCATAGGCGTGCGCACGGGGGCAGCAGATGCAACAAATGCAATATTTTTTTTTTTTTTGGACTGCTAATTATTAAATTTCATCATTGATAAATTAAATTTTCATACCTAAATTATATTACATTTGTAAAAAATTCGTTTTAATCAATGAAATATTTTTTAAACAACACACGATGAAATATAATTGTGATTCTTAAAATTAACTATAAAATAAATAAAATTATGGGCTGGATTTCTTCAAAAAATGGGCCGAATTTATTTTCTGCTGCCTCTGAATTTGAAATCTGCGCACGCCTATGACAATAACGAAGAATATCTAATGAAAAAGTCAGTATAGTAGTAGATGAATTACTATAAAACTTTGACGAATTTGTTATTAAATATTTTACGATAACTTAGGAATTATTGAACTCGGAGACTTGGAAATTTTTTACACGTGTACTTTATATTTATATACGTGATATAATTTTGGTACTCTTGCGTTAATATCTAAATTTAAATGAGTATACATTTTAATTAATATGTGAACATTTTAATTAATAATTGTTAATTTATAAGCAATATACCTATATTATTAGACTGAATTTCGCTCAAAACGTTTTTTCGAATGTAATATCATTGCATTCAAATTTTAATCAAAAGCCAGTATTACCCACTCTACATCTGTATGCCACTCACAGTAGTATCATGTCTTTTTTTTAGTAAAATAGTTTATTTCTCAAAATATCTTTAAACTAATTTTTCGAGAACTATAAATAATTGAAATATATCTATAATCATACACAAATAATATGTTGCTCAAACGATTGAGGAGATGGCCAATTATATAATGATGTTTATATATAAGTGCCTTATTTGAATAATAATATATAATAATTTTGCTAAAATTATAATTTACGACCAATTAGTTCTAAAAATATAACTTATATATCTAACGGGGAGGTGTTATTTATATAATGTTTAATTACGTATCTTATATACGTTTACAAAAGTGTACCTATACCTATATAATATAAATATGAATCAGCACACGATGCGATTTTTGACCGAAATAAAACCGTTTTCTTTAAAGTTTATAGATTGTTTTAGACTTTTAGATATTTCTTTGGGAAATATCTGAAACTGACACGTCTCGCGTTTGTACCACATTTATATTGAAGGTGAGTCGGTAGCTATATAATATATATATTATATTATATATTATGTACATACACGCGGCATTCGCGGGTATACCTAATTTTTATTAGGTGTAATATAATATTATGTTTTCGCCCGAGTAAGTATTATACGGAGAGAGTGAATTTGTGACTATACTAGCGACCATAGGTGCAACTAGGGGGCGCTAGAGCACCCCCAAAAAGTTTAATACACTTTATTGGCGTATATTTGTTAATACATTATAAATATAATTATTTGAGACTTTAGCACCCCCAAAATTTTTAACCTAGTTGCGCCTATGCTATCGACGACGAAAAAATTGTACCTATATTTATATTTTTCTCGGTTATAGTTTGTTACTTAAAACGCATTCTGATCGATTTATAAACTTGAAATTTACATAGCAAATTGTCTACGAAAGTACGAATAGTTGGTATACATTATTATCGTACTTAATATGTAGCATATAGTGAATATATAGGTACCTATATATATATAATATATACCTTTTTTGGGCTCTGATGACTGATATATATATATATATATATATATATATTTTTATCGCTCTGTATATAAACTCAACCGATCAGTGTCGGTATAACAAGGATGTGGGGGTATGTGTCATTGGTATAAACGATTCGATTTGTCTTTTGCGGTCTTAAGTATATATATATATATATTTCTGTCGACCACCGCCACTCCGTACCTATATAATAATAATATGCTGTGCTTGTATTGGGTGAGAAATGGCGTTCGATTGGACCCGTGAAACGTGTTCGACAGCTCCGCCGGATAAGCCGAACGCGTGAGTGGCAATCGTTTCGGACCAGACGAGTTTTTTCCTTCCTTTTTCGAATAATAATATATAAGAGAAAAACCAAACCCCGGGGGCCATTCGGGTAATTTGGTCGTAGGACTTTTCCGAGATCATTTTTTTTATTTCTCGTCTCACCGTATATATATATATATATATATATATATATATATTTTATACCTAACCTATAAGTACACCGCGATGTAATTTATTCGGCGCATTCATCAAACCCCGCCAACCTCGAAATAGACCGATACGAATATATAATATATACGTATGCCCCACAACCCCTTTCGGTCACAATGATCCGTATATAATAACCTAAAATTATTGTATATATAGGTACATGTTATTCCGAAAGGCGGGTTGTGCCGCCGCGGGTAGACTTACATCACTCAATATTGGCTTTTTAATATAATATATAGCCTACCTGTATTTATTTATACGCGTATATACGTGAATAATAACAATTTGTAATATCGTTTTTTTTTTTTTATATATACTCTGTATACCCCTACCATATATTACATATTTTATAAAACAATATATTATGGTTTAGAAAATAATATACAAACATCATGTTAAAGACAGAAAACGTTTATACAAAAAAAATATACATTTATATATTACGAGTATATCAGTCCAATAAGAAATATAATAATTTATATAAATATTAATAATAATAATAATAATAATAATAATAATAATAATAATAATAATAAATAATAATGATATGCATAACGTATTGTTTTCATTTTTTCAATTATATAACACATTATATTATATAATATTATTTTACTTTAACAAGCTATTATAAATTATATATGTATATAAGATAAGCGATGTATTTAGGATTTGAGAAATATGCGTATTGGCAAACATTATATTTAATCCTAGAGGAGCAGATATAGATGAAAAATAACTTTATTTATCAAAAATCATGACTTAAAAGTCAGGGGAGGAGAATTTATTCTTCATATCTCTCGTAAATACCTCGTTGATATATGTATGCATAGACACATAAAAATAATTTCGATTGATATAGTAGAGTGTTCAATTATGTAAAATTGCACGAAAGTTTATATAACTGTACGAAACATTACAATATTACATACATTTACATTATACGAGTATAATTTTGAATATATAGATAAAATATAATACAATTACAAAAACACATGGTAAATTTTAATTAGATAAAAGTGCAAAGTTCAATAATTATTGTAAATTCACGAGTAAAAAACATAATAAATATAAATTTTAATGTAATGTTAAAAAATAAATAAATAACAATCATCTTCATATAAACATTCACAAGTATTTCGTATAACGACGTGAACTGTTGTTAAAATTAAATCTATATTAAATATTTTTATGAAAATAATACTTTTACGTAAAAGAAAACAATAAATTATTACAATAAAAATTGTTTTTTTTTTTAAGTAGGCATTATATTTAAAAAAATGAATGTACTAGGTATTGATTTAGTGACGGATCATAAAAAAAATGAATTATATGATGTTTAGAAACAATAATACATAAAAAATCCATTAAGGAAGAAAGCAAAATTTGTATCGACCTTTTATATATACACTAATTTCCGGTAGTTTATAAAATGAACGATCCGAGGAATCTGCAGGGATAAGAAAAGAAGAATTGCTAAAAAGTAATTTCGAGATGTTTTATCGGGGGCGGAAAAAAAAATTCCGACGAAGAAAAGTCGTCTCGAAAATAGAATAAGAAAAAATGTGGAAAATCGTTTATAAATTTTTTAGGCTTATATACCTATATATCTATATTTATCGTAATATTATTATACTAAGACGATATATTATAGCGTGTAAAATACGTTTTTCGAGTGAAAACTATATTATCTCGGTGTCCACGTCTCTTTTAACTTTTATAATATTATATTAAATTGTCGTGTTATCGATTCAATTTGAACAATTGTCATTCGGCTATATATACGAGTACGTGCGGGCGTATGTATGCGTCACCCAAGGTCGAGGGTGTAATATTATTAAAAAGCGCGATAATTTTATAAAAAAATATAAAGGACCTTTTTGCAGTCTTCGGAGAATCAGCCGTTAGGTCTCTATTTCAAATAATATCAGAGAATGTTATCCAAAATTTTCTCAACCCAACGAAATCTCTTTAAATATATACCTATATAGTTTATACCTACCTACATATATAACAGCCTCGGCGATATTTAATTTCCGTTACTTATAAGCGTTACTATATCTAATGTGGTCACGGATCCGTGACCGTGATATTTGCATAATACACACATACGCACATCGTTACACGGGTATCGCATTCGCATATAAGCATCATAACAGATACCGAAGAACGGGTTATGGTATATAATACACGAACGTAATATTAAAATATATATATATATATTATGTACCACGATAGTTTGTATAATATTATATGATGATAATACCTTTCGGCTTTTACGGTGGATCCCGCGCGAGCGTTTATACAAAACTGAGCAAAGCTTCATTAATAATCCAAGTTTAATTACTTATAATGGGTTTTCGCTGGGGGTGACGTGTTTTTCGACGTCGGCTTAAAAGCCGCACGGAGTATACAGAGGAGAAAATCTTAAGAAAGTATACGCGAAAAGAAACTAGGCTATTTATATATTATATTGTATAATAATATATAGACAATTTTATATAATATGTTATTACACGGTGAACATACACGCGCCGCGTTGGCATTATCGCCACCACATTATATAATATGTATACAATATAGGTACGTGTCATCCACATAGCCGTTACACGCCATTTCATATGAATAAATTATCATCAACGGCCTTTATGCGGCGTATCATAGTTCATGTGCGGATATAGAGCGCGTATAGACGGTAACCGTCATGGTATATACCGAGAAATTATATGTCTGTCGCGGTTAAAAAAAAAAAAAAAAAATAGAGAGAAACCGATATAGGATCTGCAATAATTTAGACCATATAATATATACATTGTAAATGTAAATGTTCACGTACGAGTAAGATTATTCGTGTAAATATAAATAGTCATGATGTCGACATATTATATTATATTAGGTTAGGTATAATATGTGATTTCATTGAAAATGTATCGTAATATTGATTAAAAAAAAAAGTAATTACGACGTTCAAAATTTCAGAAAATATATACTTAAACGTATAATATTATTCATAAGATTCAAAAGACGATTAAAGTAACCGCACTATACTTATATAAAATATCAATTTTTGTTTGATCGTATTATTATATAATTATACTTATACATAATTTACAATACAATTTTTACCTACCGTTTAATTTTATAAGGTTCGTGAATATAATTAGAATATTTTTATATTTTTCTACCGTTAAAAAACTAAAATAAATGAATGTTTTATTATTTTTACTATACCTACCTGTATATAAATATATATAATATAATTATTATGTCTTGGAAATGACTGAAATATTAAATATTCTTATTAAAACAAAGTATATAATATACAATTTACATAATATACCTCCATATAATTATGAACTTATGAATAAATGTATAACAAGTGTCAAGTATTTATACGTGTTGTAATAAGTTTTTCACTAAACTAAGATTTAATAAGATTTGATAAATGAAGCTAAATTCATAACAATGTAAAACTAAATGTGTGTTATATATAGACGAATAATTTCGGTATATATTGGGATTATCAGGTTTACAACTTTTTTTTTTATAAGTCTTAACAACTTAATACACATATTATATTAAAAATTCACGAATTTCTGATGAAAATGTTTGAGACGTTAATTGTATGTCATAAGATTTTTTAGCCCGACTTTTTATGCCATTTCCCTAAAATTATTTTGGATTATATTTAATTAAATATACCCCATTAAATCTACAGGTATGTTGTTATAATAGGCGATTGGGAATTCTCGTTCTTCATCAGAAGGGCTATCCTAAAATTTTGTGAATCGTTTAAATTCTAACCATTATCGTTCCTCAATCGATTTCCGTTTTAAAAACAAGTCTCCATTCATTTCTGCAGATAGTTTATGAGGTGTTTTAAAGGTCGAATTGTCTGATGAAAAATAAACTGTCGAGATTAAGAGGTTTCAATACTATTTGAGAGGCAATGAAAAGTTTATCTATTTACCCTTAATTCTTTGCAAGAGCTAGGAGGGATATTTTCTTTTGTATGTTGAAAATCATTCTTTGTATAGTTATTGTAGATAGGGCGAGACAGGGTTTAACTTTTATCAGACAAAATTCACGTGTTAATCGAATTTTGATGTATTTCTACTTTAGTGATGGTTGAATTCAAATAATTCAATCAACCAATATTATGATTATAACTACTATTAAATTATATACATATACTCGTATATAGGTATATAATCAACGAACATATCAGTGAATTATTATGGTAACTTACTATACTATGCTTTAAATTTGATCATTTAAATTAATAATTTATGTATTGTATTATACGTATAGATAATACAATATATAAATACAATGTTTGTTCTTGTAAATCAATTTACTTTTTTAAAAAAAATCGTGTTTCATATTAATTATTCTGACTACGGGTTTGACTTAAAAGTTATAACTATAGGGTATTAAACATTTTATTTATTTATTTTATGAAACAACCTTATAACTTTTTATTACTAATGCAATAAAGAATAAAGTATCTAAGCATGTTGAATGTAAAATCACAAAATTGTATTTGAAATAAAAACTGACTGGGGTTTTAAAATTTTAATAATTTTTTTTCACTATTTAAGGCAATTTTTGTTAAATTTATATATATACATATACATATATTGACATGTTTACCAATTTTTTATCAGTGTATAAATTACGTATTTAGTAAGGATAATATAAAATATTTGAAATCTCAAAGTTTCATCATAAGTTTAGAAAAAAAAAGAAAGGTACCTAATATAGATATAGAATAATTAAATATTCATGAATTGGTATTCTGAATACGAAATTATTTATATTACCTTAAAAATGTACGTGTTGCAATAGTTTTTCTAAAAATAAATTATTTTATGTTCTTTATTAAAATATTAAACTTAATTACTTATTTTTTGCTATCATTAGAATTCGTTTGTAATTTGTAATTACTTATTATATAATTGCATATTATCTTAATAATTCAAATTATATTTTTAGCTTCGTAAGTCATAACATATTTTATAAGTCATAGATCATAATCATAATACGTATGAATTTAATATATATTATAGACTAAAACATCAAAGATTTAATTTTTAATTTTTTTAATCAAAGTTATGAATTTTGTCACATTTCTATTTTTAATCATTACAAAATTAATAACAGAAATTGTATAATAAAATTATAACTTCATAATTCTATTTTCATTTTAATCAGTATAATATAATTGGTTTTTTCCCGTCTATCATACGTTATACTTATAATAATGTTTTCATTGATTTAATAATATTTTTAATATAACATTTTTAATTTTGTTCGGTTTTTATTAAATATAATTTTATTTATTTTCTATATAATTTCAATATCTTTATTATTTTTTCATATACCTACTTACTTTTATACGTAATTATATAGAATTTGTGCACAAGACTTTTCAATAAAATTCTAATCGATTTTAATTAAATGGAATAGTAATAATATTTAATATCTTATTTTTCTGAGAATATAAATTGTATATTATATAATACGAATTAATTATGTTACGGTATTAGTTTAAGTACCTATTTCATAGAAAACTGAAAACGCAGGAATCACAAATAAATGTATAAAATGTACCTAACCTAAGGTAAGTAGTATTTAAAAAAAAAAAAAATAGTTCCATGATATATTTAAATTTAAAATTATTTAATTAATAATAATTTATATATAACCGCGTTATAATAATTCGAAATACGGAATACTTTAACTAAATAAAGAATAATAATAAATATGTTTTCTGCAGACGATTAGACGAATATTGTTTTTCGGGTCGTTTCGACTATTCGAAACAACCCGTACGTATATGTTTATTACAATATATTATTGATATTATATATCTAACCTGTATATTATGTAAAATAACTCGCAATGGCGACGACACATATGGAGCGTTCCAAATTTCCAATGCAATACGATAATATTATATAGTCGTGTGTATTTTTAGTACCTATACAGTTATCGTATTTTCGTGATGCCGATTTCGCGTGCACGCCGAACAGTCATAAATGACGGATATTATTTATAATATTATATGAAAAATAATAAAAAAAATATATTCGAAAAAGATTAATGGCCGTTTAGGAGTGTCAATATAATATGTTTCGCGCGCGCGGATCGCGGATCTCAAAATCGTCATGATAAATGATCGCACTATTATAATATCATACGGGTATATAATATAATATCTGCGCGCATAATAATAATAAAAATACACGTATGAGTTATGTTCATTGATGTACGAATCAAAACGCGAACGTTATTGATTCCGGATTACAATAATTTCACATTTCACCTCCGCGTATCGCGCGGACCTGCCGCACACAAACGCGGCGATGTGCTTTTGAAATCCGCCATACGTCGGCGTAGCGATGCTGTTCTTGACAAAGACAATGTATATATATACGTCATATACAAAAGGGAACATCGAAACGTGTGACGTATGTAATAATACAATGTAAAAACAAACAGCGGTCGTATTTAAAAAAAATAACCAGTATTACCTTATTTTATTTTTATAACCTCTATGTGTTATTATATTATATAGATATAACCTACCTGTTCGATATCGAATACTATTGGTGACGCGTTTCGTTGGATTTCGGTGTCATGACAACATCCATGTCATTTCAGTTTTTTACGACCGTTCGACTGAACTAGTAAAATATTTTATTTTTTTCAACAACGAATTGTTATTCCATAATAATTTGTTATTATACGTGACAATAATATCATATTGACGCAGTACGTGTTTGACTCCCGATAGTGACACACGTGTGTTTTTCCGCAAAACCGTGAGTGCGTTTTTATAGCTTCCGATAGCACCTGTTTCATTATTGCGATAATACTTTTAAGGTAATATGCTTATTATTAATTACTAAAAATTATCCTGCAATGAATAACAAAAGTAAAGGGGGCAATTCGCCCAAAACAATGTCTTCTAGCAGATCTACGTCAAACTTAACTAATAAAAGTAAAACTTTATTAAATAATAAGACGACTATTAATTCACAGCCCTCTATAAATAACCAAAAAAACCCGATTTCGTTTTCACTACAAAATAACATTCATCGTAACCTTATCTCCGATAGTTCACTCGCCGCAGCTCACATCGATAAAAGTGTATCCAAACATATCTCTACAAACATAATCAACTCTGCAACAAAGTCCGATATTAATATTTCTCATTCCGATACAACAGATGTCAATAACGACATTTATTCGTCTAACATTATCTCTTCAGTATTTAATTCAAATAACGAGTGTAAAACTACTACTCCCCAATCTACTAATTCAAATAATAATACAAAATCTAAATTAAACTTTGCGTCGATAGTGGGACAAGAAAATACTCCCAGTAGAGATCAAGCTATAGTACTAAACTCCATCGACGGAATAACTCAAAAAGAATACGTTATAGCGGTGGGTGATATAATATCACCCCAAAACATACTTTATGTCTCCAGAATATCAAATAACAGATTCTGTATATTTTTAACTAGTAAGCGTTTAGTGGACTCTCTGGTGGAAAACACTAAAGTAATTTCTATCAATGACAAAGAAATCCAAATTCGTAGGTTAATAAATCCGGCAAAACGCATTGTTATTTCTAATGTATGTCCGTCTATCCCTAACAAAACAATTTTAAATGCACTTGAAGCAATTAATATTATACCCACTTCTTCAATAAATTATTTGAAAGCAGGAGTTAGCGCTTCTGGATATGATCACATATTAAGTTTCCGGCGGCAAATGTTTTTAAGACCCGATGACATAAAAAAACTTCCGGGCTCATTATTAATTAATTACGAAGAGACTCAATTTAGAATATTTTTCACGGATGACAGAATTACCTGTTTTGCTTGTAAATCTGTTGGGCATACGTCCATCTCTTGCAAAAAATTCAATACAAATCAATTTATTAATTCACAAGCAATAAATACTAATAATCGTACAGTTAACCCTTCCAACTCTGAAAATGATATTATCGAACCAACCGAGAATTCATACGGGCCAATAGATTCCTCAATTGCTAACATAACAGTAGAAAAAGAATTAGACTGGTGTCAAGGTACTGACTTTCCTAACCTAAAACGTCCAGCATCTCTTACAGTTACTTCACTGAGCTCATCTAGTCTAAATGAGGGTTTGACAAACATACAGAACCTTTTACCAAAAACGGATATTCCGCCAAAAAAAATGATAAAGTTTGACCCCATTGATAAATCTATAGATATACCCACAAATACAAATATACGATCCCGTTCTAATTCACGACACAGTTTTTCAGAACACCTTAGTGAACATCTGGATTCAATTAAGCATTTTTTCAATGATGAATCACTTTACAATTTAACTTATCAGCAATTTAAACATATCGTTGAAAATATTCACGGTAATGAGAATCCAATCCAACTGATACATGAATATGGTCTCAAGGGCAATGATATCATGGCAATTCTAGAACGTATACATCCATCACTTACATCAACTAAAGCTAAAAATAACATCACTCGTATAACTAACAAATTATTTAAAGCAATTGAGAGTGAAACAGATACAGTTTCGCCTCCCTAAGATTCTGTAATTCATTAACAAAAATAATTGTCACATTATGTAATTACTTTAAACTTTTCAACTTCTAACATTTAGCTCTCATTTCTTTATCTAATATTCATGGAAGAATTTAACACAAGTATTATTCAATGGAACTTAAATGGTTTCTTTAAAAAAGTTAACGACCTTAGGCTTATTATTCGCGACTTTTCCCCCAAAATTATCTGTTTACAAGAAACTAACATTACAGATAATTATCAATTCCCGAAGCTGCTCAACTACAAAAGTTATTATAAAAATCGTGTAGACTACAAACGTTCTAGCGGAGGCGTGGCTATATTCGTTGATTCGGATTTTCCTAGCAGTCCTTTACACATCAACTCTAACCTTGAAGTAGTTGCCGCTTCTGTTTTAATTGACAACAAAATTTCCATCTGTAATGTCTATCTACCGAATCATACTGAATTTTCTCTTGAAGATATAAACAATATAATAAATCAACTTCCGCCTCCTTTTATCATAACAGGTGACTTCAACAGTCACAACGAATTATGGGGATCAAACAAAACTGATACAAGAGGAAAAACTATCGAGCAACTATTATTAGATAATAATAACCTTTTTTTACTTAATAATGGAGAACCCACCAGACTAAATCCGATAAATGGCACATTCACGGCTATTGACCTGACCTTTTCTAGTTTATCTCTATCACAAAGATTAGAATGGGAAGTTCTTCCTCATTTATACAACAGTGATCATATCCCAATACTAACCAAATTCATAGATAAACGTCATAAACATTTTCCCAATACTAAAAGGTGGAATCTGAAATGTGCTAATTGGAATCTGTTCTCACATTTTATTGAAATAGATATTAAAAATACAGATATAAACACAATGGACCCTAACTCCATGATACTCTCTTTAACTAACATAATAATCTCCTCTGCAAAAAAATCAATTGGCGAATGTGCAATTAAAACTCCTAAATATCGAGTGCCATGGTGGAATGCCGAAATTGGCAAGGCTATCAAAGAAAAAAATAAGATGCTAAAGCAATTTCAAAGAAGTAAAAATCCTGAAGATTTTATCCAATTAAAAAAACTTAGAGCCCGTACAAGATTCTTAGTGAACAAACACAAACAAATATCTTGGCAATCCTTTGTGACCAATATGAATACACAGACCAACCCAAAAAACACCTGGAATAAAATTCGGTCATTAAAAGGATTATATCAAATAAATAAAATATACTTAACTGAAAATCATAATCTCATTACTGATCCTCAAATTGTTGCTAATAAATTAGGAGAATATTTTTACAATAATAGCTCCGACCGCAATTATAATCCAGAATTCATAAGAGAAAATGTATCCAAAAAGCAAAACTATACAGTTTCTAATATAAAAAATGACAGTGAGTTTCAAATTTATCTTAATATTGATATTTCGTTTTCTGAATTCGAAACAGCTCTTTCAAGTTGTAACAGCAAAAGTCCTGGTCCAGATGGCATTCCTTTTTCTTTTATTCACAATATGCCAAAATGTGGTAAACTCTTTCTTCTCAATATTTACAACATTATATGGAATTCAGGTAACATACCCTCAATGTGGAAACACAGTTTCACTATACCAATATCCAAAGGAGGAAACGACAAATTTTCTCCTGCCGGATACCGGCCAATTAGTCTTTTAAATACTATGTGTAAATTAATGGAAAAGATTATTAACCGTAGACTAATGTGGTTCATCGAGAAAATTAATTATTTAAGTTCTGATCAAAATGGTTTCAGGAAAAATAAGGGAACTAACTACTCGGTATTAAAAATTAAAAATGAAATTGACAAAACCTTTCAAGAGAACCAAATTTTGGGGCTGGTCTCTCTCGACTTAGCCAAAGCATACGACACTACATGGCGTCCCAGAATCATTGAAAAACTGAGGGAAATTATCTGTGAAGGAAAACTTTTGAATTTTATCATCAGTTTTCTTACCGACAGATCCTTTCAAATTAAATACAATTCTGTGATATCCGAAACATTTATTCAACAAAACGGTGTCCCTCAAGGTTCTACTCTATCGGTCACACTATTTTTAATTGCTATTAACGACATAACGCACTCAATACAGAACCCAACTAAATGCACGCTTTATGCAGATGATTTTAATATTTTCTGCCGTAGTAAAGAAACCTTCACTGTCGAAAATTTCCTTCAGGAAGCTCTTGATAACTTATACAAATGGTCTATCAAATCAGGTTTTACTTTCTCTCCGGTCAAATCTAAATGCATTACATTTACACGAAAAAGAAAAAACAAAGTAATTAAATTATACATGAATAACTTACCAATCAACTACAACAACACGATCAAGGTACTTGGAGTTATCTTTGATTCAAAAAATTCAATGATCCCTTATATACAATTTCTTAAAAATGCATGCACCCCCAGTCTTAACATAATCAAAGTACTTTCTCACACTTCATGGGGATCATCCTTTAATAACCTAATAACTATTTATAAGTCTCTGGTATTGTCAAAATTGGACTACAACTCATTTCTATTATTATTAGCCAATAAAAATGCACTAAATATTCTTAATAAAATACAAAATTTGGGAGCCAGACTAGCTACTGGTGCTTTTCGTTCTAGCCCAATAGAAAGCTTGCTTAACATTAGCGGCTTATTACCTCTCGACCTAAAGCGTAGAGAATCATCAATGTTATTTATAGCCAAACTTGCAAGAAATAGTATGAAATCTTCAGTGACTTTGAGCCCTTCTCTGTCTTCCATATTACAAGAAAATAATGTTGACATAAATTATATTATATCCACTAAACCCTCCAATATACCTCCATGGATCCTCAAACTAAATATTGATACTAGCCTGGCAGAATATCCAAAAAGCTCAACTAATTCTATTATCTACAAACAAAAACTGAATGAATTATTATCATATCATCCCAACAGCACTAAGATTTATACTGATGCCTCTAAAAATGACTTCAACGTAGGTATTGCCGTCATTTGTGGAAGTGACACAGTATCTTACAATATTAAACCTCAATGTACCATATACACTGCCGAAGCCTTTGCAATTATTAAAGCTCTTGAGTATGCGTTGCAAAAAGAATACAAAGACTTTATAATTCTCAGTGACTCGTTAAGCACTTTAGCTAGTATAAACAACATCTATTCCCCTAATGATATGGCAAAACTCATTCACAATCTTATTTCAATACACTACGACAAAAAAAATACAGTAACATTCATTTGGATACCCGGTCACTCATCAATAGATGGCAATGAGAAAGCAGACGCCTTAGCCAAAACAGCAGCAACATCAAATTCCTCTGATCTAATATCATCGATTCCTTTCCAAGACTTAAGAAAAATTATAAAATTAAATTATGGTGTATCTTGGCAAATTCGCTGGAGAAACCAAACAACAAAGCTAAACAAAATCAAAACCTCTATTATTCCGTGGCCTCAACCTCCCACACGAAAATATCAAACTGTTCTAAATAGACTGAGGATTGGACATACAAGGCTCACTCATGGGTACCTAATGGCAAAAGATGAACAACCTTTTTGCTCAACTTGCGGTATCCCTCTAACTGTTAAACATATAATAACAGACTGTAGAACTTATGAAGAAGATAGACAATTATTCAATATATCATACAACCTTGCAGAAGCTCTTGGGCCAAATTTCATCTCTATAGAAAATTTATTCAAATTTCTAATTAAGACACAACTAATTGTAAAATTGTAAACTATTAATGTATATATTGTTATTATTATATTTATATTTATATTTATATTTGAATATGTATATATCATAATCTGTAATTGCCAATGGCCTTTGCTGCCGCGGCTTATTTTAAATAAAAAAAAAAAAAAAAAAAAATATCATATTGAAAATATTAAAATCCTTATCGTACGGTAGGTACATTTTTTTTTTTTTTTTTATCACGAATTTATATATCGATTTAAGTGCTATATATGCATTTTAAAAATTAAATCGTTTAATTAAAAAAATACATCGTACGCGTTATATTATAACATTTGTTTTTGTTTTTGCTTTTTACTCGTTTTTATAAATAACACGTATATAATACACGTTATACCGTAAATTGTATAATAAATCTGTATATAATAATCTATTTTCTAATTTTAAGCTTTAAATTATTTATCGTTTGCCATTTTATTTTCATAGAAGCGTCGGCTGTCAATTCGCTAAATGTCCGAAGTTATGCGTATTTATAGGACGATCGTTACGAAAAAATGGCCGGAATTAAATTCGTTTTTGTAATGCGAATTTCCGATCGTTATAAACATTTTTCGCAATAGAATATTATTATAATACGAGTACAAATCGTACGGTAATACTCACTTATTTTATATACAACTCGATATTAAAAATTCACTTTGAATTTTATTTCCTTCTATTAAATGATGTTTTTTTTTTTTTCATAATAATTTATTACGACCGCCCTATAAAAGTGTAATTTATTCCCGTCCGATTGAAATTTATTTTCTTTTATGCTTTTTAAAATTAGCAATTAATTATTTTAATCTAATATAAGAAAAGTTGGTATACTTGAGAATTAAGATAAAACCGTTATTCATTGTATAATTGTTTTGTTTCTTTTTAAAAGCAGATTTAAAATCACATAAAAAAAATAATAACATTTTCTCTATACACATAATTATTTGTTATTCAACACAGTTTTTTAGAATATGAAAACCGAAGTTTTGTCTTTATTTGATGCGAATAACCATCACTAACACTAAGTATAGTAAGTACGTTTTATTCTTCTTTGAAGATTTTGTATTTAATTCCTTTAAAAATTTAGTCGTTTAACAGAGGATTATAATATATAGATAATATATATAAATATATCCATCACATACACAAAATTAATCGTTAATTTATCGTTTTTATTAAATTTTTTATGTTATTCAATAATTCAATTTTTACCATAAAATTGACTAGAAGTTTCAAAGTCTACAATCACTTCACAATGTAGTTTTCAATTAATTTGTCTTCCTATAATTTTAACCAAATTTTTATAAATATCAAAGTCATTCTTTATTATAATTGTTAACCAATTATCATATATATATACATAATATACGTATGGATATAGTCAAAAACTTCTTGTAATATAGTGTAAATATTTGTTACGTAATTTAATTATAAATTAATAAAATAAAACATATTGAACTTTTTAGGCAGTTAAGTAACTTGACGCAAATAATAATAATAATAATAATAATAATAATAATAATAATAATAATAATAATAATAATAAAAATAATAATGATAATAATAAAAAAAAAATTATAATAATAATAAAAATAATAATGATAATAACAAATTTCGCTTGTTTTGAAAATACTTTTATTTTATAATTTTGTGACTATAAAATATAAGAAACTAAAACTACTATTATAATATGTACACTATACGAGCATACGTACGTAGTATACTTTGTATAGCGTGCGCATGCAAGTATAAAATATTTGCTTCGATATTATTTATTATTTTCCCCTAGATTTATATTTTTATGTTTGCAGTAAAATATATATGCTTGCATGCGCCTATAATATATGTATCTCTATTATATATTTTGTTAAAATATAAAAATTAATTCGCAGTTATTTTTATTGGCGACCCTCGCCTATACAAAATATAGTCGGACGGTAAAACTTTTTTAACAGAGGGTCAAAAAAAAAAAAAAAAAAAAAAAATATAAATCATAATTCACGGACGGCCAATTACAATTATTATTGTTTTTTTTTTTTTTTTTTTTTTTTAAATAAAACTAAATCAAATATTTTAATACGGTAGTAAAATATTGAATTTAATCGTAATTCGTTCGACGTGGTTTGATCGCGGGATCTTCAATTACTAAAAAAAAAAATTACGACCGTGGAATTATAAAAATACGTACCTATACTAAGTGTATAATATAATAACGTATATTATTACAATAATTGTAGTAGAACGTACATTTAAAACGATCGAAACCAAACAAAGTGTGAGGTTATTATACCGTCTGTCGACTTAGAATATTGTGAAACGCGAGTTTTATTATATCGTGAAATAGTTTCGGGGCACAAATACTTTTACCGCTCGTTTAAATATTTAAAATATTTCACGCGAGAGCAGTTTTCGGCGAGATTTTCTATACCTATAAGAATAAAACCCAAATATATTTAATTCGTAAATGACATTATTTCAATAAATATTACACGGGTATAGCGTATAGGTACAAGGTACCTCCTAATTTATTCGCACGCGCGTTTTTCAACGACTATATACCTATCATAAATTACGAAAAAATTTTATTTTTTTTTTTTTTTTTTAAGATAAAAAGTTATTTCTTATAAGATATTACATATTTTATTTATAAGACTATCTTTTCTACAAAAACGTACCTTTATATGATATATAGTAAATTCGCAAGCCGTTGACGTCTTATATATTATTATATATACGATAATAATACCATTCTCTTTCCGAGAAAACGTATTATATAATTTGTGTTTGTGCAGTCCGAATTAAATTTAACACGGATCAGTGACATCGCTGCAAACGCGTACTGAACTTTATATAAATTTATATAAACCGATTCGTTTTTAACGAGTTTCAACTGGTGGTACACACGAAGAGATTATTCGATTTCGTCTGCGATTCTCCGCGATCGTTTATTTTATTTTTTTTGTATTTCGCGTGTGAGCGTTTGCGTACGAATGTGACCGTGTAAGACCTAACCTATATTATATAATAATATTACGAAATTACGAATTTTATAAATGTGAACTTAGGGAATTGGGAATGTAACGGGGGATTTTTTTTTTTAAATTTAACAAAAAAAAAAAAAAAACGTTTAAATTATTACTGTTCATATACGGAGGGAAAACTATCGGTTTAAACGAATAATTACGATATTTATTGTATTTTAATTTATTTGTATTTTTGTTTGACTTCAGACTACTAAACTTACCGACTTATCTATTGTACTTATTTACCATCCACGAGCCGTTCAGAACCAATAACTGTTTTTAAAGCGTACGATTATGTATTGTATAAGTAGGTACTTTGGTGGTGCGACTTTGCGAGTATCGTAATGATAATGTGTATATATAGTGAGACCAAAACGAGATAATCGCACGGGTTTTACGATAATGTTCGCGTAATAATTTAGTAGCCGAAAGAATTGGTACACGGTTATTTTGCAATATTAATAATGAACTATAGGTTTTTATTAAATGTACTACACTCAAGAATATAATAATTTTTACTGTTTTTATTATGAATTTATGAAGCTATACATATTATATAACAAAATATTATAATTCTGTTATACGCATAGTACCTACACCTAATTACGTATGTATGAACATAAAGTCCTGTTTTTCGTTTCTGTAATAACAAAATTTACCCTTGAAATACGTTTAAGTTTTTAGATGTATTGGTTTTACAATTATGTGTGTCTCTTTTTTTTATATGTCTGTAGATACTTTTTCGACCAAAAATAATAAAAAAAATTTTTTATAACTAATTTAAGTATAAAAAGAAGAGCTGATACTGCTGTGGAAGGATACTGCAGGTGTAAAGAGAATAGTGTTGAATTTTGATTACAATTTGAATACAATGATAAATCATCGTATTTGAAAAAACGATTTTGAGCGAAGTTCTGTCAAATATTGGCATTTAATTGAACTTATATACTTGAAAATTGTATTTGGTGTTCATATATGTGATAAAATTTTTTATCTAAATGTAAATGATAGTAAATATACGTTTAAAATTTTTTATAAAAATGTAAAGATTTTAATCAATACCTATATAGGTATATATATATATATATATATTTGATTGAATCTTGCTTAAAATCGTTTTTTCGTTGCGATGATCTTTAGATCTGTATCTTTTCTACATCAGCATCAGTTCTTATTTTTTGTTATTGCCATTACATATATATACACGGTTTATTTTATAAGGTAAAGAGTATGTTTAGACCATTGGTTTAAAATTTTAAACTTTTAGACCCACGCAGAGTATAGAATATAGGTCTAGACTCTAGAATATCTCAGCATAGCATTTAGTTCAGGGAATATGTATTATCCTATCGAATCTCTGTTATTTATAACTTATTATATGTACCCACACAATATATACCATAAGTACGGGAAATTTCAAAAGTTTATTACGCATTGAGTTTATGTATATAACGTTTATAGTTACGGGGCTGTGGACGCGATTTTTTAAATACCTATCTAAGTATACTAATATAATGAATATACAGGTTAGAGATTGAAATAAATCGGAAAATTGCAGGAAAGTTAAAATTTTCACTGACGTTTTATATTTATTATTTTTAATTATATTATATTATTAAAATCTTAAACGTAGACCCTTTCTTAAGGATATATCATATAGGCATCGGTCACCGATAATTTCCAAGGAAGAAAATCGTGCGAATTAATATAATTTAGCGAACTGATATATTATGTTAACTGTATATTTGTTATGTATACTTTGTTATGTACTTAAAACGTGATGTATGTATCATAATATTGACACAGTGCGGTCAAGTAAATTGGTATTACTATCCAGTCGAACATTGTGTGCAGAAAATGGCGATGACCCCGCTGACGTGTATGGTGTATTATTAACATCATCTATTCGGTACGATAAAATCTTAGAATATAAATGTGGGCGTTGTGCACGAGATGTGCTCAGCATACGTTATTTTAGATTACAAGTGAAACGAGGAATGCATCGGTTTTACATTGACGCGAGCTTGCGTGCGCGCGTGTGTGTGTTTATTGTCTGTTATCAATCTGTCGGGTAGAATAAGAGTGTTTCGAAAGTTTCATGTAGCCTTATATTTTGAATCGGTAATTTGACACAAATGGTACTTTAGAGAGGTAATTTTTCGATTTTTTTACCATTTATTCCCCAAGCGTAAGGAAAATCTATATACCATCAAATTGCAAAATAATAAAATTAAAAAATCCATTTAACCAATGTCATATTTGAACATTTCACGTTTCTTACGATTATAATTCTACATTTTCACTTATTGATTTTTTTATTGAAAAAAAAATTATTTAATAATTTATATCAGATTACAACATTTTGTAGAAATATATATTATGGTTTTCATAATTATGAATAATAGTCGAATAATGTCGAAAAAATTATTATTACTTAAATAGTTTTAAAGATTTTATTATAATTTGTGATTTTTATCTTTAATTTATGTTTGATAAAAACGTTAGTTTTAACAATATTAGGTTGTTTTAATTTTTAAATTTAATTAGAATAAGTCTAGGAAAAAATATAATTTTTAAAATAATCATACTTATAATTTGTAAAAAGTAAAAGTATTTCCTATAATTATATATATGTTTTATCATTAGATATTGATTTGCATTTTAGTAGGTTCAGTAACGTACTATTATTTTGCACGTACTACTATGCATATAAGAAAAATGTATACCGTATACTTATAATTAAATGGAGTATGGGTTATTCATTATTATAAACTTAAATATTGTACGAGTATAAAATGTGGTTTAAAATTTAAATATTGAAAATTCAAAATCAAAGAAATGATTAGTTCACGATATTATTTTTAAGCTATATGGAACACATACGAATGTATTATAGATTAGATCATAAAATACGTCCATTGTTAAAATACTTGAAATAACTTATAGTTACGTGACACTATGGCCTGTTGAAAATCCCGTTTTGGTTAACAATAAATTTCTTTTATCACACGATTTAGACTTATTTAGAAGTTCAAATTTTTAATATAAACATTGTCGTAATGATAATGTTTTTAATAACATTGTCTTATGAAAAAATCACGTTTATAGCTGATGGATTTCTGCAGAATAGATAATAGGACAAAATATTCAAATTGTCAGATTGTCTAGTGATTTTTGTATACATAATATAATATTAATTAAAAAAACAATAGATAAGTATAATACATAAAATATAATAATTTATAATAATATTACAGTAGGTAATATAAAGTAATACATTTGTATTTTATTTACATTATATTATATTATGCGAAAATAGATTTAAATATTATTTTGATCAATAATAATTAATATTAATGAATGTTAGTAGTCACTAAAAATATGATAATACTAATATATTTTTAGGAACATTCACGGTCACATAATAATATAATTAATATGATAAAATTAATACTAATATTGGAATGATGGATGTTGGGATAACTCTTATTATAAATAAATTAAAAGAAAAAAATATTACATTGAGTTTTTACTAGTTTCATTTAAATCGTTGTCATATGAAATGCATTTTAGAAATAATCATTTTTATTTTTCAAAAATGTCTTACCAATAGTAATTATTAATATTGAAATACATACCTGTTACCTGTATATTTATTATAGTGAGTAGTAAGTACTAAGTACCTATTATTAAAAAAATGTGTATTACTTACACTCATGATTCGTTTCATTACTATGAATTTGTTCTCTGTTATAAAAACTTAATGTTAGGCTCAGGCGCGGATCTAGAAATATTAAAAGGGAGGGGCTAATTTTTATTTACATAAAAACAAATATATAATTTTTAGTAAATAGACATAAAAAATATAATCTTTATTTCTATAATATATTTTCAAATGAAAATATTTTTCGTAATTTAGGTACGTAATTCAAATATAATAATATAAAATTACGATTTGTTAATATGGAAGATTAAAAGCATCATTTTTGCTATTTTTAAATGAATATTATAAATCTATGTTTATGGAGTTTTCTAAAATTCTAATCAATAATCAAACTTTCAGTACATAGAGATTTTTTTTTAAAAGAATAATATAATTACACGCCTAAACATATATTATATTTAAAAACGTATGAATTATAATAATTATATATCGTGTAATTTATTCTTGAAATATTATTATTATTCACAATATAATATATTATACGATTTATAGATGTATTTTTCTGAAAAATAAACGATTAATAATTAATATAAATTTGAATGGATATATTTTATGTTTATTGTTTATCTAGTATAGCATGTATTTGTGTAGGGATGAATTAATTTTGTTAACGTCTGCTTGACTGACTGTATAAATTTCTGTTCGTTGTTTAGACAACCATTTAATAAATAATTAATGTATTATTATAACTATATAAAAAATTATATTATACAAGTTTATAAAGAAAATACTTTAAATATACAAAATGAAAACTCTTAATAATATTTAACCTCAGCATCAATTTTACAATACTATAAGTAGTAGAAGTTACTATTATATTCCACAATATTTGTTAACATTGACATTGAATCACTTTAAATGTACATTTTAATATATATTTTTAGGTAGATATAATAGAAAATAATCTATTTATCACATTAATCTATTTATTAATATAATAAGTTAAAGAATTTCAAATAAATTAATATTATATAATTATACTTTATGCATTTTTGTGTTTTATTTACGTATACTTTGATGTAGTACAGGAAATGGGTTTAAAATGGAAAATTTTAAAGGCAGTAAATAAAGTGTATAATTTTAAAAAGCAAGGGAAGTGATACAGGTGTAAAGTGGATAGTGATGAATTTTGATTAAGATTTGAATGCAATGATAAATCATAAATTAAAATGTTTACTTTTATCAGTCTCTTCGTTCAATTTATATATGTCCGTAAAATCTCTAAATAAGTAGTCATATAAATACCCAAATCTGACAGTATTTCGCTCAGAATCGTTTTTCGAATGTAATGATTTATCATTAAATTAAAATTTTTTTGTTTTTTTAATTAATTATTATTGTAAAAGTATATAATAATAAGAATAATACTTACAAGTACATTTCTTAGATTTTCAATTCCACTAAAAATTTCAAATTGAAACAACTTAAACTTTGTACTTTTGTAGTTTAAACTACAAAAAAAAAAAAAAAAAAAAAATTGAGACTTGGGATTATCTTAATATTTTGGTATCATGTTAAGTAATATGGGAGTATACTTCAATAATATTTTCAGACCTTAAAATCAAAAATTGCTAATTTGATCAAATATTAAATAGATAAAAACGAGAATTTTAGAAAATATTTAAAATTCTATATTTTGTAGAAATATTAACTTAACGGATCCAAAATTTTATTTCATATATATATTATATAGTCTCTAAATTTAAAATTGCTTGAGTTATCGTGAAATATTGAAATCAAATTCGTCGAATTTTCAGTTTTCTTGAAAAATGCTGTTTTTTCATCATTTATTGGTCATTTTTCCTATCACATAGGGTCTACCAACTACATCCACTATGACACTATCTAACTGGAAACATATGCTATTCATGAAAATCGGAGAATTATTTTGGGTAGAAAAAGTATACATAGAAAAAAAGACTCGCATCATTATAAAACCAATAGATTTTTTCGCTTCGACCGAAATCTAAAATTTTATTACATCATAATATTTATAATATGACTTTTTATTTCAGATTCTGGTAGAAGTGAAAATGTTATTTTTAGAATTTCTTAAAATTGTGCTTATAAGATAAGAGAAACTACCACAGAATGACAAAAATATAGCATTTTTCACGGAAACTGAAATTTCGATGAAATTGATTTCAATATTTCATGATACTTCAAGTAATATTGAATTTAGAAACTTGACAATTTTGTTGAGTATTTGCGTAAGTACTTTATATAAGTCATAAAATTTTGGAACTGTTACGTCAATTTTTTGTGAAAAAATTGAAACATTGAAATTTTGCTAAATTTACTATTTTTATCTCTATAATGTGTTTGATAAATACAGTAATTTAGAGATTTAGCGTCTAAAAACTGTATTAATGTATATTAACATTTGCTTATCGTAAATAAAAATATTAGAAAAATCGCAAGTCCATATTTTTTTTTTTTTTTTTATAAAGGCTTTGAAATTTTAGTAAAATCTATAATTATTGTATTTATATGAATTCTTTAAATTCTTATTATTTCTCAATATTTTACTAATAATGTTTAATAAAATTGATAGTTTTAGGATTTAAAGCTTAAAGGATTGAAAATTTATTGAAACATAACCAGGTATTGGTAATATGTAAAATATATAATATGTAATTTGAAGGTCCAATTTTTTTTTTTTTAAGCTTTTTAAAGATTTTTAGTGAAATATTAATAATCTATGATATTTATATAACTTTATACTTATTTATTTCTCAATTCTTTTATAAAATCGTAAATTTTGGGTTTTAAAGTTTGAAATTTGTTTAAGTATGTTAATTACTTAATTGGTTAAGTACCTACTTATTTACTTTGAGTGTGTTACACGTATAGAGTGAATTGTGCTGTATTTTGATTGAAATTTGAATGCAATATCACATTTCAAAATAAGATTTTGAGCTAAGTTCTGTCAATTATGGGCACTTATGTCATAGGTGATATACAATAACGATGAAAATCTAATAAAGAAGTTAGTACTCAGTAGTATACTACTATACCACACGAGTTACGAGTTACCTTACCTTTGACTAATTTATTATTAAATATTTTAGGATAACTTAAAAACAATTGAACTCAGAGACTTGAAAATTTTACTGAGTGTTCACATGTGTACTTTATATACGTGATAAAATTTTGGAACTCTTACATTGATATATAAATTTGAATAGTATAATAATACTTATATTATATTATCTAACTGAATTTCGCTCAAATATTATTTTTATTGCTTTCAAATTTCAATTAACACTATCCAATCTACACCTTATTGATGTCAGTATCAGTCGTCTTTTTTTTCATTTATAATATAAAGTTTTTTAATTCCGACATATTATAGATACAAATTATCTAATTTTCTTTTATTTAATACAAATAGAAGATTAGATAATCTAAATATAAATTTTACTAGATATTAATATGTATAAACATTTGAAATATTTCCATATTCCATTGTATTTTATAGAGCATTATCTGTTGTTTTTCTATTATATTTTATTTTATGTATAAGCAGTAAATTAAGTTTTTTATTATTTAATATTACACATTTATTTTGGGTACCGTAGGAACAGGAGACCAGGAGATCCGAGTCCATATACATATAGTAATGTTTCTTCAAAAATATTTATAAATTTATAATAATATTAGCTATTCTACGACCTGAATTCATTGAATATTCTTAAACTATAATAAAGAGGTATATTTTATACTTTATATACTTGATTTTTGGTATTATTAATATTTAATGTTACTTATTAGTTATTACTTACGTGAACAAATTTAAATTTACTGTACATGGGTATTTTAAAGTTTAAATACATTATATTTTACCTATGTTATAAATATGTAAGTATGTTATAGGTACACTCAAAATACAAAAAGTATTAATAATAAAATAAAAATACTGAGTAATTTTTCAATAATTAATATTCCTAAATATTACTATAGAAAATAAAATATTTATATTTAAAATGTTAATTTATGATGTAAGTTTTTCGTTTTTTTTTCGAAATGTTTTAATTGTACGTATATATTGAATTCTCTCATTATTTTATCCAACTGTCAACTGAAGTCTTTAATTATCGAATTAATTCGTATAATAAAGTAAATAGCAGCGTTTAATTAAATTTTACAAAAAGTAAATATTATAATTTTGTAAGTTACGTATATAAATAATACACATACGGTTATAATATGGTAATCACCATCACGAATAAATGCCAAAACATATAATATTATAATTGGCTCCCATCGAATTTACTCAGTGTTTTACTATAACCGCACTTATTATTTGAGTAAGTATACATGTGAATACAAATAATTAAATCCGTATAAATAAGTTGGTAGGTATTTATTATTATACATAGGTGAATTTATTGTTTATACATTATATTAATAGACTAGAGAGTTTCTTTACAATGTACGTACGTTATAAAGGTGTAATTATTATAGTAATATTATAGATACATACTGTTATGATTTACGTGTCTAATATAATTTATATAATATATACGATTTAGATGCAAAATACTACTGGCTATACTGCATATTGTAAAATGTAAATATGTACGAAATGATTAAATTGTAATGAATTATTTTAAGAAATGTCCATTTAAACCTTAGGCGCAATTAGGAGAGAGTTCGGAAGTGCACCCACAGTTTTGGAATAAAAGCACACTACACCCCCCGAATTTTCATAAATATTTTACTAGAAAAGCAAAAGTTTTTAATTTGTTATAATAAATAATATTAAGAATATAATCTAATCTGAGTTGACTGTTGACACACAATACACAAAACGTATAAAAATTACATCAATATTTTTAATATTTGTATATGACATAGGAGACATAGTCTAATTTTAATGTAGTGTTGTATACTTACAGATATATTATAATTATAATTATTTTTTTCTCCTTTTGTAACGGATATTCCCAATTTCTAAGGATATTTGATTCGAGCTGGAATTTAAACTTTCCGAGGAAATAGTAAATGAAAAAAAAATTTAAAAAGTTTGTTTTTTCTAATTAAATTACTAAAAAAATTCAAAATATTACATTTATGATTAAATATTAATAGTATTATAGATACTTATTCCATAAATTTTTGTATTTAAAAAACTAAACATTTTAATATAATATATCGGGTTCAAATCTCACTAGATTTAGATATGATAGTTCTAAAATATATAGTCATTACTGGCTATAAGGGATATGTGATATTATATAATTCTTGACATTGAATTCGAGGACATTTGACTACCTATCTGTGTATTTAATTTTAATAACAATCGAAATTCGAAAATATTAAGATATAATCGAAAATGAATAATTCGATTTATTAATATTTGATAATCGGTTAATAATTGAAATAGAGAATTTCAAATTATTCATAGTTAGTAAATTTCACATAATATGAAAGGTATGAAATAAAAAAAGTGTAACGTACAAGTATGCACTTATAATAATTAGCATACTCATAGTCATAAATATTTTTATACTTTAAATTCATACGAAAATCGTGGCACTATAACATTTTTTTATAATTTTTGTATTCATAGGTGATTTGTTTTAAATTGCAATATATATATATATATATTATTAATTGCAGCGTCGAATAAAAAAATTCATGACAGGTATAATTAATTCCCATATCAGTTACCACAGCATATATGACAAGGATAAAAAAAATATATATTTTGTTTTTAACTGGGTTCGTTAACTATTGACATTTGATTTAAACAATATAGAGGTAATCAAACTCATAAATAATATTTATTATTTTTATTATTATAAAATATATTAAAATAAAACAAATATAATAGTATTAATAAATAATATAATAAATTAAAAAATATAAATTTTATTTAAAGTATATAAATAATAAATTTATAAAATATACAATAGTTTCAATATATTTTTACTATAGAAATCAGTATGATTATTATAAATATTTAAATCACAAATCATTCATTATGTATTATATAATAATTCTACGATAATACAGCAAGACGTATACGTCATTGTTTAAGGAGCAGAAGAAGTATTAACGCATATGTCTCATTTATATATAAAATATAATATAAATCGTAGACGTTTGTCGATGAGGTAAAAAAGTATTATTTATACAAAAGTACTACCTACTATATGGGTATAGTGCCGTTACCGAGTAGAAAGAGATATATAGATTATTATTATTTTATTCTAATTTCCAATCCTTTTATATAACTCGTTTATATTCGTATATACTTACCTACACAATACACATGTATATATCTATATAGAATGTTGATATCAAAGTAAAATGTCGAAATTAATTTAAAATTTTTTTTTTATGTTCTTGGCAAATCGGTTAGTCTATACATTGATATATCATTAGAATACGGAAATGTATGAATAGTTACCAAGTATTTTATATATTATACGTAGGTTTATTGTTTTATTATATATTATTGAAACAAAAAAGTCTCAACCCACCAGGTAAGGGAGTTTGGACTCGAAATCTCCCTCTTGGGTACGCCCCTGATATAATATATAAATTACAATGTTTCTTACGTCGTAATTATTTATTGGCTATTCATACATAAAACTGCAATAATTATTATTTATTGACATCGCAGATAATATAATTACGTTTTAAATAATCAGCGATAATATCCTTAAATTTATAATCTGTATATATTTTATACAATGAAATATAGTGAAAGTGACTTTTTATAACAATATTAATGTACGAGATGAATATAATTATTTAAATTGGACAATATACTCGTACAAAAAAAAAAAAAAAAAAAAAAATACAATAATACAATATCACGGTATAACATGTTTGTCCGGACCATAGAAAATATAAAACTATACGAGTATAATATAGACTTGGATTATTTTTTTAAACGTTCTTGTTATGTATATTATATACTCTCATCAAATCGGTTGGGTATATAGTTGGAAGAATTATACATATTACGAATGAAGATTAAGAAAATGATATTTGTGGTAATATATTTTTTTTTTATAATACGAGGATATTTTAATTTAAAATGGTTTTTATCCTTATTTATATTTTCTACTTTTGAAAATATTCCAAATGTGTTAATTAAGTTTACGTAGAATTCTCACATTATGTATACAGGATCTTATTTTAAATACAGTAATATCACGGATAATATTACTAATTTACAAATAATATTAAGATTTGAAAGTATACGCATTAAAAATGATATTATAAACTGTGGTTTAAGTCGAAATAGAACTTGGCTTTAAAAAAAAAAAAGAAATTTAGGAATTCACAGTCAAATATTTATAAAACGTGTTTTGTCCACCCGAATGGAATATTAATACAGTTCAACGTGAATTGCGTATACACTAGGAAAACAATGATAACCATAGGTACTTAGATTACCTATAAATATATATATACATAGGTTACTTATAAATATATATATAGTGTTGTATAATGTAGGTATAAAGATTTATTATTCCGGACACAGTCACAAAACGGATCGGAACGGGAATAAAACTATGAAAATCCAAATAAAACACGTCGTCGCTTTAGGATCGCGACGTTTTCACGTTTTCAAAATGATGACTTCGAACGAAGAAAAGCGAAAAACGGAAGAAAAACTATTTTGATAGACAAAAAATAATCTAGGTCGACACAATTTTTAGAATTATATTATTATAAATTGAATTTCGCGCTGTTGCCTACTTCTAGTTTTTTCTTTTTCGAAAACCGTATTGTGGAAAACGCATTCAATTAATAAAATACTATAAACACCTACTCGTGTATACGCTATTTCGTGTTTACTGTATACACAATATTTAATTTCACCTAAAGGTCTCATTTAGACAATTATTGTACAATAATTTATATGATCACCGCAGTCGATGTTCTGATCTTTTAAACAAATTTTCTTCCGAATGGACAAATATGCAAAAAGTGTTTTCTCGAAAGAACGCGTCCATCAGAATATGTATTTTTAACATTTAGCACTCTGTCTCTTGAAGTCTTGAGTTGTTTTCGTTGTATTTTCATTTTGATCTAAAGTATTTCCAAAATATTAGAAAAATCTTAAGTTTCAATTTTTTTTTATAGGTGTTATCATTGAACTTTCAATAAAATCAATATTTAAAGTATTTATATGGGCTTTTCTTATTATATTACAATATTTTACAATAATGTTAAATAAAATTGACAGAAATTTTTTAAAAATTTTGAAAATTTTATTGAAGCTTAAATACATTTTACTGAGCTTATTTCCAATTAATTGTGAATTATTACATTTTCGATTTTTTTTTTTTTTTTATAGCTGTATAAAGTATAAAAAAGAAGAGCTGATACTCCTGCCGCAGGGATACAGGTGTGCAAATCATAATAGTGTTTAATTTTAATTAGAATTTGTATGCAATGATAAACCATATGGCATTCGAAAAAAGTATTTTGAGCGAAGTTCGTTCAGATATGGGCATTTAGGTGACAAGGGATTTTATGAGCATTTATATTGAACTTAGAAACTTGAAAATTTTATAGGGTGTTCATTTATGTACATTATGTTCATTATGTTTTAAATATTTAATAAAAAATGTCAAAATTTTAATCAATACCTACATTATCTGACTGAACTTCGCTCAGAATCGTTTTTTCGAAGGCGATGCTTTATCATTCACACTCGTACATATATCTACGCGTAGATAAAGATTTAAAACGATAATATTAATTATCTACAAATAAAATATTACGTTTACTTTGATGAGTTTGATTAAATACTAAAAAATAATAATTTATCTTAAAACCTTTTGACATAGTTTTTTTATAGCATATACCTTTGTAACTATACCTATATACATAACATATATTTCGAAAAAGTATAATCTTTATAAAAAGTTATATTACAATAATTTTACTTTTCAAATGACATACCTATTACCTTCAAATATAGATTATATGCGTTATTTTATAAATCATTGATTATAAAATATATATAAATTAAAATTCATGATTATTTTAAACCTATAATTTAATAGAGACGGATATTTAGACAGTGTGAAGATCTAAATCTTGAAAATCGGAGATAGTCATTTAAATATTTGTGTAGCTACGAATCTACGATAATCAGTCATTAAAATTAATATTTAAGAATTTTTTTATTATAAAGTTAATAGAATTTTCTATTCGTAAATAATAATATTATAACTTAACGGTCGGCGTAGATTTTTTCACAGCCAATATCCAGTAATTATTTGAACTTGTATTATGTTTATATCATCTCATCATTTTGAATTTTATGTTAGAAAGATATTGTATTTCACTAAAGTTGACGACGTAGATGTGCAGCTGTTGTGAAAAATCCGTGAAAAAAAAAACTGATAGCCGTGGTAGCGAGTAAAAAGTGATTTAAGTAAATTTCATACAACTTTCTATGAGAATGAAAACAAACTTTAAGTAAAAACACCAGACTGGGATCCAAATATTGTATATAATTATCTTATTATTTGTAGTATACATTACGCCATTACTGCAATCAAATGCCAAAAATTATTTTAATTTTTGCAAAGTTGAAAATTAAGCTTTTCTTTTCGTTTATAATAACTAAACAGTTTATTTAAGTATTAAATTAATATGAACTAGTGGCGGATTTAGGATTTTTTTTATAATGGGTGCTAATTTGTCAATAATAGCCCCAAAATACTCATTAGGGAAATATCACTATACTTATTAGTTATTATGTACAATGAGAGCAAAATAAAAAAAATAATTTTATGTACAGTAAGGAAAATTATTCTTATGATTTGGATTCATTACATAATTAACAATGTAAAAATTATAAACAACGCAACATATAATTATTAGTTTAATACATACGTAATTTTATTTTTAATTATGAATAAATTACATTATTTTTTATACTGCATTTTATATTTTTAGATTCTGAGCGAATCGAAAAATGTATTCGTTTTATAACGACATTTTTTTGACCAGAAATAATGCTCTGATTTTCACGAATACCGGAATACCCATGTTTCCGGTAGGAACGTGTATGTAGTTGGTATAATTTTATTTCGGAATTTCTCAAAATTGAACTTATTCCGTAGGAAATACTACCAAAAAATGATGAAAATACGCCCTTTTTACAGTACCTAAAACTTGACATTTTGACGAAATCGATTTCAACATTCCACTATAACTTGGGCAGTGAATACGTGCTGGTGTACGTGAAAATTTTTTGAAACCGTTACGTTAAATTTTCCTCTAATAATTACAAAATAATTAAAAACTTTTAATAATTAGTGAAATTCTATTCTGCGGTATAAGTTTTATGGTGAAAATGCTGAAAACGATTGACGGTATGAAACCAACCTGTGTACATCAATATCATGCGAAGTTCAGTGGTTACCAAGTGCGCGCACGTTTCAGGAGTCTGTACAAAAAATTCACTATACCTACCTAGGGAATTATTAATAATTTATATTAAAACCATTATTTTATTATTTTATTTTTATATATTAAAATCCCCATCATAAATCCGCCACTGATACGAAATATTTTATGTATATTTAATCGACATTTTTACTGGTATCTATTACGTTTGTATTTAGCCACGTCATCACTTAAAATAATAATTTAAAGTTTACATCTTTTCACCTATTATTTATGTAATACATTATAATCATATTTATATTAAAATAATTTATTTTAAATTACAATTTGTTAGATGTATTAAAGTATTATCAGATAGCTTATAGATAGATTTTATATACCTATATAAATAAATTTTAATAATATAATTTAATATACCTATATACGTATATTATAATATTTAGCAGTTAGCACTATAATTTATATGAATATGATTGTAACTTTGTATGATATTTTAGATAATTTTCACTTTTTATTATTAATTCGAACAGCCGTGAAATATTTAAATTGACTTATAACTTATTAACACATACCTGCGGTATACGTAGGTGCCAAAAAAGTTTTAAATTAAGTTATACCTATGGATAAATAACATCATAATGTATATATTGTATATAACGCGCATTAACATCGTTATCTTATAACGCAAAAGTTTTCATTTTAATATAGTTAAAACATCATATTTAATTTTCATTTGTACAAACGCTCGTAAATACGAAAATTTCTAATTTTTTAAATTACAATGTATATTACTTAAAAAGAAATACATAAATATATATATTTACTTGGAAACATTTATTTCTATGTTGTAAGTGTAATATTAATTTATTATTCAATGGTAAATAAAAATTAGTTAAAGTAATTTTAGAGGGTAACTTTTAATATATAAAGGGTTAATAATGTATTTATCGTTGCGTAGATGTTTCTCGAAACTAAATTACAGGTATGTTTAATAAAAAACTTTATTCAAAATTTATTCATTCTTTAAACGCTAGTTCTAGTCTAATTTGCGAATGTGTAGTATTTTAATTATATCATTATGTTATTATTATATTAAAGGCACAAGTAAAATGAAAATTATTAAATTTCGTACAGATATCAGAAAATTTAATTTAAAACATCATGACGGTAAAAGACTCGTTTAAATAATTTAAGTGTTTGTATATATTTTCTACATCTTACAATTTATTTTTTCTGATAATTTTCATATACGTACGCTGCGTGTTTCGTTATATGGTGTTAAGTATTTAAATTTTAATAAAGGTATTAATTAAAGTTTTGGAATTAAATATTTTAGATCTTGAGCAAAGCGAAAAGTCTATTGGTTTTACAAAGATGTGTCTTTTTTTTTATGTCTGAAGACACTTTAACTACACGAAATAATGCTCCGATTTTCATGAATAGCACATGTATACGGTTAAAAAGTGGATGTATTTGGTACTTTATTTAGGTCATTTTTCGAATTTCTTAAAATTGACCCTAAGCAGTAGAAAAAACGATGAAAAAATGACGAAAAAACGGCATTTTTCATGAAAACTGAAATTTCAACGAATTCGATTTCAATATTCGATGATAACTCAGAAAATTTTTAAGAAAGAGACTTGAAAATTTGATTGGGTGTTCACATAAGTACATTGTGAAAGTGTAATAACCATAGGCGTGCGCACGGGGTAGCAGATGCAGCAAATGCTGCCCCTGAATATCTTTTTTTGGACTGATAATTATTAAATATTTAAATTTCATCATTGATAAATTAAATTTTCATACCTAAATTACATTAGATTTGTAAAAAATATTTTTTAAACAACACACGATTAAATATAACTGTGATACTTAAAATTAACTATAATATAAATGAAATTATGGGCTGGATTTCTTCAAAAATTGGGCCAAATTTATTTTCTATTTCTGCTGCTTCTGAATTTGAAATCTGCGCACGCCTATGGTAATAACTAACTAGTAAGCAGTTGTTTTATGGTTTTTTTTTTTAAATTGTAGTTTAAAGAGGCTATTATTCGTTGATGAGGGATGAGAGAGAAAAACAACCTAACCGGATGTTGATAAGTTTGTATTTTCCAAATTATTTCCCTTTGCTGTTTATTAGACTGAATGTCTATGACCGTCTGATATCTAATAATATGATAACGTAATTATTTGTTAAATACTTTAAACATATAATGCTAATGTACTTGTATATTTTTTTATTTATCTACAGATACGCAAAAATTCATGTAGTTCTTTCTTGGAATTATTTTCCAATATACATGGTCCGTGGTCTTCATTTATAAGCTTAACAAGCCGTACTTCAAATATACTATTGCCCATTAAACAGCAACAAATTTCTTTATAATTTTTATGTTTTATGTGAACTATAATACTTAATTACTTATTTACTTTATTCTCGTTCTTTTGATGGTACGTTTATAGATTAATTCTTGAAGGACTATAAAATGTGACCCAATTAAATTGTTTCATTACTTCAGAAAGAGTGTCTCGATATTTGACGAGCTTTTTATTCTTGGCGGAATATAATATTTATATTGTCCTCGAAAATAAATAAGATATTTCCAGTTTCCTCAATGAATGTACCTACTCAAAATTTCAACGACAAAATATTTTATTTTTAATTTGCTACGATATGAAATCTACCGCTGCAACTATAAATATATACGAGTATAAGTCGTATACAGATAATTATTTTCTTTCTTCTTCACATTCCATTGTTAGCATTGTAAATCATTGTTTCTAATAATAATGTACATACAAAATAAAAATATATCATTTAAACAATCTTTCTATAAAATTGTGTTATAACATAACCTGACATGGCAAAATGAATAATTATTATATAATATTAATATAATTTTAATAAATACAATAAAATATTTTCATAAGTACCTCCTATATAATATATTTTTATTTATTTATATACCTAATTAAAAAATTATATATATATTATATTAATTATAAAATATGCATAAAACACGATTTTAATTTTATTTTTTAATATTAACATATAATAATACAGAACATTTTTGTCTCTATTATAATTGTTATATTTGTGTGAAATACTGAAATATTTAATTTAAAAACACATAATTTGCATATAAAGTCTTTTATTTATTTAATTTACTACAAGCACTAGAAATATCACACCATGGTGCAAAACACACAACATAACCTATCATAAAATGATGCCCATAAACGCTAAATGGTGCTATAATATAACATATATTTTTTTTTTTATTACAATTACAATTTTTTTTTTTTTTACATGATAAATAGATAATATATTATTACAATATAGATAGATATAGATAGAGATACAATATTCTTATTAATAATATTACAAATATTGTTTTTATCTCTATCTTGTAAGTCACAAATTTAACT
Organism: Tetraneura akinire; assembly: GCA_021307375.1. Classification (NCBI taxonomy): domain Eukaryota; kingdom Metazoa; phylum Arthropoda; class Insecta; order Hemiptera; family Aphididae; genus Tetraneura; species Tetraneura akinire. Next base: position 13,873,057 of record JAIUCT010000001.1, read on the forward strand.
TATTCGGCTTAATGACTACTTTTCCTAACTTTTTTATACTATTAATTTGACTTATTTCCTTTTTATTTCATCATAATGCTTATTACTTAAAATGTTTGTTACTGGATTTTTTATCACGCGATTATCACAACTTAGACTATTACTATACTACCTTCTCAGTCTTTTAATATAGCTTGTATTTATTCTCACCACCAGAGCCGGACTGGGAGCCCACCGGTCTACTGTTCTCAGTAAGCTGGGCTGCTGGGGGCCCAAAAATTCATATTTACAAGCCCAAATTTCTAAAATAAATAAGTTATAATAAATAACGTTTATCATAGTTAAACTTATATACTTAAACCTATTATATATTAAAATGACAATAATTTTGACATTACAGGAGATTAATTTTTAATTATAGTTAATATTTCTTCAAAATCTATCTCTTCTAATCATTGATTATAATCAATGCTTCTAATATGTCTTTTTCCACTGACATAATGAGGAATATATCTAGATGCTTATTAGATAAGGAAGAACGTGGGCGGTTTTTAATTGTTTTCAGTTTACTGAATACTCTTTCACAAATTACTTGACTCACAGTTCACAGATAAGGTCAATATTTATATTCTATGGCAGCATATAAATTTGAATATGTTGGTGAATGTAGATTTAAAGTATAAAGAAGTTTGAAAACACATAACAAACAATTATCACGACTATGTACATCATTATGTTTAAATTATATGTTTTTTTTATTATACAGGTAAGAGGTAACAAAGCAAATAGAAATAATCAATCAATAAAAATAATTCTAAAAATATTAATAAAAATCTCAAAATTTTTTTATTTTTATTATTATAGGCTGTGGCCTACTGTGCTGTAGCATAGTAGCACAGTAGCCCAGTCTGGGCCTGCTCACCACCCCATTATTCTTCCCTTTAACCAGATGTGCCCTATAGGTTCTATTAATTTTTTAACTATCTTACTCTTATACCAGGTTTCAGAAAATTTATCTTGTTTCACCTTCATTAAAATAAGCTTCATTCTTGTTAGCATTTTTATTATAATGCTATAATATTATATATTGCTCGATTGTTTTTTAATATTACCATTTTTTGTTGTTATAAGTATTTTACATTACTGATACCATTGATTATAAATATTATTATTTTTAATCACTAATTGCACAAAAGCATATAGGTAATAGGTAGTGTTTTACTGTTGTTATCTATCTATCTATCTATATATATATATATATATATATATATTATATATATATATTATATATATTTATATATTATATATTAGGTATACCTATTATATTAATATTAGGTATACCTATTATATTATTAAAATGTATAATAATTTTAATGATAACGTACGTGGTACCTACGTCGTACATATAATACTGTTATATATTAAAAACGTTGTGTAATATAAATCTTTAAACCGATAAAAAACAAATAAATTATTTAAATATCATATAGTATTATTGATAATTATGAATAATAAAAGATAAAATTTAATTAATAATTATTATATTTGGTTATAAATGCATAAAAGTAATAAATGATAATGATTCTATATTATTAAATATACAATTTTTATTAAGGAAATCGGAACTTTGAAGTGGTTCTTCTTCATTGTAAGCAAGATTATTTCAATTTCAACGTATTGATTTATTTATTGTATATTTAATATTTACATATATTTAAAATCTAATTAGAATTTATCATAAAAGATTAAAAGTAAGTTATTAGTAAATTATTTAATTTAAAAAAAAAAGTATAAATGAAAATTGCGTACTTGAAATTAATATAAGTACCTAAAAAAATTATTATTTCCTTAAATGGAAAGACTTACTCATATGTGCACCTTAAGTAAGCTAATTGTGAATGCTAAAAAATTATGATCCGGGGTATAATCGTGCAAGAAAAGTAGATACCTACAAATTTTTTTGGTACGTAGGTAAATATTATTACGTATTTTAATAAATAGAATTTTTAGAAATAATAATAATTATATTTTTATATCCGTTTCTACTTACGAGTTACAAGTATGAATTATTATACCTGTATAAGTATACCATACTATACCGTACGAAATCGCCGTCGGCTCATCATCGTTGAACGTTTTATCATGATAATATTATTTTCGTTTTTCGGCGAGCATTTTTACATTTTCTCGTAACTACTCCTGTCTTGAAAATTGCAAAATCGCTTGAAAAATGTACTTACGTATTACAGCCTTAAAATATATAAATTTTTTTTTTCTCCGCGTGTATAGCATTATTCGAATAGTTTAAGGTTTTAATACTTTTTTCGCGTGTTATGTATTTATTTAGATATATTATAATATGAAACGCGAGAAAAAACAAAAAAGGTCTCCGATATGTTGCGTTTACATATTATTATTATTTATAATATAAAAACGTAAAAATAAAAGTGGTTAAATTCACCAGAATAGCGGTCGGCTGTGTTTAATACAATTTAACGTAATCCATAGACGCGCGTTTTTTCTGTTATCATTTTACCAAAAAAAATTATAATATTTTGTTTTCATTCGGAATGTTATCTGTTGGTCGAAATACACGACGCGGTTTAGAAAGCAGTTAGGAAACGCGTAATATAGAAAAATAGAGCCAATAGTAATTTTGGCAATTTACAAATAATTTAACAAAATAACAGGACGGCGGTTAAATGTCGCCAGAAACATAAAAAAAAAAAAAAATTGTCTATAATTTTGAAAATTTAGAATTTTATTATTGATTATTTGATTATATAAATATTTTATCGATGTTTTATCTAGTATACGTAGTAGGTTTATATATAATAATTCAAATATATTAGAGAAAGATTTGAAAAAGATAATATTAAGTATTGCTTTTTCATTGCAACATCTTCGTTCAAAATTATTTATAAAAATGAAAAAAACAAGAGTATACCTTGAAAGCATAAAAAATATTTATAATTTTTATAAATCTAAAAATTTATTAACTGAAAGTGAATGTTGGTGTAGTTTACGGCAAAATAATGACTTGCAATTGCAAAGCATTGACATTACGGATTTACTAGAACATAATATATAGCAAGATATTTTTGCCTAGCATTGCAATTGCATTGCAAATGGAAATATTTTTATCTTTACCAGCTACAAGTTATACATCATTTAGTACTTTACGAAGAGTTAATTTCTAAGTGAAATATTCTAAGTGAAGTTCAGTCAGGTAATGTAGGTATTGATTAAAATAATATACAAAGAATAAAATTTGTATTAAGTATATTTTGGTGTTGTATTTTATTATGCCTTCCCCCCTAATAAATTTTCTACGGACGCCCATGGTCGTAGGCATATAGTCACATCAGGCATTTTATCAAATTCTTATAGGCTGATGGTAAACAAATATATAGTTTTAATACAAATTTACTATTTGCCTAATCATTTGATTAAATATCTAGGCATTTTACTAAACGGCTGTTGTGCATTAGTCAAATAGTAAAACAACTTATTTTGCAGCTGTACGCATTGTAGTCATTGCGATTTATAATTATGAATTATAGTATATAAATATAATATAATTAACTAAAACACAATAATGTTATCGTATATGCATATTATATAAAATTTATTTTACTCGTGGTAAGTAATAGGTAAACAATTTGTATTTTGTAATATTACAGTAATTGGTCAACATTCATTTTAAAAATTTACAATTTCCAAGTCTTTAAAAAATAATATGAATTATTCTAATATTTTATAATAAAAATAAAACCCGTAATATTAATTTATAACTTAATAGTCCGGCCAAATAAATAATCATTATTAGAACTATCAAATCAATAATTTTTTTTTTTTTTAATTATATTTATCGAGTTATAAAAATATAATGAAATTTAATAATTTTTAATTATTAATTTAAGCTTATTTGAAATACAATATTTGTGATTAATTTTAATTAAATTTAGTTAAATTTTATTTTTATACAATTATTATTATTATTATTATTATTATTATTATTAAACGAATATAGTTTGTTATAATTTTTATTCCATGAAATATTTTGTTTGTACCTACACGAAATATAAAATCAAAAGTGTAATCATTTAAAAAGTTCAATAATAATATTATCATTTAGGTACACGTCTTCCTTTGTGCGAACACGAACGCTAACAGCTCACTTGTAGTTTTTTTGGATTCTAGTACTCTAGGCGATAATAATTTTATCACTTCATAATATTTACATAATATTGATTAATTTGTATTATTAGTTGTGCTTTATAACAATATTGAAGAACATTTAATTATAAACAGAAATTATGAAATTATATTTTAATGAATGAAGTTGATGAGGATATACATTTTGTACATAAATTATTATATATAATATATATATATATATATTTATATTATATGTAAAATATAAAAATAATCGCACTATAACTGAAGGGAAAAACAGAATGAGTATCCATAATTTATTTATAGTTATAAATTATTCCTACTTTATACATATAATATTATAATAATAATAAATAATATAGGAAAATAGTAAAAATGTCATACACAATATAGAACGCGATTATGATCGTTGATCGGTTAAATTTGGATGGCCGGTCGGCAGTCGCGTTCGTGCAAGGGAAACGATATCGTACGGTGAATGGAAATATTAGTGGAGGACTGGACGACTGAGATGCCGGAAAATTTCCCGGTGGGACGCTGCACGGATACGTCATAAAATTATTGAAAAAAAATTCAATATTCATTATTGAAAAAACATAAAAGCCCAGAATTGTGATAGGAATCCGGTTAGGTTAGGTTAGGTATGGTATCACGGAAACGTCAGTTTTCACATGACTCAGTTCCTGACTGGACATGGATGTTATCGGGCATACTTAAAACGTTTCAACCGTTCAGATACAGATGTGTGTCCGATCTGTTCACAAGGTGTAGACGACGCAGAACATGCTATGCTGGTCTGCGAAGCATGGGACAGGTGGAGGAGCGAAGTGTACAAATATGTAGGTATAGGTGAGCTTACGGTAACAAACATCGTGACAACCATGCTTAAATCGCAATATAATTGGACAAAAATCTCGGACATGGTAGGTAGAATTATGAAGGAGCGAGAAGCGGAGGAGCGACAACGACAAAGAGCACCTCCATGAAGAATAAGATACAGTAGTTTTAGTTGTTTTCTTGTGGACCGAAGGTCAAAGTTAGGAGGATAGAGCCTCCTGGTTAAATGTAAATATTATATATTGTGATTGATTGCGAATGGGTGTGTCCGATTCGCAACCAAATGATTAGTTTTGTTATTTTACCAAAATAAACGATAGTGACTGGGAGGAAGTATTGCTCACGCAGTTCCCTCCCAGTGACTGGTTCAAAAAAAAAAAAAAAAAAAAAAAGGTTAGGTATAGTTAGGTTAGGTAAATTTTGTCATTTTGTTATTTGTTATTTAATTATTTGTATATAATGTAATATGTTTTGTTTTCATTCAATAAATGATGCCGGCAGGGAGGCAGTAATGGGGAAACCTAATTCCCTCCCTGTCCAGCGGTTTCATTATAAAAAAAAAAAAAAAAAAAAAAAAAAAAAAAAAAGGTTAGGTATGGTCAGACTTCTTATAACGAGTTTAAAAATAAAAGTGTCGTTTGTATTATGGCATATTTTATTATCCGAACGATTAGTTTGATTTTAATCTATTAGTTTTTTGTATGAAAGATATCAGTGTATGCGTGTTTTTTAATTTTTATTGTAGTAAAAATAAAAATTATAAATTTTATATAACATAGAGAGAGATTTGTATGAGTAGTTCCTAATAATGTATTCTAGTGAGAGGAGTCTTGTCATCGGTTTCTTTGAACTGTACGTTTTAATAACATTATTATGATGTATAATAACAACGTATAATAATATTAGGTATATAAAATATTATATGCGCGTACGACGTGGGTCTGTTATTGAATTCATGCGAGTCGCATTCCCGCGTTAATACTGATTACAGCTATTATCGTCTGAATATTGTTATTTACGGTAATTTAATAATAATAATAATTATAATTATTATTATTATTATTATTATTATTATTAGTCGATTATTTATTACGCGTGCTTTTTCGTTATAACGGCGATTGTATTTCTCCGGAAACGGCCCATAATAAAAATATCCAACGACCTTTGATTAAAATAATTTATAAGTTTAGAATAATAAGTAAGTATTAATATAATAATATTATTTTAATACTAAGAATATTCTGTGACAATATTATTTTGATATTGTATACGTAGAAATAGTGCGTACAGTGTAGGTACACGTATCGATAATGTGAAATAATAAAACGTTAGGTAATAATAATAATAATAATTTATAATTACCATAATTATTATTAATAAAATCGGGATGAAAATATTTAAAAATCGTATAATACAAAGCAAACAACAACACAACAATAAAAATATCTAATAATAAAATTATTAATTATTTTAATAATAGCAAATTAGCAATAGTAAAATGATACGTTTTGATTGATAGGAGATGGAAGGGGAAAAACAAAGGAGATTAGATTATAATAATTATAGTAGTGGCATTTGCCGTCGTGCGTCGTTGGTCGTCGTCGTGGTTTTAACCGCGAAAGGTTGGACGGGATTGGTGGCGGTGGCGGCAGCGTTGGAGGAAACGAGACCGGCAATGCGTATTGCACTATTGCGGTACACGAGTCAGTGTTTGTCCGCCATTCGACGAGTGTTTGTTGTTTTTGTTTTCGTTGTCGGCGCTGCCGATAATCGCGTGTCGTATATTTCGAGATCAAAAATAATTTTCCCGCAAAAAACCGCGCGCAATGTGTGTTGTGTAACTGCCATTCGCGCGCGAAGATGTAAATAATCGAAGTGCAGTTTATATTATATAAATACCCAATATTGTTGTAAATTTTATTTATTTATTTTTATTAACCTTCCTTTCAAGAACGACAACTACAGACGTTTTGGTGTTAAATGTGACCCAAGTGAAGAAGTTGAACTTTTCGACACAATCATGTTCCGGTATCGACTGCGATTGTTGTGGACACTTTACTTGATCGTCTATAACGGTATGAATTTTTTTTTACTACTTTTTCATCAGGTATTCACCTGTGCTCATTTGTGCTGGATTAGGTAGTGAAGATGTTAGATTAATTTGGCATTTTAAAAGTGTACCATCAATTAAAAATGTTGATAGTGCAAACGCGAGCTGGTTAAAAAATGCATTTTCCAATTATTTATTATATTTCATTAATACTAAAATTTAGTATTAGATTAAACAATATTTAATATCGTGGTGTACCGTAAATTGATCTCGGACAATAATTGGTCGCGGTAAAATTGATCGTATGTAACAATTGATCGGCGAATAAAAAAAAATCTTTTTAAATATAAAATTTTATAAATTAATACATGTTACATATTAAAATTTTTGAATACATGTTATAATTTTTAAAAACTATTTTTAATATTTTTTATATTTAGTTTTATAGTTTGTGTTCATCATGAAATTAATAGTGAATTATAATTTACCTTGTACATATAAATATAAAATAATAAGTAATATAAAATATTACTTTCCGTTTACATAATATAGGTAGGTACATATTAATGCAGATAATTATCATCTGACTATCGTTGTCTATTGTAAAATAATATATGAATAAATAGTAGGTATATGAATTTATCGGGAAATTTATTATATTAAATCAAAAGCCTTTTTTAACATAATTTATTATGAAAGATAAAATTTAGAGTGCTAATTTAGAAATTGGATCCTATGTATGTATAGCTCTAAAATACGTGTATTTAAATAATTGCGCCGCTGTTCGTATGAAATAAATAAAGTAAAATTTTAAACATGAAATTGAAGAGTATCATCAACATAAAACATATTATTGAATATGTTCCATTATTTTATTAATTATCAAACTTATACAATATAGAAAAAATTAACTGTACTTATATAGGTAAACCATTGCATTCGAAAAAATGATTCTGAGCAAAGTTCAGTCAGATAATGTGGGTATTGATTAAAATTATGACATTTTTTATTAAATTTTTTTAACGCAAAATTTTATCACACATATAGGGACCATATAGGTATACATATAATACATAAATGAAAAATGAACACCCTATAAAATTTTCAAGTCTCGAAGTTCAATATAAATGCTCATAAAATCCCTAACCTAACCTAAATGCCAATATTATAAAATAATTTGTCAATTTTATTTATAAATATTGAAATATAATAGTAAAAATCCATATAAATACTTTAAATATTAATTTTACTGAAATTTCAACTTTAAACAGCTTTAAAAAAAAATTGACACTAGAGTTTTTTCTAATATTTTGATATGATGTTAAGTAATGTGTAAGTATACTTCAATACAATTTTCAGACCTTAAATCCCAAAAATTGCATATTTTATCAAACAATATATACGTACATAAAAACGAGAATTTTACGAAATATTCAAAGTCCTATACTTTGTAGAAAAAATAATATAACGGTTCCAAAATTTTACCACATATATATAGTACTTTTGTGAAGACCCAATCAAATTTTCAAGTCTCTAAGTATACAATTGCCTGAGTTATCGTAAAATAAAAATTCGTCGAAATTTCAGTTTTCGTGAAAAATGCCGTTTTTCGTCGTCTTTTTTACCGCTTAGGATCAATTTTGAGAAATTCGAAACATGACCTAAATAAAGTACTAGCTAAATTCATTTTCCAATCGGAAAAATTATGCTATTTGTGAAAATCTTAGTATTATTCGGGTAATAAAAGTGTCTTCAGAATAAAAAAAAAGTTGTCATTGGTGTGGGTAGGACGGGGGGGGGTAGGATATGAGTGTGAAGCGGTGTGAAGGAAATAGTGTTGTATCTTGATTAAAATTTAAATGCAATGATAAATCATCGCATTCGAAAAACTATTCTGTTTGTAGTTCTATCTGATATTGGCAGTTTATGGACTCATTTAAGGATTTTTATGGGAACTTAATTATGCCATTCGGATGGGTATCAAACTATTAACGATGAATGACTAATGTAGTAGCAGACAAGTAAATTAGGAGACTATAATATTAAAAAAAAAAAAAAAATAAAACTACTTATAAAAGTGATGTGTTGATTACATTTACTGTGTTCACTTCACATACCACTTTACATTATATACGTGATAAAATATTGGAACTCTTACGTTTATACTTATCTGAATTTAAATTAGTATGTATTTTAATAAATATGTGAAAATTTTAATCAATTATTTAAAATAAATATCTAACAATATTATCCTCGATATTATCTGACTAGATAATCTACTCGATAATCTATTATCAGAAAAGTTTTTTCGAATGTGAAGATCTATCATTCCGATTACCTCAAATAGCATATTATTATTATGGTAAAGAATATTATTTAGTTTGTTATTTTGGTCATTTCAAAGTCAAAATGGAGCTTGCCTGATAATTATCAAAAAATGACGTCGGCAATATTCATGGATATATAATTTTGATGAGAACGATTTCTAAAATATTTTACGATAAATCAGAAAATAATGAACTTAGAGACTTAAACTTTATTGTGTATGCACAACACACATAAGTTTATTTTTTATCCTTAATAAAATTTTGTAACTTCTATGTTTATTATACCTATAGAACTTTGAAGACTTTTAATATTCTTATTTTTTTCTTTATAATATTTGAAAAATTGGCAATTAAGTTTTATGGTCTTTACATTTTATAAGACCTTAAGAACCTATTGCTTATATCAATTAGATACTTAACTTGGTTCTGAAATATTTTGTAAACTTCAAGTCCCAATTTTTTATTGCTGTTTAAATTTAAATTTTTTATTGAAATCAAGAAATTGTGATATGTTATAGCTTCTTATTTTTCTAAATAATGTTTAAAAATATTGTTAATTTTGGGTTTACAAATTTTATTTAGGTTTTACTTTAAATATATATTTTTTTATAACAGTTTAAAGTTAAAAAAAGAAATGATTGAACTTTTTTCAGAATTATTTCAACCGAAATACATCACTATATTTTCTATAGCTGTATCATTTCCAACATTATTATGTGTTTTGTAAAATGCTTATATAATTTTTTCATACACCTTTCTAAAGACCTATTTATTTTGAATTTATTAAAAATTGCTTTGGTGTAATAAGTAATCTTAACAATCATCAAATCATAGAAATACCCGGGGAAATACCTAGTATGATTTACCTATATGATTTATACATTTTTGGTGATAAAATAATATTATACAAAATATGAATAGGTATGTGTTAATGTTTTATATAGGGCCCATGTTTTTATTTTTTAATTGTGGGCAATATTGTCTTTATATCACAATGTTACTGATTTTGAAACATTTTGATGGAATAAATTTTGAATAATAATAAATTTGGTTGCGTTGTGGTAGGATATAGCCCCACTCCCGGCCCCACTAGATGCAGGTAGGTCGATGTATACCAAACGGAATAGGAGGAGTGGTGCTAAACTTTTATCGAACTTATCCATCATGAATACCTCAGGATTTATGACCTTTTATAGTTTTATGCTTATGTAGTCGGAAAAGTTGCAAACAACTATTGGAATCATCTACTTTCATAACAATATGATACATCTTGTATAAACTTTATAGGTTTTGTATAATTTAAAATTGCATTGTTGTTCTAAATCTATTTTATTTAAAGCCTGATATAAAGTATTCACTAAAAAATAAATAATATTTTATGGAAAAATAGATATAAATATATATTAGAGTTACTTATGTGTTTTGTTGGTTTTATAAAAAATATTTTTATTTGGTTAATATTAATGTAAATCTAAATAGTAAGTTGATTGTTTTATTGTTGAACTAGATTGTTACATTGTTGGTAAATTTATCTTATTAAAGACGTTTAATATAATTATATAGGTAGTTATCAATAAAAAGTTTTTGTTTTGCTTCTTGATATTTATTGAATCTTTTTATTATTTGTCTAATTATAATTTATATTATTTTTTAAAAATACATCAGAATAAAAAGTTTAATTTGATAAACTTAATGTGTAAAAATAACATAAATAACATTTAACCCATAAACATGCGTATGGGGCCAGCAGATACAGCAAATTCTGTCTTTGAATCTCTTTTTGGGCTGATAATTATTAAATTGTCATAAGTACTTAACTAAATTAAATTAGATTTGTAAAAAAAACTATTTTAATGAAATATTTATTAATTACCAAATGATACAATATAATATTGTGATAGGTATTTAAAATTGACTATAAAATAAATTAAATTATGGGGAGGATTTCTTCAATAATTGGGACAAATTTATTTTCTGTTGGCATTTGTGGAATTTTTTTTATTAAATACATAATTTTTCAATGATATAATGCATTGTGTATTTTAAGTTAAAGTTATATAGACGTTTCGCAGTTTAAGCTTCGTTATAAACGGTTGAACATTGTTAATACAATACTTACATAGATTTGGATTGTTTTATTTAGTTCTATGTTTTTAAAATATAGTTTTGTGCATTTAGATTATATGTTACAAAACACCACGATAAACCTAAAGTTCTGAATTCTGATGTCATTTACCCTATATTCATAAATTAAATTTAGCATGGTTAGTTTAGGTATCCTGGTAATGTGCTATAAAAATAAAAATAAAATATTTATAAATTCAAGAAAATGAATTGAAGACTATTTCTCGGGATCAGAAAATTTATGACTTTGGTTCTTATGATTTATGAGAAGACTTTCTTTTTTTTCTGTACTATATCTATAGTTATAGTATGTATATTTGTATAAGTTACGGAAAAATTTTAATTTTGTTAATTTTGAAATTTCTGATTATATCATTATTGTTGATATTTATATACGATTATTAAAAATTTCACCCTGATAATGTAAGTTTACTTATAAAGTTTTGGTAAGGAGAATATGTTTAAATATTTAAAAAACCAAGAGTTATAAAAATCGTTTGAATTCCCATATAATAATTGTATGTAGAGTATATTGTGAGTTTGTTTTAATGTTCATTGATCATTCAAAGTATAAGTGTACTAGTTTTTTTCGTATCGCATCAACTTTATTTTTTGTACTAGAAATATTATTTCGAAAGTCCCAGGATAATCACACTTTTCGTTTTATAACTCGCATAACAACTTTTACGTTATTTTTTCAATACATAACAAAAAACAATTTTTGAGGGACTTAACGAACATATTCCATTATAATTTACTTTTAATAAATAAAGCGTAAATAATTAGGTCATTTATCTAATTTATTTGGTGAAAATATAATAAAATATAAAGTCATATCTACGATGAAAAATTTAAATAACAACAAAGCGATGCTCACATACGCGTACTGTCCATTTAGAAGATTCAATTTTCTATTGAAAAAATTATAGTTTGAGAATTTCAATATCTTATGTAAATATGGATAAACAGTTAGAGAAAAAAATGTTTTATAAAAATTGCTATTGATCATAATAAGATGAGCTGATACTCCTGCCGCAGGTATATACATATAGGTGTGCAAATCATAGTATTTAATTATAATTATAATTTGAATGCAATGATAAACCATTGCATTCGAAAAACTATTCTGAGCAAAGTTCAGTCAGATAATGTAGGTATTGATTAATATATTGCCGTTTTTTAGTCATTTTTTCGTCGTTTTTTCTAACGCATAGGGTCAACTTTGAGAAATTCGAAAAATGACCTAAATAAAGTACCAAGAACATCCACTTTCCTACCGGAAACATATGCTATTCATGAAAATCGGACCATTATTTAGGGTAGTACAAGTGTCTTCAGACATAAAAACAGAAAAATTAAATTATCAATTTTAAACAGTTATAAAAAAAAATTGAGACAATGAATTTTTCTACCATTTTGATATGATGAATTCAGACATAAAAAAAAAAAAAAAACGGCGTTCAGCCATTTCTCAACCTGTCCACGGTATGCCTGGCTACGGTGCTTAACACTTAGGTAGCTTTCGGGAATGTAACGCCGACTACACCACACGTCACCCATAGTTTTTGTGAATGCCGTTTTTTCGTAATTTTTTTCATATTTTCGTTTAGACTAAATATATCAACTTTAAACAGCTATAAAAAAATCGAGACTAGGGATATTTCTAATATTTTGAATTAATGTTAAGTAATATATAAATATACTTCAGTAAAATTTTCAAACCGTAATGCCAAGAATTGCCAATTTTATCAAACATATACAAAAAAAACGAGAATTTTACGTAATATTCAAAGTCTTATATTTAGTAAAAAAAATTAACGTATCAGTTTCATAATTTTACCGCATATATATAGTAGCTATGTGAATACCCAAAAAAATTCTCAAGTCTCTATCTTCAAAATTGCCTGAAATATTGAAATCGAATTGGTCGAAATTTCAGTTTCCGTGAAAAATGCCGTTTTTCGTCATTTTTCGTTGTTTATTCTACCGTTTAGAGTCTTTTTGAGAAATTCGAAAAATAACCTAAATAAATTACCAACTACATCCACTTTCCTACCGGAAACATATGCTATTTGTGATAATCGGAGCATTTCGGGTAGTAAAAGTGTCTACAGAATAAATAAAAAAAAAAAAAAATCACACACCATTGTAAAACTAATACATTCTTTGCTTCGCTCAGAATGTAATAGACACATCATTGTAAAACCAATATATTCTTCGCTTCCCTCAGAATCTAAAATTAGTACCAGCGTACAACTATTATTTCTGAAGCAATATTATAAGTATATTTTATACTAATTAAAATGTATTATGTTGTTTTATTTATTCTTGTTTTGCCATTGTTCTGTCGATAATTATTGCCTATTGGTATTAGGTACTTGAGGGTGTTTAGTTAATAGTTAGCTTTAAGAAACCTACATTTATAGAGTATAAAATGTTGATGAAGTATGTTTGTTAATTAAATTAATAAATTATTTTTAAGTTTTAACTAAACGTTATTTATTTTTCGAGGGTTTGTAGTATGTTGTTTGTTGCTGTATAATCGTATTTATTGTATTTGAACTTGTTAAATGCTTTTTAAATGTTAATGCTTGTTAATGTATATTACAAATATACAAATTATTAAATTTAATTAATTTTTGAAAAAAAGTACATCACATTTCATGGCATATAATTATTATAATTTATAACTTATAGCATAAATTTGATATAAGAATACATTGTCTATTTTAGTCTCGAAAAACATACACATTAGAAATGAAATAACTAAGTAATTCTCCCAGGAATTCTCATAATTTAAAGAAAAATTAATAGAGAAGATAGGATATAGCTGTTGTGGAAGGATAATGGTTAAAGATGAATACTTTGTATTATAATTAAAACTTAAAGCAATAATACATTTTAACATTCGATGATATGATTTTGAGCAAAGTTCAATTACATATACAGATGCATAAAGTGATTAAAATTTTGACATATTTAGTAAAATATGTAACTTTACTTATATTTAAAAATTAGTGTAATAACTCCAAAATTGTATTATATATGCAAAATACCTATGTGTCTTGAGAATACTTAATACAGTTTTAATTTAAATAAATCCTTGTAATTTTAATTCATAAAATATGTAAGATCAACATCGTAAAAATTTTAGTTTCCGTAAATTTTATTGTTTTTCTTTAATTTTTATAGAATGTTATGTTGAGTATGATTTATTTAAAGTTTTTTTTAATTATTGTAAGGTATTGTTAATTAATAAATTATTAGTAACATATTTTATTGTTTGTATTTTAACATCTATATCGATTAATATAAAGTTTAATACCTATATTAAATTATAACCTCATAAATATTTGGTAAAACTCCACGTCCGAATTTTTGATATGTGTTTAACATTAAGAACAGTAAGAAAATTTTCTGAAACGTATTCCGGTATCCGGTTTCTAATATTACGTCGAAAAACTAAAGTTTATGTTTGTAGAGTTTTGAGAATAGAAAGTTTTCTAAACTTTGAAACTTCTTTGTGGTCACATACTTAATGACCACGGAAATCGCTATTGGGATGAGCTACATTTCGGAAATGGTTTAAGAAATATAAAGTAATATTTAAAGAAACGCAAATATTACAATGCGTATCTAATAATAATAAAATAATCTATTACTTATATTTTTAGTTTAATTATAATTATAATTTGGTTTTTGGTTTCATAATTAGAATATAAACTAATTTCGGGACTAATTTTTATATTTTTTTTTATAAATTATAATATCTTCTGGTGGCAGGTCTTTGGTGTAGAAAATAAATAAATTTAGTAATTTACCATTCATAGCTTGCTATACAGCATTGCATGCTGTATGCGAATATCTTATGTGGCTTTTTTGAAAATTCTCGTGTTTCGACGTCGTACAATTGTCAAACTCATAAAACGTCGTCGTTTCGTCGTTTTAACGCTTATGACGACCGATCTCACACGTTATTCTAGTATATCCAGAGCTTAAAGTGGGAAGGAAGTGCAGGGGTACTCAAATACCTTAGACATTTTGAGCGTTCCATGCTTTTTTTATAAAATGTAAAAACCATAAATTAACACAATTACAACACATCAACACATTAAAGAATAATATAAGTCCTACCTATAACCTAACCGATAGTGTGATATAGAACCTTACAATAAAATATAATACGTATATTGTATATATACGAATTTATATATTATTTTCTATAGAAAATTTATCAAAAATCAAGATTTTTTCTAAATGGGTGCATATAATTAATAAAACAAATAATAATTATCACTTTATTACTTTGTTATTGAGCGTTCCAGCGAACCTCTTTAAGTAGTTGATTAAAGGGGACGCTTTTTTTGTGCTGTCACAGGTAGTAGGCGTCCCCCCTCAGATTAACCCCTGAGTATATCGATGTCAAGAGTATTATCAATATTCATAATAATTATTCAATCGTTTTGCATTTGGCCTTAAGCTTTTTTTCATAGGTTTAAGAAAATTTTTAAACAATACGAAAAATTACTCAATTAAGTACCAACCACTTTTACTATGAAACATAGCGTTTTCATACAAATTAAAAAAACTCATTACTCGTTTATTGGTTTATACAGGGGTTTATACTTATTAAGCAAAACCTAAATGTGTGACTAATAGTCTTTAATTATGTAACAATCTGTGTAATTTGTGTTTTAGTATATTTAACATAATTTTTATATTGCATATTTAAAATTTAAAGAAAATCTTAGAGAAATTATTATTTAATTTTATTTATACATAATCTGTTGTGTAATATTATATTTTTTGATAGATTAATTATTATAATTTTTATTGATATTTAAGTTGTATTTTTATTCAGTTTAAATGTCAAATGCCTTCTTTTTACTGTTGGATATTTTTCACTTCAATTGTTTTTCGTTTTTCGTAAACTCAATTTTTCGGTTCGTATGATGGTAACTTAACATCGTAATTATTATTGTTCAGTCATCATTCGTAGCAGCGTTTTAACCCTTTTTTGTTATCGTCGTTGTTATTACGCGGTCAATGTACACAATGCCCTATGTAATAATATTAGGGGTACCGGACACGGTTCCGGTGCAACTTGGTTTCTCATTTTTTCCATCCATCCTTTTTCACCTCTATTATTGTTATTATATTACCAGGTTTGGTTTTGTTGTTATTATTTTAACGACGAAATCCGTTTTAATTACGGTCAACTTTGGACAAAAGAAACGCGTAATAAAAGTATAAAAGAGTATACAGGAAGAGAAAGGAAATTGCACTTCGTTCACTTTGTGAGACATAAAACTAATAGTAATAAGTTGTTATTTTTATTTGAATAAATCACACTAAAATTTTCATTGGAGAAAAATTGACTTTATAATGTTTAGATATCAGTTTATAGATATTTTATAAATATTAATTTTACATTTTAAATTTATTACTTAATAAATAATTTTATAATTTGTTCGTGGTTATTATGTAGTGCGTATTTTATGGGTAGTTTATATATAATGACATATAACTGCAAATTATTAAGTTGTAATATTCGTTTTATTATAATTTAAGCGAGTTTGGCAGACCAAGTGGTTCGTAAACTTTATATTTGTTTCGTAATGCGTAATTATACTAAATGTGAATATTTTCTTTTTTAATTCGTTGCTTTTTCATTTACTAATTTATTCTTTGATTTATTTATCCTCTTCTTTTAATATGGAGATTCACGAGTGAAATTAATTTTTTATAATAGTAATAGTTAGTTAGTTATATCTACAATTTTAACCTAGAGAAATAACATTATTTTGACTTTGGTGCTGTCGTGCTGATGTAGATTATTTCTCTCTTAAAATTTTATTATAAACTTTCATAAATATACAAATTGAAATTTTCTTTTTAAATCTATTCAACTATTAATATTTTATTATAAATAGGTAATAATTATAAAAATAAAAATAATTGTAAATTATTTTTAATTCTGTTTTATAATGAAATTCTTAATTTATAATTTATACAGTATGATGGTTAAAAAAAAAAGTCCATGTTTTTAGTTACAGGTGTATTATAAAATTTGATGAGACGTTTTTACCTATATATTTTGTTGATTCAATTTTCTATTGATTTGTTGTATTTTTTTCGTTATTAATAACATGTAATAAATAGATTATTGATTAATAATAAATAGGTCTGGGATATCTTCATAATAATACAATAAATACTTCGCTAAATACTTTTAATTTATTCAGTACTTATTGAATTATAATAATTAAAAAAATAAATTTTTTTACATTTAAGAATACAATTTAACATTTTAAAATTATTATATGAATTCAAATTTAAATTTTTAATTATTTTAATTTTATATACCTATGAATCTCAGTACCTATTTCATTTTTACATTACATATTATATAATGATATATACGTCATAGACAGTTCATTGCCAAATGGTTTAAAAATGTTTTTAACTTGTTGCTTTTATTTTGATAGTGGTACTGTGCAGATTTGAGTACTTGATATATTATCGTATCAACTATCGTATACTATCGTGATTTAGAGTTGTGGTTAAGAGATGTTTACGTGACGATAGCAAATCCTATATTGTAAAGAAATAATAATAATGATAAAAGAAAAAAATAAACTATGCTCTTTGGTGCGTGTTTTATTATTGTTGATTATAATGGTCCTTTTTATGTCGTATACAGTAGGGCTGAATAGCCAATTAATTTTAAGCTTATATTATTATATGTATAAAGTTAAAGACGTTTCTTGTACTCATCCTAACCATTTAATTTACGTATATTTACCGCTGGTTGGACAAACGGAAAAACCACATACACTGTGCTGTGTGCTTGGTAATAATGGCTTGAAATTTAATTTCATGGGTTTTGATTCCATTGGAGAGAGGTAGTTTTTGAGAGGGTTAAGAGGGGGATGAAACCTTGAGTCGTACCCCCATTTTAAATATTCATGAGATTAAATTGTTGTAGATTGCTGTTTTTTGCTCCCGGAATCGACGTCAACGATGATATCGATTGTTCAGAATACTCTAAAACTTTTGGAAACGTAATTATGTACACATTTTCGTTTTATATTCGAATTGGAGCGTTTTAGTGTCATTTACATAGGTCACAAACATTTTTACGAAGCGTGTTTGAGGGCACTCTAGGGGCGATTTTGTACGAGGCCTGGATTTGAAATTCGTAATTGGACAACCAAAAATAATATTCATAGCTTGATTAATAAATTCAGATATCTTAAAGAAAACAGTTCCAGTTTGTTTGTGTTACATCGAAAGTGTAGATGATGATTACGTTTATTTCCTTTAAAAAAATAAGAATTAAACTTCTTGAATGTTTTAACGTTGAAATTACTTTTAAGTACCTACTAAATATAAACAAAAACTAATTAGGTATTTATGTGTAAATATATTTTATGACCTATAAAGTTATTATGCAAAGGTATTTCTATGTTTTCTGATGTTTATAAGTTACAAAGAGTAAAAGCATACTGCATATGCCTATTTGTTTATATTGAATTCTTATAATTACTTAATTTTTTGTTTTTTGATATTTGTATTTTATGTTTGACATACAATATTATTAATCGTGGTTAAAATGAATTTTTCTAATAATATTGCTTCTAATATTTTATAGTAATGTTTACCTTATATATAAATATTAAATTATTTACATATTATTTTGAATTAATTTATCATACTTACATTATATGATATAACCCGTAGGAAATTAATTTCATTTTGATTGATTACAAATTGACAAATTATTAAAAAAAAAAAAAATGGCAATAATTCGTTTATATTGTTGAAATGTTTTTGTGAAAACATTTGTTTTTTCCAAAATACAATATTTATAAACTTGTATCTATAGTATAAAATGTGCAATATATCAATGTAAAAAAAAAAACTTGTATTTAATAAAAATTATAGGACTAACAATTACGCTAAAGCAGATAATCGTTGTTTTAATATTCTAATGACAGTTTATCATACAACATTATGTACATTTATAACATGTCTACGGCGAGTTCAGAGTGGTTAAGAAACATTTTTTAGCTAATAAGAGGCAAGTAAAAGCCTACAAAAAAAAAAGGTTTATAGATGTAGATAAACTAATTTATAAGTTAGTGATTTATGAAAATCGTACTACATTTTTAAAGTGTATAGCACATAATTGAAATATGATGAATTAATATCACAATGATAATATAAATATACTTTACATGTAACTAACTTAATGTACCTGTAACTGTATGTGTACTTTTTATATTAAATATAAAAACTTAATTTTTTTTTAATACACAATCGATAATATTGTGTCACGTAACTTTTGTAATATCGTGGACTATAACTATTTTAGTCATTTGAACGCAGTTTATGTGTGTCTCTCTATACGAATTTCCACTAATGACCGTGTTTCACTAATGACTATTTCTAAGTTCCGTATTTTCCTCAAAAAGAAAAAAAACATTTCTTTTTCAATGACAGTTATAATACTTAGGAATTTGAACTTAACCAACGGTGGATATCTTTGTCCATGGTTCTAGCAGCTTTTGCTTACATGGTAGGGCGGTGTGGCACTGTATAGTGCAAATGTATGGACTTAAGCTTCTCCTCCTTTCGTTTAGAATGATACAGAATTATTCGGTGCACACCGAAAATCGACCCAGCGGTTCAATAAATTATCCTCACTAAACCTTTTTTGACGCAAACGATTCCGGCTGTTCGGTTTCTTATTTATATTGTATTTATTAGCCGCAAAACGTCATTTTAGATAACGTCGTTGATAATCCTACGCTCCACTCCATGAATTTTCCGGATGAACTACATCCCTTCTTCTTTTTTCTTTGTAGAAAACCTCAGTGACTTCAGGAGGATAAGCGTGTTTTGTCTGAAAAAAATATACACAGCTTTCCAGGTTGGCTTATACCGAACAACTCACCTCAGCCTAAAAAAAAAAAAAAAAAAAAACATTTATATTACCTAGGTAATCCAATTTAGAAGGTATTATCAAATTTACACAATTAACTATACATTAGTTAATAATTTATAATATATATATTATTTTTAAAATATATTAGTTAATATTATTGTGAATATAGTAATGTCTATCAAATAATTGATTACAATTTTTTATAAAAATAGGAATGCATATCTTAAGTACTCGTATATTAGATTTTACATTAATTAATTATATTACGAATTGCACTAATACAATTTTTGAAAGAAAATAATATTTTAAGTTTTGTCTGGAATTGTTTATTCAACGTATTATTTATTTATTATTGTTTTTAATTGTGTAAAGTGTAATTATGTCCTCTGTGAATTAAGAGAAACGTGATAATTGAAATGTGTGTTAACTAGTTGTATTTCAATTTTTAAGTTTTTTTACATCTATGTTTTTTTTCAAGTGATGTCATTATAACAGCACGACCATGGTGGTAATATCACTGAAATTTATAATTAAATTAGGTTTTTCACATGTAGAGGGGAAACACAATTAGGCTGGCGCGATTATAAAATCTTGTGCGACCAAACAACTAGGTACTAGGTACTAGGTAACCAGGTGTTTGCCAAACAACGCGTAACTCAAAAAGTAATAAGCAAGGGAAGGGATACAGGTGTAGATAATGTTGAATATTGATTAACATTTGAATGCAATGATAAATAATTACATTCGGAAATACGACTTTGAGCGATGTTCATCAGATAATATATGTATTGATTAAAATTTTTATATTTATCAGTATCTATGTTCAATATATTATATACTCATAAAACCCATAACTTAGTCATCTAAATACCTAAATCTGACAGTAGGTACTTCGCTTAAAATCATTTTTCGAATATAATCAAATGTTAATCAAAATTAAACATTATCCTTTAACACCCGTATCCCTTTCCATGCTTTTTTATACTATAAATAGCTATATAAAAAAAAATCCTTTATGTAATAATTAATTCACAATTAATTGGAACTGAGTTAAGTAAAATGTATTTTAGCGTCAATAAAATTATAAAATTTTTTTGTAAATTTTATTTAACATTATTATAAAATACTGAAATACGAGTATAATAAGAAGAATGCTTATAAATACTTTAAATATTGATTTTACATAGTAAATTCTACAACAGTATCCTTTATACTTCCCTTTTAATATTTTAAACAGCTACAAAAAAAAAAAAAAAAAAAACTTAAATGAATTATTCACAATTAATTGGAACTGAGTTAAGTAAAATATATTTGAGCTTAACAATATTTTAAAAATTTTTTAATTTTTTTTGTCCTTTTTATTAATCATTATTGTAAAAGTATTGAGAAATAATAAGAAGAATACTCATATGGATTTAATAAATATAAAATCGAGAATTTTAGGACATATTTAAACTCGTATTTAAAGTTCTATATTTTGTAGAAAAATTAACGTAAAGGTTCCAAAATTTTATCACGTATATAATTTACCTATGTGAACACTTAATACAATTTTTAAATCTTCAAGTTTAAAATTGCCTGAGTTATCGTGAAATATTGAGATCAAATTCGTGGAAATTTCAGTTTTCACCAAAAATGCCTTCATCTTTTCATTATGTTTTGGTCGTTTTGTCTATTGCATGGTGCTAATTTTGAGAAATTCGAAAAATGATTTAAATAAAGTAAAAACTTTATGTGGACACATCCACTTTCCAACCTAAAATAGAATGCTATTCGTGGAAATCGGAGTATTATTTCGAGTATAAAAAGTTTGTTCATATATAAAATCAGAAAAAAATGACATACATCATTGTAAAACCCGAGGTAAAACCAATACATTTTTCGCATCGCCCAAAATCTAAAATAAATTGAATTCATTATGTAGTATATTGGTAATTGTTAATAGGCATTACTGTTTTTTGACAATTTACAGTATTATACAAAATAAAATAACATTGTATATAATCAATAATTAAATTTATTATCATAATTATTATGAAAGTTAAACTCAATTTTTGGATTCTACTTTAAGGAATTCCGTTTCTAATTAGACTATTACCTAATTATTTCTAATTAGACTTATCTATTTGAAATCATTCTACTTATTTCAATTCCTTGATTATCCGAAGTAGGAATATTTTATGTTTAATTTTTTTTATAAATTAAATTTATTTTTAGTACCTATTTTCCTATTTAAATATATTATCTAACGTATTTTCTAATTATTATTTATTAATCTGATTACATTTTTTTAATAAAATGTATAATAACATGATTTCATTATTGTTTTGATTTTTTTTTTTTAAATAATGATAAATATATAAAATATTTTAATTCCTATAATAAGCTATATTATTTATTTTACATTTTAATATTTTTATACTTATATTAACTTGCTATAATTCATTGGGTGGTAGAATGATATGGATACCATTTTTCTTCCATTACCTCAATTTATTGATGTTATGAAGCAATAAGAATTTTGAAAATTGATTTGAATTCAATATGAATGACATATGCATTAACCCTGCATTTTATCCTGCCATAGTATAATATTTAGTACGATTGGAGTTTCCAACAATATAAAAGATATTACATTCTCCCAAATAATCATTTACTTTTCACACAGCAACAGTGCTTAATAAAAAAAAAAAAAATGATAAATTACCATTACCAAAACATGACTCCCCTATGAAACTGGGCGTAACCAAGAGCATTAAATAATCATTTGTTTATAGTAATTAATATAATATGATCTATATTTTTCTAGTTCACCAAGAATTTTTAGCCAAACTAGCTGATATTAAACTATAGATAACTTCTGACTTTCAATAAATTATTCTATTATTTGAGAATATTTTTCAACCGATTTCCTTTTCTTTGTTTTTTAGCTTTTTTTTTTATTTCTATATGTTTTGATTCTTCTATTTATTATTCGTATTGTATTTTTAATTGCTCTTAAATTTAATAATTTTTTATGTCATGTATTAAATATGATATATTTGTAATTATTGATATTAAATTAAAATTATCTTCAATGTATAATGTAAGTACACAAATTTAATAAATATTAAATATCTATATTTATTAATTATTAAATAAGAATAGACAACAAAACTGATTTGTATGTAAAATTTAATTTTGATTTATTTATACATTTATATTTATTTATAGGTAGGGTAGTAATTAATAAAATTATTTCAGAAGTTTGATGTATTAAAATTTAAAATATAAATAATACGAATTTTCAATGATTTATTTCATCTATAAAATATTTTTTATTAATAATAAACATGACTTGCTGAGATAATATAGAGAAAATGAATATATTCTCAAATATTAGTCCTTCTTTTTCGAGCTATTTTCTAATAATTAAAATATGATGTCTCGTATGATGTATTATACACATCGAGTATAGTTAGTAAAAAATGACTGTGTGAACAAAACCATGAGCACCATGTGTGCAAATTGACTATGTTTTTGAAAGATGTTAAGTAATTTAAATGTTTTACATACAGCATTTTCGGTTGTTTTAAATAAATATTTAATGAAATAATAATATTTATCTTCCTATTTTATAATAGTTATATTTATATTCTATATCTATTCTTATAATAATACGAGTAGTTTCTATTTCTTTTGAATAGAAATAATTCAGTAATGTGTTTTTATTTAATTAATTAGTATTAATTCTAATTTTCTTTTTTTAACTAATATAATTTTATTATATAATTATAATAGTCGATTTTAAATTGCTTTCTTTAATTTTAAATGTATAGTTTTGGAATATGTTTAAAACATACATGAACATGATCATATTGATATACTGTTAAATTATTTTAATAAAATTAAAATTTTCATTAATAGTGGAAATTATAATATTGTGTCAATTTTTGATTCCACAACTTTTAATTTAACAGCGATAGCTCAGTGAGACGCGGGAATATAATAGCTTTCATTCTTTATATGAGTTAACTGAAGTTAACTTTATTGGATACTATATTTTTATAATGTTTGTTGTTTATTATAATATGACTAAATGCTTATTTGTTTTCTTTTTAACTCGTTTTTTGTAGTTTTATGCTAGGCCATGATAAATAACCTTGTGAATTAATTGGGTTTCAATTACTGTAAAAAGTATTTATATAAAAATGTACCTTTATATGTACCAATAATTGTATTTTTCTGTATAATTTACAATACATAAATATAAATAAATTTCCTTTTACGTATAACACTTTATTCTTAAAACTTAATAAAAAATTATATTTTTACTTAATTTTGTTTTTACTTTTGTTGGTTATTAAAAAGAATAAAAATAGGTAAAAAAATATAAATAAAAAATTTGGTTATTATAGGTACTAAATGTTATTAGAACAAAAAATTCTAGGTAATTATGAAAAAAATATTTATCATTTCAATTAGAGGTGAACACCCCGGGTGAACATTATTTTAGATTCTGAGCGTAACGGTTTTACAATGATGTGTGTCTTTTTTTTCTTAAAGTATGAAGACACTTTTACTACCCGAAATGCTCCGATTATCACAAATAGCATATGTATCCGGTAGGTTATTTTTCGAATTTCTTAAAATTGACCATCTGCGTTAGAAAAAACAACGAAAAAACGGTAATATATATTAATCAATACCTACATTATCTGACTGAACTTCGCTCAGAATCGTTTTTTCGAATGCAATAATTATCATTGCATTCAAATTCTAATTTAAATTAAATACTATGATTTGCACACCTATATCCCTGCGGCAGAATGTTTACAATATTATTATGAATATTGTAATAATAACAGTTTCCTTTTTAGGTTTATATTTTTTTTTATAGAAGGTACCTACTTAAACTCAAGTTATTTTTTATGAATAAAAATTCCTGGATTTTTATTTTATATTTTTGAAAAAATAAATTAAATATTTCTTAAGTATAATTCATTATTATAAATTAAATCAATTTTAATTTGAGATGAATACTTGTTTAAGAATTTCTGTACCGGTTAGTTTATAATCTACGTATTATTATTCACATTTATGATTATTAAATTTCAATTGATTACTTATAATAAATTATATATATACATTTATAATTTATTTTGTATGCTTATTTAGTTACTTTAAAAGTGTGATATATATATTTTTTGATAATCGCTATGAAACTTCAACGACATTAAATATGTAATTTTGTTTGAATAAAATGTAATTATAAAGATCCCTATTATATTACTTAGATTTAAACGGTTACCCATATAATTTTATATGATCACCATGATGACATGAGATTATATAGGAACTATGAAGTCAAGTGCATTAATATTTAATAACAATTGTGAAAAGTGTCATTATTTAAATTTATTTTGTATGGTTGTTTAAAATTTTATTTACAATAGTTTGAGTTATTAAATTGAATACATATAATTTTAAAATTAATTTTTAATTTTATGTATAAAGTTTTATTGAAATTAATGTATTTAACATAGGTAGATATGTATATTTTTTTAATAACTGATAATTAAAATAATTGTTTTTGAATTATTTAATTAATTATGATATTTTTAGAAAATATAAATTTATTGTTTCATAATAATATTTTAATAAAATATCATTTTTTAGTATAACTATAGTACTCGTAATATTAGGATATTGATGAATTTTAATATTGAAGTTTTGTTTTGTTAAGTGTTAAAATATTTAACCTGTATTTATATTAAAATTAATGAATAATATGTATTTTTATATTTTATATCCTTTTTTTTTTTTTTTTTTAAAAAAACTTTTGTGAAATCTATATATGTATTTTTAAATATTTACTCAATTGTTATAATATAAGAGTTCTCGGATTCTTGGTCTGAAAAGTTAAATAATCTTAATATTATTTATTAAAACATTTTAATTTACAATTATTTTATAATAATTTAATGTTCATGATAATGTAACTTCATGAAGACTCTAAAAGTTTATGCTTAATCTTATATAGAATGTCTGCAATTATTAACATCTAAAACTATAATGTTAAAAACTATCGTACAACTTACGTAGCATAAACTCCTTTGCAGTAAGTATTTAATGAGCTGATAATACTTATAGAGTAGGTACTATCATTTTACGTTTTCTTTTAGTCTTCTATAGTAGTGTAATATTCAAGAACATTGGCCCCAGAGTCTTCTAATGACTGAATATATTGGGTGTACGTAACGCAGCTGGTGGCCGTAAAATAAACGTGCACCCTTTCCGATTTACATTTCACACTATATCGTTGTATGCAAGGCTAAAAGTCTGAGAATTTTACGCATAAAAATAACATAAAAAGCATTCATCGAAGAATATATAAAAAATTCAATGTTTCATTTAAATTTTCCATTTTCATGTTGTAGGTGCTATAGTGTATATCCATATTTCCATTGGTAGTTTATTTTTCATTTACGTATGCTAAAAGATTCTGTGTCTTAAATTATTATGGGATATCTAAAAATTAATTTAATCCCTGTTACTGTTAATCTGTATGATCCAGTATTGAGAAAAAGTGATAAAATTCCTTGTAAATATTTTATATAATTATTATTTTATAGTTCTCATATTTCATTAAAAATTTAAACTTTAAATAGCTAGAAAAAAATATTGGAATTTGTGAATTATAAAATAAACTAGGTTAGCATATTATATAATATAAGGTATTTCATGCAATATGGTTATGTTCCTATAAATTTTTTTTTCTGATTTTACGTATCTTAGATATAATTGAGGAAAAAAATTAGTACCTGTTTTACGCAATTTCCAAATACGCATGTAAATATTTGTCTAGTTCAATATTTCTTGAGTTACCATGAAATATTTGTAATCCTATTCTTCAAAATTACAGATTTCTAGAATATTGCGAAATTTTCATCATTTTTAGTAAATTTTATTTTTGCGTAATCTCAATTTTGAGAAATTTGATATATGACATATAAAGTGCCTTTATTACAACTATTATATATCATTATTATTATTATTATTATTATTATTATTATTATTATTATTATTATATTATTATTATATATTATTATTTAAAGGGTTTACAATATTTTATTTTTTTCTAAATTATTTTTCATGGTGGTCGTAATAAATGTGTTTCATGTACAGATGACGTCCATATGAGGTGTTTACTTGATATGAATCTGTCTAGCGGCTTTCTTTAATATTTACCCAGACCAAAATCATTTTTCAACTAAACCGTTTTTGACGTATTATGATTTGAAATCAGAAAACAGATTGTTTAATGAAGTTAGAAATGTTTTCTTTTTATTTTTTTTATGTGAAATATAATATTGGGAAATTATCTTATAATACACATTGGGTGTTTGTAGAATGAAATATAAAATGTGTTACAATAGTTTTAGATATAATTTCAAATTAATCATATATAATATATATATTTTTGTAAAACAATTAATTATTCTCAATTTTGTTGCTTAACTAGAAATTATTTATAATGTTTTATAATATTTATTAGGTATTTAAATAATTTGCGTTTATTTCACTTTTCAAAATTTTCTGTCAATCTAAGTCAGTGTTTCCCAACCTGTTTTATTTTACGCCCCCTTTGTAAATTTTCAAAAATTTCACGCCCCCCCCCCAACAATTAAAATTTTTAAAAAAGGTTTATTTGGTTTAAAATATAGAAATAAGTAAAAATAATTGTTTTTTAAATAGTTACAATGTAGAAAGTATAAAAATGTAGTTTATTTATTATTAATTATTAACGCAAATAACGAGTATTTAGCGATGAATGATAATCGACAATTATTAATTTTATAGTTTTTCCACATATATGAAAAAAAATTAAAAAACAATGTATTTCGTAATGACTACTTGCGCCTCTCCAGCAATGTATTTACGACCCCCTTTGGGGGGGCGTGCCCCCCAGGTTGGGAATCACTGATCTAAGTAGTTATTGGTTTGGTTTCAAACTGTCTCAGTCAATTTAAATACAGAAATAAAATTATTTTTATATGCTGAATTAATTAGGAAGATTAATAAATTTTAGAAGTTTTATTTGTTTTGGCAATAATTAAATTAGATAATTAAGATTTCCTATATTACTCTATACTAATCTAACATTAATCTCTATTAACTTTTCAATTATGCGTTGAAAATTAAATAAATTGATAAAAATATTTGTAAATGCATTGTTAAATTGATTTTAAATCGAAATATAATAATTAGGTGATATAGTTTATTATATTATGATCGGAGGTTTACAGGATGATTTTCTGTCTTTATTATCTAATTTAGTTTTTTCTTCTAAACTATATAAACATTATTTTCCTAATATTTATATACTCGTATATACGAGTATAATAGAATATATAAAATATTATAAATCTATAGACTCAGATTTTTGTAAAATTTGTACTATTTAGTTTTTATTTAAAAGATAAATTTCTTACAATATATATTGAACTTAATTTTCGATTTAACTTCATTAGATAAATTTAAAATTTAAATATTAAAAACTTAAATTATTTGGTTGTAATATTAAATACCTACCTAATAAGTATTTCATTTTAATTTTGAAAATGGTAGTTAAACTAGTCTTACTAAATTAAATCATATATTAAGAAAAAATAAAATTTGATAATTACACACGGAGAAAATTATTTTATACAAACAAGTTGTTATATTTTTCTAAAATATTTTTGTTTATATCTATCTATCTATTTTGTTTTTATCTATTTATAAATAAATGTATATACCTACCAACTTTTAATACAGTCGTTATTCATTAATTTAATTTTTGTTGTGTAAATATGAGTATAACAAATTCAATTTATTTTGAGACATTACATTTAAAGTGATTTTAAAGAAATTTACTACTATTAGGTAATATATCAATTGTATTAAATGTGAAATGTACAATTGGACGAAGAATTAAAGTATAAATTGATGGAATAAAGGAGGAGGTGATTAAAAAATGTTTAATTATTTTTATAGTCTTTACTTTCGGAATATTTTACTAAATTGTTACTTGTGTAATGTAATTATTGCAAATAAATAATTTTTATTTTTTAGTACTTATCCTGGAAGATGGTATATTTTATTTTTATTTAAAATATACAATTATTATATAATATATTAATATATATTTTGTATAAAGATCTTAACAATTTTTTTTTAATAAAAAAAAAAAAAAGAAAAAAAATTAGTAGGTAATACATTTTAATACATTTTAATACATTTTTGTAGACCAATAAAAATGTGATTAATTAATAATAAATTGATTAACTTACAATAAATAGATTTAGAAATACATAATATTGGATAATACTCATAATATTATATAACATTAATAAATTGTACTTAATTATTACATAATTTTATTAATATTATGCATTTAATGTTTATAAATCCATAAATTTCTATATAATATATATATATAGATTTATATGTATATATATTTATTGAAATTTCAATCGTTTGACGGTTATGCCTTACAGAAAACTCTACATATCCTAAATTATATTAGTTTTACTCAGATACATATCTAATTATTCATTGAATTAACAGATTAAAATTATTAACATTGAAATAGATAAAAATAAATTGAAATAAAAGGATAAATTATCTACTTCTTTCAAAGAAACAATTTTGAGTAAATTTTTGTTAAGGAGTATCAAACATGTAAAATATCTATGGAAAAATGCATACAATTTTTAAGTCTTTATGCTTATACGTGTTTCATTAGTTATCCTTATCATAAAATAAGTAAATTTATAGTTTTTTGGATTTTACCGTTATTCGCTATTTGTAATTATTACCTATTTCAAAAGAAAATTATAATAATACGAGTATATTTATATATATTACCTGTGTTTATTTCGATAAGGGCGACGTTTTTACATTGTAGCATTAATTTAAATATCTCTGAGCTCTTCTTCGTTAAAGGAATGCGAAAAGGTTTCTCGTTTTTACTCTACTTAAATAAAAAAAAGTAAAAACCCTCAGATATTTTAAATCCTTTAAAGTTCGGTTTTGTTTAGATGTTTGCTGTAAACTTTTAGCGAGGTTCATTTTGCCACGATAATATTAAAATGCGCCGAACGCTTTTAATTAACGTGTCAAACAATAGTTATGACGTATTACACGCTGGCCGTGCGCCGCTGTTGAAATTCGAGTGAACTTTGTACGCGGATACACATAAACTGTTTAGTTCGCCCACCCGAAGAAGTAGCCTTGTTATAATACAACATAATATGCCGCTCGTCGTTTCCGATGTTTTTACACAGCTGTTTGCACAAGTTGATGTTGACTGGCGGCAAAAAGTTCAGTAATTTAATTAGTTCTTAGACTAAGGACTGGCCTATGATTTTGATTATGATTATGTGGTTGTATATCATCTTTTTAATCTAGTTGACTAGTAATTTTAATTAAAATGTATACTATAACTATTTTAAATTCTGAGCGAAGCGAAGAATGTATTGGTTTTACAATGACGTGTGTCTTTATTTTTTTTTTTTTTTATGTCTGAAAACACTTTCACGACCAGAAATAATGCTCCGTATTTACGAATAGCATATGTTTCCGCTAGGAAAGTGGATGTAGTTGGTACTTTTTTTAGATCATTTTCCGAATTTCTCAAAATTGACCCTAAGCGGTAGAAAAAACGACGAAAAAATGAAAAAAAACGGCATTTTTCACGAAAAATGAAATTTCGACGAATTCAATTTTAATATTACACGATAACTCAAGTAATTTTTAAGTTAGAGACTTGCAAATTTTTTGGATGTACACATAGCTATTATATATATGTGGTAACATTTTGGAACCGTTACGTTAATTTTTCTACAAAATATAGGACTAAATATTTCGTAAAATTCTCGTTTTTACATACATAATGTTTGATAAAATTGGCAATTAAAGTGATAAAGGTTTGAAAATTTTACTGAGGTATACTTACATATGACTTAACATAATATCAAAATATTAGAATAATCTCTATGCTCAATTTTTTTGATAGCTGTTTTAATTTGATATTTTTAGTTTAAACGAAAATTATAATCTGACTGAACTTCGCTCAGAATCGTTTTTTCGAATGCAATGGTTGATCATTGCATTCAAATTTTAATTAAAATTAAATGCTATGATTGGTACACCTGTATCCTATGCGGCAGGAGTATCAGCTCTTTTTTTTTTTTATATAAAATATTTTAATATTAATATATTGTATCTAGTGATTTTGCCCCGAAAAGGAAGAATTATTATTATTATTATTTTATTGATATAGGTATGTTTAATTTATTTTATTAGAAGTTATGAATTTATTATTATATTCAGATTAAGTGTAAAATTTCATCTTTGGCGTTATATACGATAAACTTTTTGTGTTTGGATGAACTATTTATAACTGTAATTATTCAACGTGGCGAGATTAATTAAATTTAATGAGTGAATGATTGTAGTGAATACCATTTATTTTGTGTACAATAAATTTGTGTTTTTAAACCAAATTAATTTAATAAGAAAATAAGCATAGCATTTTTTTGTTAAAATTCTTTTTCATTTCTCGTTTACTTATGTTTATGAACGTTGAAAATATATTAATATAAAGGTACTACACAGTTAAACATTAACATAATACTTTGATTAAATATTAATATTTGTTTAATAAACATAATATGAAAAAAATATTTTATGTTTTAGTAACAATAAAAAGTTCTAACTGTATTTATTAAAATATTACTTTTTCAAATAGTTTCCTCATATTTTGGATTTTGGGCGAAGGCAAAAATATATTGTTTTAGATTCTGAGCTTAGTTTTACAATGGTGTGTCTTTTTTTTTTTTTTTTCAAGTATGAAGACACTTTTACTACCCGAAATAATGCTCCGATTATCATGAATAGTAAATGTTTCCGGTAGGAAAGTGGATGTAGTTGGTACTTTATTTACGTCATTTTTCGAATTTTTCAAAATTGACCCTAAGCGGTAGAAATAACGACGAAAAAACGGCATTTTCCACGAAAAATGAAATTTCGACAAATTCGATATCAATATTTCACGATAACTCGGGCAATTTTGAAGTAAGAGACTTGAAATTTTTTTTGGGTATTCACATAGCTACTGTATATATGTGGTAAAATTTTTGAACCGTTACGTTAATTTTTCTACAAAATACAAAACTTTGAATATTTCTTAAAATTCTCATTTTTATGTATATAATATTTGATAAAATTTGCAATTTTGGCTTCTAAGGTCTCAGAATTTTACTAAAGTATAGTAACATTTTATTTAACATTAAATCAAAATATCAGAAAAATCCCAAGTCTCATTTTTTTTTTTTTTTTTTTTAGCTATTAATGTGGAAATTTTAGTGTAATCGAAAATCTAAGAATCTATATATTAAGTATTATTTTTATTATTTCTCAATTCTTTTACAACAATTCTAAATAAAAAAGATGAGCTGATACTCCTGCCGCACAGGATACAGGTGTGCGAATCATAGCGTTTAATTTTAATTCGAATTTGAATGCAATGATAAACCATTGCATTCGTAAAAACGATTCTGAGCGAAGTTCAGTCAGATTATAATTTTCGTTTGAACTAAAAATATCAACTTAAAACAGCTATAAAAGAAAATTGAGATTAGGGATTTTTCTAATATTTTAGTATGATGTTATGTAATATGTAAGTATACTTCAGTAAAATTTTCAGACCCTAATACCAAAAATTGCCAATTTTATCAAACATTATATACGTAAAAACGAGAATTTTACGAAATATTCAAAGTCCAATATTTTGTAGAAAAATTAATGTAACGGATCCAAAATTTTACTACATATATATAATAGCTATGTGAACACCCAAAAAAATTTTCAAGTCTCTATCTTAAAAATTGCCCGAGTTATCGAGAAATATAGAAATTGAATTCGTCAAAATTTCATTTTTCGTGAAAAATGCCGTTTTTTCGTCATTTTTTCGAAGTTTTTTCTACTGCTTATAGTCAATTTTGAAAAATTCGAAAAATGACCTAAATAAAGTACCATCTACATCCACTTTTACATCTGAAACTCGCTATTCGTGAAAATCTAAGCATTATTTCGGGTAGTAAAAGTATTTTCAGAATATTTATTTATACGTATGGATTCTAAGATTTTCGTTTTACTAAAAATATCAACTTAAAACGGCTATAAAAAAAAATTTTGACAATGGATTTTTCTAATATTTTAGTATGATGTTAACTAATATGTAAGTATATTTCAGTAAAATTTTCAGACCTAAATACCCAAAATTGCCAATTTTATCAAACATTATATACGTAAAAACGAGAATTTTACGAAATATTCAAAGTCCAATATTTTGTAGAAAAATTAACATAACGGTTCCAAAATTATACCACATATATATAGTAGCTATGTGAACACCCAAAAAAATTTTCAAGTCTCTATCTTAAAAATTGCCCGAGTTATCGAGAAATATAGAAATCGAATTCGTCAAAATTTCATTTTTCGTGAAAAATGCCGTTTTTTCGTCATTTTTTCGAAGTTTTTTCTACCGCTTATAGTCAATTTTGAAAAATTCGAAAAATGACCTAAATAAAGTACCAACTAGATCCACTTTGCTACCGGAAACATACCCTATTCGTGATAATCGGAGCATTATTTCGGGTAGTAAAAATGTTTACAGAATAAAAAAAAAAAAATCACACATCATTGTAAAACCAATACATTCTTCGCTTCGCTCAGAATCTAAAAGGGAATTGTTTTTAAAATGTATATATTTTATTTAAGAATACTTATACATTATACATAAATATTAGATAAATCCCAAGTTTCTTTTTAAATAACTGTTTTAAGTTAAAATTTTTAGTAAAATCGAAAATCTAAGAATCCATATAAGTATTCATTTTATTATTTCTAAATACTTTTACAACAATAATTAAAAAAAAATATAATTTCTTTTTTTAAAAATTTGAATATTTTATTGAAGCATACTTACATATTGATTAACGTAGTTTAAAAAATTTAAAATAATAGTTTAAAAATGATAAATCATTACATTCGAAAAACGATTCTGAGCGAAATACTGTCAGATTTGGGTATTTAGATAACTCTTTTAGGGGTTTTATTAGTATTTATACTCGTATTATACTTCGCTCAAAATCGTTTTTCGAATATAATGATTTATAATTGCATTCAAACTGTAATCAAAATTCAACACTATCCTCTTTACACCTGTATCCCTTCCTGGCAGTATCAGCTCTTCTTTTAATTATAAATTATTTTTATAACCACACTAAAACTAAATACGATGAAATTGTTTTAAATAGAATGTTTGACGGGTTCGAAAATGTTTATGTATTCATGTAATACGAGAATAGAGGTTTCATTATCCCTTTAAAAGTGTTATTTTAGAAGTATTTTTATTGTTAAACGATGCGATAAAAAGTATATTTGATAAAAGGGGTTTAAATGAAGCCCTTTAAATATTTTTTATTTATACACACGCCTAGGGTTTAACGAGTCCGAAATATCTATGGCGAGGTACAGAAACTATGACTTAAAGGAAGGAGGGCTTTGTTCGATATTTTGAGTGACAGAAAGTGTGGTGTGTTTGTTTAAGAATGCATTACTAAGGTTTAATATAAATTCCAATTCTATAAATTAAAAAATGTGAAATATGAATATTAAAGTATCCAGGGTACCTCTTATAAAATAATTTTCGATTATTTTTATTTACGTACATGCATAATTTATTTTAGAAGAAATACTGATATATTTCGATATGATGTAATTTATTACATAATGTAATTAATGTCAAAATATATTCCTCTAAATAAAAGTAATAAATTATATTTATATATATATATTTATTAAAAATAGCAAAAGAAAAATATCTGACATTATAATGTTGAATATTGATTCAACATACAAAAAAATTTATATTCTCTAATAGCGTTTTATTTTATGAGATAGTGTTAGGCAGAAATGACGATCTTAAATTACATTCTTATTTCGTGTGTAATTATAATATTATATATATTTAATACCTCTTTTCTGTATTTATAGTTAGTTCAAATATTATTTTTTATATAGGTAGATTATTTGTTAAATATTAACGATACAATATTTAAAAGCATAATTTATTGTATATTTTTAATTAATATAATACATTGAGTGTGAATAAACTGTATATATATATATATATGCAATGAAATATTGTCATTGTTATAATATTATTTTGTAGTATGTATCTTATATACTTACCTAAATATCTTTTACATAATCTAATTTTTTCATTTATGATTATTGGGAGATAGCTACTATAAAAAAAAAAAGTAAATAAATAAACAAAAGCTAATTACTAGGCATAAATTAAACTATCAAATAGCGTGTTTTTAAAATGTCTTCAGCACTATAATTACTGTACATAACAATTAGCATGTTCATTGCTGGTTAAAGTTATGGCGGGAGAGTATTCTTAGCTACCACATGATTATAGTTATAATAATATGTCGTTTTATACGTAATTGGCTTTAAGTACCTCTACCTTAGTACATTATACACACACACACACACACATATATATATATATATATATATATATATATATATATAAATACTAATATATATTGTTTTATTTATATGGTGACGGGCATTTGAATGCTTTATTTTGATGTTATTGACATTTCAATGACTATATAATATGCATACGAAAAACAAGTATGTGTAAATTATGTTTACATTAAAGCGTATAGAATATAGGAGATAATTATTATACAAAAGACGCATTATGAATTAGTCACTCAAAATAAACATACTGTCATTTTTCAAAATGCGATTTGTTTCGGTCGTGTAATGTATTTTATTTCATATATATTATATATGTATATTAAATTTAATTAAACTACATTTTTATGTTTTATTAATTTTTTTTTTTTTATTTATATATACACTTAATTCGGTGTCATTGGTAATAATAACCGTGTTTAATATACATTGTATAGTGTGTTATGTTACGTTTCCCAGGGAGGGAAATAGAGACCACCACTATCGTAGCCGCGTGTGCGTGTGTTTATCGTTACAGACGTGTTGCCCAAAACGATGCAATTTAACAAGTGTCTCATTAAGAATAATGGGTCCTTTGGTAAGTCGTTGCGGTCCGTATCCCGTGCACCCCGCGTTTTAATACATATAAATGCGTATGCCGAAACCGAAACGAGCGCATCAATTAAAACGGCTTAAACCTAAATAAAGACAAACGACCTTTTTTCCTCACCATGCGCGTCCTTTATACTTTTTTTTTTTGTTTATTTATTTTTTTGCCTAGCTATACTCTGCAATCGCCCATTCACCTCTGCCATCTCTTCGTAGAGGCCGAATAATTAAGCCGTCCACCAGTATTAATTTTGTCGTGGTGTCCAAGCCTCCGCGAATTTTCCCTAATCGAATATTATGAGCGTGTCATTTTACTGGAATCCCATCCATATTTTTTTATTCTTTCATTTAACACTGAACTTACGATACATTTTGTTTTAATTATGCTTAATTTTTCACCCGACAAGTTATATATATATATATATATATATACGCGTATTATATTATTAATGATTTCAGGGTGGATTTTTTTTTATGTACTTCTATATATTTATAATGAAAGTTTTACTGCCATTCGTTATCACGAAATGTGCTGTTTGAATAATATTCAACCGGGTCAAGATTATCATTTAAATTATTATTGTTTACTTCATAATATATACATTTTTATTTGTCAATTATCTCCACACACAATGCATAATAAGAGTTGAGCTCGGGCGAAATTTTAAAGTCAACAATAATGATCATTATTATTAACTATTGATGAGATGGGGAAAGAATAAATTTTTAATTGTACATTGTGGTAAATAGACAAATAATAATCGTTTACTAAAACAGTTTTAAAATGTATAAATATAATTTTTTTATATACTAAAGTACCTATATTAAGTGGATAACTGTTGATTTGAGGTTATATTGTAAAGCAAATAATTATTAAATTTTCATTTTTTTACTTAAAATTAATATACATTAAATATTATATTTGCAGTACTAGTACTACAGTAAGAGATTAATGGATTAGCTGAATACGTAAATAGTTTTGTTTTGAATGTATATATTAAAAACATTAAGAATATTGGAATATTATTATAATTATTATACAATATGGATAAATTACATTAAATATAATTGAATAAAAAATGTTTATAAATTTTTCTACTTTAATTTACCGATTAAAAATTTATCATATGAGGTAGTATCCAAGGTATTATTGAACCTAGGCTCATTATTCATTTATTTATAATTTTTTCTTGTTTTATTTAATTAATTTATATTTATATTAAATTTATTTATTTATTTCAGTTTTATATATTTAATATACTTTGCGATAGTTGTTAATACATTTTTCTATTTTACGAGTATTATCTGTGGTTTTCTTACTAATTTTCAGAAAATTATATGTAAAAATACTCATATTGTCAAATATAGGCTCATTTTGTAGTATGAATAAATTCTTATTTATTTAAATTTTTAAGAATATTTTTTTAAATTTTATAATCAATAATATTGTAATAATTTTTTATGCATTTTATTGATTAATTTATAACAGGCGATAAACAATTTCTCATCTTTTTAGTTTATTTTTGTTTTTATTTCATTTTGTGTTTTAAATATCTAATAAATTAGAAATGTGAAAATATAATTATTTTTAGATTCTGAGCGAAGCGAAGAATGTATTGGTTTTACAATGATGTGTGATTTTTTTTGTTTTTTTTTTTTTTTTTTTTATTCTGTAAACATTTTTACTACCCGAAATAATGCTCCGATTATGACGAATAGGGTATGTTTCCGGTAGCAAAATGGATCTAGTTGGTACTTTATTTAGGTCATTTTTCGAATTTCTCAAAATTGACCCTAAGCGGTAGAAAAAACTTCGAAAAAATGACGAAAAATGAAATTTTGACGAATTCGATTTCTATATTTCTCGATAACTCGGGCAATTTTTAAGATAAGGACCTGAAAATTTTTTTGGGTGTTCACATAGCTACTATATATATATATATATATAAACTATATATATATATAACTATATATATATATATATACTATATATATGTGGTATAATTTTGGAACCGTTATGTTAATTTTTCTACAAAATATTGGACT
Organism: Tetraneura akinire; assembly: GCA_021307375.1. NCBI lineage: Eukaryota > Metazoa > Arthropoda > Insecta > Hemiptera > Aphididae > Tetraneura > Tetraneura akinire. The sequence goes on from JAIUCT010000001.1 coordinate 13,911,725, forward strand.
TTGAATATTTCGTAAAATTCTCATTTTTACGTATATAATGTTTGATAAAATTGGCAATTTTGGGTATTTAGGTCTGAAAATTTTACTAAAGTATACTTACATATTAGTTAACTTCATACTAAAATATTATAAAAATCCCAAGTCACAATTTTTTTTTATAGCTGTTTTAAGTTGATATTTTTAGTAAAACGAAAATCTTAGAATCCATACGTATAAATAAATATTCTGAAAACACTTTTACTACCCGAAATAATGCTTAGATTTTCACGAATAGCGAGTTTCAGATGTAAAAATGGATATAGATGGTACTTTATTTAGGTCATTTTTCGAATTTTTCAAAATTGACTATAAGCGGTAGAAAAAACTTCGAAAAAATGACGAAAAAACGGCATTTTTCACGAAAAATGAAATTTTGACGAATTCAATTTCTATATTTCTCGATAACTCGGGCAATTTTTAAGATAGAGACTTGAAAATTTTTTTGGGTGCTTACATAGCTATTATATATATGTAGTAAAATTTTAGAACCGTTACATTAATTTTTCTACAAAATATTGGACTTTGAATATTTCGTAAAATTCTTGTTTTTACGTATATAATGTTTGATAAAATTGGCAATTTTGGGTATTTAGGTCTGAAAATTTTACTGAAATATACTTACCAGAGCCGGATTAAGGGGGGGCTAAGAGGGCTATAGCCCAGGGCCCCTAAAAAAGGAGGGCCCCAAAAAATTATAAAATTGTAAGTACAATTTTAAAAAGAAATTATAACAATTTATATTATTGTTAGATACATTCATATAAAATTGAGGCGGCTTTTATGTGTGTCTTGTGGCAAACTATTTTAGAACGTTTTAATAAAGTTAGTGAAAAATTACAGATACCTCTAGGTTAGATTTACTGTCTGGTTGAGATCTAATTCGTTCTTTACAACAATTTATATTTCACGAAAGAAAAAAATTTGATAAGTATGAGAATCTGGCACAAAATTTAAGTAAAAAAAATTATGGACAATTATGAAGACTTTAGTAAAAGAAAACAAAAAAGAAGTGAAAACCAAACTATTTTAAGCGAGAGAAAAAAGTTTGAAAAAAATACATTCTTTGTTATTATAGATAAATTGATTTATGAATTTGATAGAAGACCTAATGTTTATAGTCTGTTTTACTCTCAATTTAAATTTTTGGTTAACTTTAAAACTGACATTGAACCAGATATTTGAATCATTAAATAATTGTATTAAGTTTTATAATGTCGACCTTGATGATAACTTAAAAACAGAAATAACTCATTTTTATCAATACATCAAAATTATTTCCTCAGATATTGATAATTATAGTGCTTCAGCAAAACTTCTTTATGAGCGAAATCTTATTGATGTTTTTCCAAATGTATATATTGCATTGAGGTTATATTTGACAATACCTTTATCAAATTGTGAGGCAAAACGATCATTTTCAAAATTATTAAAAATCTACTTAGGTCCACTAAGTGGAAGATAGGTTAAATGCATTAACCATAATGTCAATTGAAAATCACATATGCAAAAACCTTTCCTTTGATGATGTTTTGGACACCTTCGCAACTAACAAACCCAGAAAAATAAATTTTAAATAATCTTCTATTTGTATAGTTATTTATAATTTTTGTATTATTACCTTTTTATATATTAACATTTTAATAAATAAATAATTTAATATAAATTTACTTTTTAAGGAAAACTGTTTTTTTTTTTTTTTTTTTTTTTTGTTAAATTATTAAAAATATTAATAAATATATGGATATAAAAATGTATTTTTAAAATTGGGGCCCCTAAAAATATGTTAGCCCAGGACCACTCATTTTATTAATCCGGCTCTGATACTTACATATTACATAACATCATACTAAAATATTAGAAAAATCCCTAATCTCAATTTTTTTTATAGCTATTTTAAGTTGATATTTTTAGTTCAAACGAAAATTATAATCTGACTGAACTTCGCTCAGAATCGTTTTTACGAATGCAATGGTTTATCATTGCATTCAAATTCTAATTAAAATTAAACGCTATGATTCGCACACCTGTATCCTGTGCGGCAGGAGTATCAGCTCTTTTTTTTTAATCTTTACTTATAAATTATAATCATATATGTTTCTCACAATGCTAAATTTCTATTGTTTTTAATTGAAAGAGATATATATTCTAAAATAAAATTTAACGATCTGACGTAAGTAGATATAATTGATGTATCCCTTATAATATATATAATTGACATTTAACATATTAATATTTATAATTAAATAAAGAAATAAAGTTATTTATAAATGTTCTGCCAAATATGCTATAAAATGGGATTTAGTTTATCAAAAATAAATTTTTACTCCAAGAACATTAATAAACCATTACAAACTTTTTATTAGAGGATAGTGTGTTGCTTTTATATTATTATACATTATAACGAAACAAATCGGATTATCATATATTATTATTATTATTATTATTATTATTATTATTATTATTATTATTATTATTATTAAGGGGATTGGGAACTTCGATTTTCTTTCTCTGTCTGAAGGCGTGTTTCCTCTAAGTATTGCATCCACCGAACGAACCTGCGAATTCGTTTGTTAGCAATATTCAACATTTGTACGAATAAGATGGAAACATGTCTTTAAAACATGTGATGGGTAGTATATTTTCGTGGATACGCACTTAATTTAATACACATAAAACGTAAGGATTTAGTTGTTTCTTGCTTTAAGTTACGATTGATTTAGTGATGTAATAATGAATTTATAAATTGGTTTGAATTCGTTAGAATACATAATATTAATATTAATGTTTAAGTCTTCAATAATTTAATAATTTCAAATTTTCTAGTTATATAATTAATATTGGGAGTGGGAGGTATATAACATTAATATTAGAAAATATTTTAATTTCATTGTTTCATGTGTATCCGACAGCAAACAAAAAAATTAACACTTTTCTTAATATTTTGTAATATTAAATAAATTATTAGTCTTATATTAGGTTATTTGTTTAAAATTATGTTTGAGAGGTATATACTCATATAAATCTTAAAAATATAATTTTCATCTGTGATAAATGACAGAAAAAAATCCCTTATTAATAATATTATAAAAAGATGACCTGATATTGGTGTGTAAAGGATACAGCTGTGAGAAGATGTTGTATTGTATTTTGATAAAAATTTGAATGCAATGATAAATCATTGCATTTGAAAAACTATTCTAAGCGAAGTTTAGTGTAATAATATACCTATTTATGCTTATAAATTAATAATTATTAATTTAAATGTTCACATATTTATACAGGAATATATTTATATTAATAATATTTATGTTATAGAATTAGTTAATATTATCAACATTGAAGTAGCTTAATATGTTTTTGGTTATTGGTGATTACTGATTACACGAGTATTACACGAGAACATTATTATTGTATACCTAAGTTATTCATAATATTATAATAATTAAGTACAAAGTATAAGATATTTTCATTTCAAAATAAGACATTCATATATTTTAGGTATAATTTCATATAAGAAGTAGTAAGTATAAATTAATTATAAGTAAGGTTTAATTTAATAGTTTACAATTTTAAAACTGTTCTGAAATCATGTGATGAGGATTGTTGTTCTTATTTGTATGGGCAATGGGCGGGCTACTATTGTCTATTTGCGTGTAATGTAAATATACATTTGTATACACAAATGGTTTAATAATTATAACATTTGAAACTATGGAATGTAACCTATGAGAAATTTAAACTTTCTGTCCACATTCTTATGAAGATTAAAGACGACAAAGATAAACAACAATAGGCTTCTGTATTGTGATTGTGCTTGTTAATGGTTAGGTGGAATTTTGTATCATATATGAAATGTATTAATGAAAGAAGCAATTGTCATTATTTAAGGTAGGTAATTAAAAAAGAAAAAAGAATGTTGCTGATCGTATGAAAAGATAGATTTTGGGTAATTAAAAAAATGATATTAACCCTTTTAATGTTTTTGCGCTTCTTACAAAGAATTTTTTTGTGTGTGTTTTAGAATAATCAGTGTAATCCAATTACTAAATTTTCATCAAGTTATAAAGTAGGGTTTGCTTTTTGTAATTCAAAAGGAAATAAGGGCTTTTGAATTTTTCCTATTGAGTGGTCACTATTTAAGAATATAAAAATTAATAATTATTACATATTATATAATAGTAAGATATTTCAATTTTTGCAAAACGAAGATAATAAATTTAAGTAAAATAAATTTTTGATAATACATAATATATATATTTTGTACTTTAATTTCCTACGAATAGTTTAATAATACTGAAGTTGTATTATATCCAATAATTATTTTATAATTATATAATTTCTTGTAATTAACTATTAAGGAAGCAACAACAATACCGTTTAAAAAATGTGTAGGAATAGTTAGGTATATTTATTATGTTTATATATTTTAATTATTGATAAATGATGGTGTGTTGTTTCCTAGTCATCAGATTAAACTTTAATGAAATGTGTCTATAGAGATAAATGAGTTTCAAAATGACGAACCTATATTATATATAGAATATTGAAATCTTATTTTAAAACTTTTATAAGATCAGAATCTTAAATCAAATACTTACGTTTAAATACCTATAAAAATAATGTAGTAAACGTATTTGTATATTTTTATTTTAGGGTTTAAAAATAGTTTACAAAAAGCAAGGGATATAGTAAGCAGGGAATAGTGTTGAATTTTGATAATAAATTGAATGCAATGATAAATCATTATATATTCCAAAAACGATTCTGAGTGGAGTAATGTCAGATTTGTGTATTTAGATTACTAAATTAAGGGGTAATTTTGGGGGCTTATTTTGGCTATAAATATTGATCGTAAAGAGACTGATAAATGTAAAAATTTTAATCGGTACATATATTATCTGATAAACTTCGCTCAAAATCGTTTTCACGAATGAAAATTGCATTCAAATCTTAATCTCTTCACACCTGTATCCTTTTTATTGCTTTTTGTACTTTAAATAGCTACAAAAAAAAAAAAAAAAAAATATTATAAATGTAATAATCACAATTAATTGGAAATGTTAAGTAAAACGTATTTGAGGTTCAATAAAATTTTCATAATATTTTGGCTTTTTATTAATTATTAATATTATTATTGTAATAGTATTGGTAAATACGAGTAATAAGAAGAATTCTGATATGGATTCTAAGATTTTCAATTAAACTAAAAATATCAACTTTAAGCAGCTACAAAAAGAATTGAGACTTGGGGTTTTTAAATATGTTGATATAATGTTAAGTAATATGTGTTTTACTTCAGTAAAATTGTCTGACCTTAAAACCCAAAAATTGCCAATTTTTTCAAACATTATATTTATATAAAAACGAGAATTTTACGAAATATTCAAAGTCTACATAAAAACGAAAATTTTAGGGAATATTCAATTTTTGTAATTTGTAGAAAAATTAACGTAACTTTCTAATATTTTATCACATATATATATATATATATATTATATAGTTACTATGTGGACACCCAAAAAAATCAAGTATCTAAGATCAATATTGTCTGAGTCATCGTGAAATATTGAAATCGTATTCGTCGAAATTTCAATTTTCGTGAAAAATGCCATTTTCATCAATTTTTGGTTATTTTTTCCATTGCATAATGTCAGTTTTGAGAAATTTGAATAAGTGACCTGAATAAAGTACCAACTACATCCACTTCCATCCAGAAATATATGCTATTCGTGAAAATCGGAGCATCATTTTGGGTAAAATAAGGTGTCTACATACATAAAAATAAAAGACACACATCATTGTTCAACCAATACATTCTTTGCTTTATTTAGAATCTAAAAGTGAATAATTTTTATAGAAACATATTATATGGTCTAATACAATTATACTACCACAGTAATATACAGTAAGACACAGTACAATACAGTATGAAATAATAATTATTTTAGGTAAGTTATTTGTTTTTTAATTTTATATTATTTTTCTAATTTGAATCACATATCATGAATTTGAATCAATAATTATAATTTTATGATATGTGATTCAAATTAGAAAGAGCTGATACTCCTGCCGCACAGGATACAGGTGTGCGAACCATAGCGTTTAATTTTAATTAGAATTTGAATGCAATGATAAACCATTGCATTCGAAAAAACGATTCTGAGCGAAGTTCAGTCAGATTATAATTTTCGTTTGAACTAAAAATATCAATTTAAAACAGCTATAAAAAAAAATTGAGATTAGGGATTTTTCTAATATTTTAGTATGATGTTAAGTAATATGTAAGTATACTTCAGTAAAATTTTCAGACCCTAATACCAAAAATTACCAATTTTATCAAACATTATATACGTAAAAACGAGAAATTTACGAAATATTCGAAGTCCTATATTTAGTAAAAAAATTTAAAAAACGGTTCCAAAATTTTACCACATATATATAATAACTATGTGAACACCCAAAAAATTTTTCAAGTCTCTGACTTAAAAATTGCCCGAGTTATCGTGAAATATAGAAATTGAATTCGTCAAAATTTCATTTTTCGTGAAAAATGCCGTTTTTTCGTCATTTTTTCGAAGTTTTTTCTACCGCTTATAGTAAATTTTAAGAAATTCGAAAAATGACCTAAATAAAGTACCATCTACATCCACTTTTACATCTGAAACTAGCTATTGGTGAAAATGGAAGGGTTATTTCGGGTAGTGAAAGTGTTTTCAGAATATTTATACGTATGGATTCTAAGATTTTCGTTTTCCTAAAAATATCAACTTAAAACAGCTATAAAAAAAAATTTTGACAATGGATTTTTCTAATATTTTAGTATGATGTTAAGTAATATGTAAGTATACTTCAGTAAAACTTTCAGACTAAAATACCCAAAATTGACAATTTTATCACACATTATATACGTAAAAACGTGAATTTTACGAAATATTCAAAGTCCTATATTTTGGAGAAAAATTAATGTAACGGTTCCAAAATTATACCACATATATATAAGAGTTATGTGAACATCCAAAAAAAATTTCAGGTCTCTATCTTAAAAATTGCCTGAGTTATCGTGAAATATAGAAATCGAATTCGTCGAAATTTCATTTTTCGCGAAAAATGCAGTTTTTTCGTCATTTTTTCGCCGTTTTTTCTACCGCATAGCGTCAATTTTGAGAAATTCAAAAAATGACTTAAGTAAAGTACCAACTACGTCCACTTTGCTACCGGAAACATACCCTATTCGTGAAAATCGGAGCATTATTTCGGGTAGTATTTTTGTACACAGACATAAAAAAAAAAAAAAATAATCACACATCATTGTAAAACCAATACATTCTTCGCTTCGCTCAGAATCTAAAATAATATAAAATTAAAAAAAAAAAAATAACTTACCTAAAATAATTATTATTTCATATAATAATTATTATTAATTGAATGAAATTATCATAAAAATATTATATTTGTTTATACTTGTTGTATTTCTAAATTCTATTATAATACAAATAATAGTTATTGTGAATTTTAATAGTTTATATGCCTATTAATTTAAATTTATTAATGATTTGTTAAATATTTATGTTTCAGGTAAGTGTTATGTTGTTTTAATAACAATAATAGACGAAATAGATATGAAGCAATATCGAACTACTATATTTATTCTAGTATGAAAAGTAAATGCTGTAGTTAAAAATGCATATTATACAGGTATTTAAAAGTAATTACTATGTTACAAAGTAGTGTAATTATTGACACATGTTTTAAGTTATTAACATTAGTGTAATAAATAGTTATTTAACATAGTTGTATTCTTTAACTATAACAGGATATTTTATATTTAAATTATATTAATATTAAGTTACTTTGTACAAAATGTTTGATGTTATAAATGATTTGTGTTCATTGATTTGTATTTGATTGGCTGATAATAGTGTGTGTTATGTCAATTATATAAATCATAAATATTAAAGTTATATGTGCAATGTGCAATGTGCAATGTGCAATGTGCAATGTGCAAAGTGCAATGATACATTTCAATTATTTTTGAAAGAAATATATTTATATATATATATGTTTTGCTTCAATTCATATATTGTGAACAACAGATAAATTTAATATTTGGGTTATTGAATTAGGTGAAAAGGTAATGTATCTATTTAGAATAAAAAATATTTTCTTTATATATTTTTTTATTACTGTATAATTTTTAATACTTTATAGAATCAAATCGTGTAGACATACATATAATTTTAGATTTTATTTAATTTTTATAATTAGATCACTATAATGTATGCTATGATGATTCATGGTAATATACTAACATTAATCAAAAAAATTATAGGATGGTAAACTTTGTAGTATTTTTATTGGAATGAGCGTAGATTGTAATAGTGGTAGAGGATAACCAAATAAAAAGTAGATAGATGAATGAATAGATAATTTGAGATGTTGGTGATAGATATCTATGAAGTTATAGGATTATGGCGACTAATTCCATATATATAGTTGGGAGGTATGGTGAAGATAAAGAAGTTTAGGTATACGAGTAGGTATATGTAAATTTTATTTATTTATAATATAAAATTAAACCAGTGTAATATTTTGTACTTATGTTAATGAATATTTTTTTTAGAATCATTTTCAGTAGTTTATTTGGCAGGTATGTCACAAAATTTCAGGTACACATCATATTTATAAAAACGCTGTATTTTATTATTTTATTTAAACAGTTATAAACAGGAGTAGATAGGACTATTTTATGTTACAGGGAAGTGAATTATAGGGTCATCAAAAATTTTATGCTCATTTCGGTTGGTTTGCTCATGTTCTATTTATACACGTTCCTATACTAATATTTAATATTATAATCTAATATAATTTATATAAGATCCTGAGCGAAGTAATGTAAGCGAAATATGTATTGGTTTTACAATGATGTGTTTTTCTCTAGTTTGTATGAAACATATTTTCGACTAAACAAAATGGTCTAATTATTACGAATAGCATATGATTTCAATAAAGAATATTATCTAGTTAGTATTTTATTCAGGTAATTTTACGAATTTCTTAAAATTGAAATCATCGCAGAAAAAGCTAGGTACTAAAAAATTCGGCAATATTCATGGAATCAGTAATTTTGACGAAATCGATTTCAAATATTTCACAAAAACACAAGCTGGTTTTTATTTTTACTGTTTTTACTGGGTTTTTAATTATGAATTTAATATGTAGTTAAATTTTAAAACTGTAGTTATATCAATTTTTCGTTAAATATTAAACTTTAAAAATTTCGTAAAATTCTCAGTATTTTTTCTATAATAAATAATTTAGTTTCAAAATTTCAAGTTTTAATTTTGTTATGTGTTTAAAGTTGTCATTTTTAAAGAAATCGAAAATCAATAATATTTATATGGATTCTTATTAATATTTTTTCTTATAAATAGTTGATTCAGGGCCACCCTGAACCAATAGATGTGGCCGACAGAGAAAATTCCGATTTCCCTGATATCTGCCCCTGGTTATAAACATTCTTTAAAGGATGTCATAGTCGTATTCCCTCATTAAAAATTATTTTTGATTGAACAATATTTTGTGATATTTTTTGTTTATTTATTTTTCCAGGATAAGTAGTGCTGATTTTATAATTCAAATAGTTATAAAAAGTACTTCTTTCTAATAAATAGAGATGTCAGTAATTTATCAATAAAACTTTCATAAAGTATAATGTAAAAATATTTGAATTTTAAGTTCTAAATTTTATTTCGTATTTTTCTGTAATAATAATTGTAGTTATTTGTTATCTAACCAATTAATTAATATTAAGTTTTAATGCTAATTACTTCAAACGATCCTTGAAATTGTTATTTCATTTAATTTGATTTTAATTACATAGGATGTTGTATGAATTGAGAGATATACTCGTACATGTTTGGAAAGAAATTATTTTTCTTTAAATCTGGTTTTTATACGGAGTAAATAATTTTTGTATTTCTATATAGTATATACCATTAATGTTTCAATTATATCAGTTACTTTTCTATTATTTCTTTAGAGATAGTACAGTTTTTTCGAAATTTTATTATAATTTAAATATATTATAATTTTATTGTTGTATTTATTTTATTAAGTATTTTATTTATTTTGATGGCATGTTAACGAGAAATACCTGTTGTTACTTTTTATAATTTTAGATTGAGTGAATAAAAACAAGGTATGAATTAGTTTTAAAATTATGTATATATTTATTAATTTAATTATTTTATTAAATATAATTTAATTTAATTTAATGTTTTTTCTTATTCATCTATTATTTAAATATATAATATCTTGATAATTTAAGAAGGAATACAATTTTTATTTTACTCTATAATTTGTAAAAATATATACAATTTTGTATATTTTTTTAATTAAAATTAAAGATTATAACACTTGAAATGTTCATGATTAACACAACTGAAAAGTATATTATACCAATAATATGTATTGATTATAGAATTAATAAATGTTTTATTTGTAGTTACCCATGATTCAACTTCATTAAAAATAATTTAATCGAATGAAATCATTAAGTATACTTTTTCTTTATCAAAATCATATTATAGATAAGACAAACAATATTATATAAATATATATATATATATATATATATGTATATATGTATATATGTATATATATATTCATGACTGAATGAACAAACAATAAACTTCCACCACTAGTATTTAATTGACGATACATAGTGGTTTTTTAAAATGAATTTTAAATATTTAAACTTATAAATTGAAATTTTTGCACACTATATCAAATTTCTATGTATTATTTTTATATAAGCGTAATATTTGTGTTGTTCTTTAAATTGATATTATAAAACACTTGTTGCATTCATTGCGAAAATCAACTTGACGAGCATACTGTATCCAGTATGTTACTAGCTTGAGCTTGACGTACGTTTATCCTTTCTAATTAACGGCTTCACGTGAGTATAATAGTTGTAATTCCCCGTGACAAAGTATACCCAGACTTTCTCTGCCCAGCAATTATTTGTTGTCTATAGCACTTTTGTAAAGCCGCAGTTTTCCCTTCTATCCCTTTAAAAGTTAAAGCCGTCTTATACCACTATATACATATATACATGGCTATCACGGGATTTAGGGCCAAGTAAGACGGCGAATTATCACAATCAGGCTTCGTTCGAAATGATAAACGTCTTTTGTAGAAGGCTTGTTGTATTTGAAACGCTCAGAAGGTCGAATTATACCGCGTTTACTTTATTAAAAATGCAAACAAACTTTCCATCATCTGAGCTATTGTGTATTTTTAATATGTTAAAAATACTAAGAAAGTGAAAGTTTTTTTTTTAAACAAGAAAGAGTATCTTTCATACATTTGTATAATATGTTAAAACTTTAATATTTTATTCTTTAAAAGTTGTATGAACTTGTGTACTATTAGATGGTAATTAATTATTCTATTAGATCTCGTTAAATTTAAATAACTTATCTTTATCTATTACACTATATTCATTTAACGAGTTAATGCATTTTAATGTTTCTAATAAATAAATATTTCACAGACATTTCTTAATATAAGTGTGATTTATTAACTATAATAAAGCTTTTTCCGTTCTGTTTTTTTACATAAGTAAAATTATAATTATTAGCATATTGATTCATTTATTAAAAATTATATTATATTGTATTATATTTATTTAAAAAATATCTTTATTAAGTAATATAGTAATAGTAACTGTAGTTAGTATTATAATAGGATTTATGCAAAATTGATCAATTTAGATAGGTATTTATTTTATTGTTAGGCTAGTCACTGACAGGCAATTTTCCATAGTGTTATATGATAATCAGCTCACATGCAACTAACCAGTTAGTAAAGAATGATAAAACGATTTGGATATTTTTTAAGTCTTTGAACTTTTCATCTTATTTTTTTTCTTTAAAAGTTAATTAAATACTTGGATTTAATTCTCTCTTTTATTTTTGCGTATTATTACTGTGGGTTAACACGTGTCGTAGTATAACACTATACGCGTTATCAGTTTCAATTTTAAACGGCTTAAGCACTAACAATAAAAACGCCGTTATCTTGTGTGGAAGAGGTGAGTGCCATGTGTCTAGGTACCTACGTACGATAAAGCTTCATTCTCCTTAATAGTTATTATGGTGTTCCCGACCACTTTCACTGGTCAAATAAAGCCCCACTGTATTTTTTTACGGCGGATGATATATTGTTAAACTTCAAATATTAAAAGTCGTAGTCTCGTAGTGTGTGGTGGCTTTAGTGAGTAATAAAACCAAACTACAATTATAAGGGGCTACGAAGACAAATACAAGATAGGTAGACAGAGATCATAAAATGTGACAAACTGAGGTTATGCGTCAATAGAAAAACATATAATCGTTCTATCTCGGTTTTGTCAAAAGGGATGAATTATCGTGTATGTTGTGGGAAACGTACCTCATTCGTTGTTCGAGTATCAAGATGATAATAATCATCACGGTAGTTTATTTCATGTAGGTAAATGTTGTTCGAGGACGTGTTGTAGGAAAATCCGTATGATTCATTGCAGTAAATTTTCGTTTTCGTAGCAAGGCGTAAGCGTTAATGTGTGCGTATGTGTACGTTGGCAAACGTTCATCCGGCCAAGGATTTGATTATTCATGGAATGCTAATATCCGCCCGTGTTTTGCTCCCTTACAAAAACACTCGACGGAGTTAATTCGGTTTCAATTAAAATACCTGAACTTGGAATTTATACGAAGACTGTTGTTTGTATGACTTCGATGCATGCCAATAGAATATCTAATCAAAACATTAGTATGAGAATGCTAAGTTGCATTGTCACTGGTCACATACGGTTTGAAACACAATCCATATTAAATACGTCAAAAAGTTTATTCAATTTATTACAACAATAAAATTAGTAGTATATTTTATTAAATTGAATTAATTTAACTATATATTTTCTTTTTTCTTAAAATCAATTTTCTCTTAATAAATAAAAGATGTACTTAATTAAAAAAAAAAAAAAAAAATCGTTTATAATTTAAAAAATTATTTTAAAATAAAAAAACAAATTATATTAAGTTTTTCCCCTAAATTCCTAAATATGTAATAATTTTAATTTACATTATTACAAAATAATGTTATTTATTTCTAAATAATTAATATAAGAGTACTTTTAATTTTTTATATTTAATTTAAATGAAGAATAATTGAATAAGTATGTTTTTATATATTTTTATAACTGGTCCTTTATTACTTTATTCTAAAGGCTATAAAAAACATACTTATGTTATATCATAAAAAAGCGATTGTTTATATTGTTTTACAATATATTTAAAAAAACCAACAAAATTATATCTTTTATTATCAAAATTTTATATAATAGATACATATATATTTTTGATAAACCATTTTTAGTATATTTATTATAAATGGTATGTATATTATATTATGTTATGTAGGTGTGTGTTTAATATTAATACATAGTATAAATTTGTTTAATAAAAAAAATATAATTATTTATAAATTAATAATGTTATGGTATACTGAAATTTCATACTGAAATTTCATATAAATGCCAACTTATTAATGGAATTATTAAAATCGATATATTATATTTAAATTTTATAATACTGATAATATTTAAAATTAATATATTTAATGTTTTGTTTAAAAATATTTTATAAATTTAATATAGGGATTAAAGAATATATAATATTGTAATTATTTATAAATAAAATTTTTGAATTAGTCAAGCATTATAAATATAATGGAAGACATATAATTGGTACAAAATATTATAAATATAATTTAGTTTCATTTCCTATAGATTTATATTATAATAAAACAACATTTAAATTTTAAGTTTTATTTAAAATTATTAAATTTAGTTTTATATGTATTTTATATTTTTTCCTGTAATATAGGTACCGTTCGAAATTTATGATTTATTAATTATACCTTATAATTAATACAAAAATAATAAATATATTTTATAAATATCATAAATTATATTGAGTATGTAGGTGATTTTTTTTTTATATTTATTACTAAATTAAAAGTTAAAAATCTACCCATATGTTCTATGCTGTTTAGTGTTTGTAGTAATCAAAGTAATATTTTTTTTTTTTTTAAAATACACTAATTTTGTTTTGGTTTAGGAGAATTATTATCAATTCAAATAATCAGTTTGTGTGTGTATGTTGTTTGTTGAATATTTAATTTGTTTATAATTTTATTAAAGTTTTGCATAAATATATTTTATTTAAATACATGTTTACTCTTTTTTTTTTTTTTTATTGATAATTTAAGTCAATTAATATATTTTTTATTTTTCACTGAATATTAGGGCTGTGCGATAGTCACTTTTAGTGGTCGATAGTCGATTGTGTTAAAACTAACGATTGTATCGATTAATCGATTGTATTTTATATACTGATTAACTGATAGTATCGAATGTCCGATAGTATCGATTAACCGATAGTATCGAATGGCCGATAATACCGTTACTTTAATTTAATTAACTTATAAATAATAGTATGAAAATATCCCAATTTTTAGTTTTCTATTTTTGTCTATAACTCTTAAGTATAGTTAAGAGTCTTAAATCTTAACTATGTGTAGTTTTAATGTACATATTTATATTTTGTGTTTACGACTTTACGAGCCGGATTTAGTATTTACAGTAAAGAAATTTTAATGCCTAAAAACTGTGGGTTTTCTTTCTTAACTACATGCATATTGCTCTGTGCTACAAGCCGAATAACGGAATAACTATTTACCAAGTGCCTGGGCCAACATTTTGAATATTGAATTATTACCCAGACTGGCAATGAATGCACACATTCTTTTAGTATAGATAATATTATTATAACTTATCTTTTTATAATTATATGTTATAAATGTATGTATTATTTAAATATATTAAATTAACTATTAAGTATTTACTATTTAGTATAAAGTACTTTAAAGAATTTCAAAGGTTTGTGGGGTAGTGCAATAAATTAAATAAATTAAATACTAAATATAGGTACTTTTTTTAATATGAATAATAAGATTTTAATAAGAATCAAAATATAACAAATACATTAAACAAATACAATGTCACTCTTTTATTGGGTTAAAGTCAACTTGACAAACACTAAGTAAATATTAAACAAATAACATGATTAACAAATTTAATTATACATACAAATTAAAAATTATGAAATAATAAATTTAAGTATTAACTTTCCAATTTTAAGGTTAAGGTTTTGGAACATGAACTTTGTTCATTGATAAATAAACCAACTCACTTACATGATCGTTAGTTAATGATGCTCTATGGTCTGTCACAACTAACCCTCCTTTGCTAAATACTCTTTCTGAAGCCACACTTGTAGCTTGTACAGTAAGATATTTCTTTGCTAATACACTTAAAAATGGATAGGTTGTACAGTTCAAAGACCACCATTTTAATGGATCTTGTTCATACGGTACTTTTGAAAATTCTATGTACAAGTCAATTTCCCTGTTTATTTTACTACAAAAATTGATGTCTTTATCTTGAAGCTGAAAAGGAATAATATTTGTTTAGTTGTATTACTATGATGTTAAATTAATTATATATGCAAATTAAAATCTATAAGTAAATTCTTACTTCATCATTATTTGATGGTACATCAAAAATGGCAGAAAGTCCAGTTTTTTGTTTTTTCATTGTAAGTGAATGACCGCTATCACCAGAAAATGACAAATTACCGATGTATCGATTAACCGATTGTATCGATCAACCGATAGTATCGATTAACCGATAGTATCGATGTACTCGATACATCGGTTGATTATGTTTAGGGAAAAACATCGATTAATCGATAGTATCGATAGCTAAAAACGATTAATCGATACTATCGCACAGCCCTACTGAATATCTATTAATTATTTTTTAAATTGATTTATTTAAATACACATTCATGTTGTACTATATTAAACACATTATTTATTATTTTATTAATAACATAAAGGCCCGTCGGGCTCATTCTTGTTTGTGATAATACCAACTATAAAATATAAGTACGCTGTGTACAAAACATTATCTTAATTAAATTTAAAATAACATTGTGTTGGTCATATTTCAAACATATAATAGAAATTATTTGAGAATAGTGCGTAAAATGCGAAATATTGAAAATAAATAACGGTATCATGCATGTGCTTCATAAAGTATCTTTTCACAATTTCTACGAACAGTGATAGAACGCATTACTATTAATGAAAATGAAATACACTCATTCTCTATTTCGAACTCCCTTATTCCTACTAAAAAAAAAAAAGTATTCTGGATTTAAGTTTTTCGCCATCAAGTTATAAATAAATAACTAAAACTTTATCAATGTCCTGTTGTCGTAATGTTTTCTTTTTTGAAAAGGTCGCAGGCAGTTAGGTTAAAAATGTAACTTATCCATTACGATTGTTGTTTTATTGGGCTGTACAGAATAAAAACGTATATACACAATATACATACCAGTATATAAAGGTATATTACTTAAACCCACCTACTTATATATAAAGTATATAGGGCTCAACAGTAAAATACAATTATTTTGTTGAGTCTCTGGTCAAGAAGCTATTAGCTGAGTAGTAAATGTCCTATATAAAATTCGTTAAGATAGTACGACGGAGAAAAAGTCGAACCGTTCCACTTGACAGGACAAATGTGTCACCACTGCGAAAGGGCCGTGGCCATTTTATAAAGGAGTCTGTCTTGAACGTGGATGGCATAATATATACACGATAAAGACGCTCGATCGGCAGTACATTTATTCCTACGCCACCCTCTGTCGTTTCCAGAAGAAATCTTAACACCCTTCCTGCTCATCCAATGTGGTCCGTGTATGTATCGGATTTTTCTTTCTTGCCACCATTCACTTCTTTAGTATAGCTTTGGTATAGATAGAAATACAACAGTACAAGGAGGATATATTGGAGGTATAGGTGACTAGCAGACAATGGTACCAAATAGATAGAAAAATTACATACCTTTAACTGCACACATTCACTTATTATATATATAGTATATATAACGAAAATCCATATAATACAGATATATAGGTAGGTACATCATATATTAGATAAAAACGATTTCACTGTATTATAAGTCACTATATTTTCTTCTACTTTCGTTTACTTATATATACTTTCACATTTATTTTTCCATGTTCAGTTTGAAGAAATGATGACCAAATACCCTACCTTTTTTCAAATTTCTAGTGGATATTGTCGTACTACTGATTTCCAATATGTGTGTATTAGTATATTCTTTATTGTTTCATTTAAAATGGTTTATACTATTAAAATATTGATTTTCTGTGTTAACCACTCGCCAATAAACTATTTGCCCAATTGTCAGTACAATTGTCACATGATACTTCATGTGAACGTACGATATGTGATATCGTATGTATATTTTATCTATTAGCTATTGCTATAATTGATCATCAATGTTGCTTTTTTTTATTTTATCCTATGATATTATTTTATATAATTTATTTCTATATATATTTCATCATCATTTTAATTGTAAATATAATTTTGAATAGTATTATTTGGATAAATACTTTTATTTATGAAATTACAACAAATTTATTTATTTCACATGTTTTACAATAAATAATATATAGTCCAAAATTATTATGTCACGTGGGTATATTATATTTATTCTTAAATTTTGTTTTGTGTTTTATTTTACACAATTTATTAAGACCAGATTTATTATTTATATCGCTGATTGACGTATAAATGTGTGACCTTCTTTTCTTCCAAATAATTTTCTTTAAAATCAATGTTTGTGTTCTTTTAAAAATGTGTAATTTCCGTACAGATTGTATTTGACAAGTATGCTTTATCAAGTTTGTGGAAAATATGTCAAATTATAGACATCTAAAATGAAAATATATACAAAAAATATGGGACATAAAAGTATAGGAATTTATTTGTAAAATAATAATAAAAAGCTATGAAAAAAATGAATTTTTTGATTATTATTTTTTTTTAATATTTTTATTCGATTGTCATCAATAAAACGTAGAAAATATTATTGACACTTAGTTGATTATTCGGGGAAAATAATATTATATTTACAGAATTTCCTATAATATATTTTATTTGTTTTATTTTGAAAGTTAATCTAGAAATATAGTAGGTATTTTTTCTTATTGAAAAAATATTAATGTTTATTTTTCTAATATATTTTAAAAATGTTTTATTTTTAACATTCTTCACACAAGTGTTTTTCATTCTTACAAACAAATTTTATTTGTTAGGTGAAGTCAAAAGGATCATTTTTATGACAACTTTATATTTGATGGTTTTTGGTTTCTTATTTTATGTGGTGTAGTGAATTATTATACACTTTTACTATTATTTGAAAACGAATAAACATTGATGATTTATTCTATTTTCTAGTCCAAATTTATTTGTAATATACAATTCGGCAAAATTCTGAAAAAAAAAAAATAATAAATATTAGAACGATACATTTTTAAAATTATACGAATTTATGTTGTGTACAATGCGGTCTTATATATTTAACCAATTTTATTGTAATTGCGCCAATTAAGAATTAAATAATTTAAAGAATAAATATTATGATAGGTACATTTAAATACATACGTAAATTTTGTCAATATTACTGCGACTTCGTATTTTATTTTATTATTTTTCATTTTTGAAATAATGATGTATGCTTTGTGTATTCAAAGGTACTTTATTCAAGAGTTGTTCATAACCAGATTCCTAACGATTGATTAAGGTTTATAAAATAAATATAAAATCATATGTTTTGTTTGACTAAATCATAAGTTTTAATGGATTATGTTAAAAATAATTGCTTCATAATAAGTATATGTTTTTACAAATGTATATTTCTGAAATGTATTTAAAATTAATTTTTATAATATTCATAATTCTTTTAAAAATAGAATTTTTTTTTTTTTAATACTGTAATTTACGTTTAAAGTACTCGTATTATAATTAACTTTGACGATTAAAAATATTAAAATATATTATAATATGTTTAAATATGATACGTATATCGTTTTAGTAATTTTTCGATAATTATTATGAAAAAGATATCATATTATTTTTTTATTGATTTAAATTTTAAAAATTACTTCTATATTTGGAAAATTATTATTTAACTTAAAATTATGAAAAAAAATTATTCATTTATTGTAAAATTATTTTGTAGTTCATTGATGCATAAATTTAATACCTACTTACAATAAAATTTACCATCCTGTCATTTTTAAAATGAATCAATTTTTACATAAAATATGTATAATGTATATGTAATAATATAGGTATAAATGAATTTGATATTAATACTGTTAAAATATATATATAATTAAATAATTTTATATTTTTTAATTATATATTATATAGTAAATTAACAAAAAAATTTAATTTTGTTATTCATAAGCGTTATTTCATAAATGATGTTATTTAACAATATAAATTAGTATTGTCTAATATTTTAAAAAAAAAAGATAGTATAAAGTTTATAATCAACTCAAAGAAATTAAAGTGAATTGTATTTAAACTGTTATGTTTAAATTATTATATGAAATATTGTTGGTTGGATTTATATATACAGTAAATACGTGAGATAAGAAAGTATTTAATAAGATTACATGTTTAATGGTGAATGAGTTAATGAGTTAATATAATTTATTTGTTTCATGTTGACAGGTTAAAGTTTTGATTTTATGTTCAATATTTTCGTTCTTTTATCTATAATTGAAATAATAACCGTTTTATCGTTTATCGTATTTTATAAGTTAATCAATATTGAAAAGTTTTCATTATGTTTCAATGAAATTTTTAACAAATATTGATGTTTAATAATTAATATGTCGAGTTTTTGGTTTCATGTACTTATATTATACTTTCTATATGTTGTAATACAATTTTAATAATATAAGGAAAATAATGATTTCACATCTGTAAATTTAATACTTACGGGTTATTGTGGTTTGTAAATTATTGGAAAAATGTTTGTATGCATTATTTATATTAAATTTTTGAGTAAAATTGTATAATAGATATTTTTAAATTATAAAAACGTTACATTGTTATATCATTATTATTATACATAATAATTTAAAATAAACTAATAATTTTTCTTTTTTAAATCAACAATACCAAATTTTAATAGGTTATTATGAATAAAATTATTATATACGAGTAGAATGAATTCTAATTACCGCAAAAATTTATAAATGAAAATATCGTTTTATTAATTTAAATATATGTTTTTTATTTATTGATTTTTTAATAGTATAAATACTTATAATTTAAGTGTTGTAAAATGATCTTATATTTAACTTACTGCTTACTACATAACTGCAGTATTATGTTTACCGTTAGAAATAGACAATTTATTCGATACTGTAAATTTTATGTAATTATGAGTGTGCTAGATATATATTTATTTTTATCGCATAGATTCATATTAATGTTTTTTTTAAATTATTAATTAAGATTTAAAATTTCTTTAAGAAATTATATTATGTATTTCAATGATTTCCAATAATCAATTCAATCAAAATCAATCATTTTATGACATACTCGTATTATATTTTCATAATGTATATGAATAATATTTTTATTATTGACTTGCAAAACGTAGTTGATGCACTTATTATTAATAAAATAAAATTATGAAGGTCGGGACAATGGATACATTTGAATTTGATTTACTTATTTGTTTTTACCAATTTATAACGGAATAAGAAATGTAACATATTTGACGAGGTGTGTTAATTCAAAACATGTTTTTTTCAAATTAATTAGAGTATAATTTATACTGGAGTATATTTATTTTCTTTATATGTTTTTATTTCGTCATGGAATTTTCTATTACTTATAATAACTTTATTTAAAACTTTGCTGTTAATATTTGTAGGCTATGCTGGTTCATGTCGGCCTGGAGGTAATTAATTTTAGACGCTTTGCAACTACTTTTTATCATCCTCCACTGTCGTAATTTAGGTTTGCTATCGTAAACGATAACCGTGTCATAAACAATAGTCAACAATGAGTGTGGGTGGCCGTGGTAGTATGTACTCTCTAGAGAATAATTTGTAGTGGAACTAGTGAAAACCAAATTTGGAAAACCTTTGAGTCTTTAACAAGAAAGACGTGGGCAAGCGGTATAGTGGTTTATTAAACTATGTTTTTTAGAAAACGTAGATTGTTTAAATTTCAACAAATTTCAATTAGAACAAGCGTGCGGTCATTACCACTAAAGTAAATTCGTGAATTTCAACGATTATACCATACCCAAATGCCCAATGTCAGTGAATAACTGTTTGCGGTGTCTTTATGCCCATTTCACTTTTCGTTACCATTGGCATTGACGACCGAACATTTTTTATGTTTAACGAATTCAACAACGAGTAGAAAAATATTATTAGCATGCATTACTGTTTATAATTTATTTACAATATGTGTGTTTTTGGTAAAATAATATTATGAAATATATATGTATATTAAAAAAAAGGTTACCTATTTCTTGAAATGTTCACACAATCCATCATATTAAATAGAATATGCATTATAATATGTATACACTATACATAAAATATTTTTATCGATTTCTTTACATCTCTCATCAATCGTCAATTTCATATTTTCATTTTTATACCTTCCAATAAATTATACCCTATTATGAAACTGTTAAAACATTATAATAATATACAATTTATAGATGTGTCATAATATATATGGCATGCGGTTAGCTAATCGATAAGCACTGTGTTAATATATTTTATGGAGAACCCGTATCGTTAAATTACCATGATTTTTTTACATTTATATATTTATTATTTTACTAAAAAAAAATCCTTTTATTATTATATTATATTATTATATAGGTTACAATTAATATAAAGGAACAATTAATCAAATTGGTAGCTTTAGATAAATTATAGATTTATTATTCTTTAATTATACATAATATTAAACATATTTAATATATTATTTACATAATCTCGTATTTATTTTATTCAAAGAAGTTATTTGTTTTCCTATTATACAATACTAGTTGTATATACTAGCAGTTTAATGCAATTTAATACTGTGGTTATACATATTATATATTGCTATAGTGGAATTTATTTAGAAATAAAATATTATATATTATAATGATATTCTATTGTTTTATTACTTATATAGTTATATTAAAATGTATATTTAGTATTGCTATAATGGAATTTATTTAGAAATAAAATATTATATATTATAATGATATTCTATTGTTTTATTACCTACTTATATTAAAATGTTCAATCATTATTATTATTTCATGGGTAGAGAATTTGTTCAAAATATTATGGTTTTACGGAAAATCTCCTGAAAATATAAAATTAATTGTTTTGAAGTGTTTTAAATAAGTCTCGTGTTTGATGCGAAATAAGCCATTAATCGGAGGAAATTATGAACAGAGTATATATTATACAATATTAGGTATATACTAAGGAGTAATATGAAACTCGGGCGTGCATGAAATACTCGTGTTATATAAAATCTTAACCTTTATTTTAAATGTCATGCTACACAAGTTATAACAGTATTATGCCTTTTATGTTTTATCATGACACAGTTGTGCTTGTTCTTTGTTTATACATTTATAGGTATAGGTAATTTATTTTAATCAAGTATTATTATCCTAAGTATTCAAATTTTCAGTTTCGTCAATTCACGTTTAATACGTAAATTTAAATTTAACTTTTGTGGTAAATACAAATCCATATTCTATATCATTAAGGAGTACTATATTATTATATTAGATAAATAATATTTTATTCGTATTTTATATGTACATGCGTGTAAATTTCATCATAATGGTATACATATTAATCAGATGCGTCCTAATAAAATAGGTAATATAATTAATTTAACAATTAAATTAAAATACGTAACTCACTATTATACGGAAATAGAGAACTACAAAAACTATGTTATTATAGGTTAATTTTATATTATAAATACAATTTTAAAGATATACCGCATTATTAATGTGATTTATAAAAAGTGGAAACGTTACAGAGATACTAAACGGTTTTTATTGTGAAATTGTACGCGCGAGTGAAATTCTCGGAAACCAAATTCAATATTAATGTTATATTGTATATCTGTAGGAGTTTCATAACATTCATTTTCAGTAACATATGACCTTGTTGTTGACCGGGGTAATTGGTTAGAAGTAAGTCCACGCTGTAGACATGAAACAGGTAGGACTTTATTGCGGACAAAACGATCGGGATAAAAGTTTGTTACGTATAGTTACGCCACGGTATTCGTACAAAGTTGTAAGCGTAGATGAACCGAGAAAACTAATATATATTTATACAACAATGGATTAAGTCAATAGCAATGAAACAGCACAGTGAGACGGTATAGAAATAGAATAGGAAGAGACGAGATCACGAGGTGTTACGATGGTAAATTGACGATATCTGCGTTATGGTCGTGCGTTATGGTCGTTTGCCGGATAATTATTGCTGTGTGCCTGTGTAACTACCTGTATACTATTGAATATACCTATAGATCATATTTAATATTATATTATATGTTTATCAAAGTGTTAAGGTCTCTTTGTGCGATTATATCAGTATCCTTTGATGTTATATATAATCGGCATAAAATACTAAGTATCCGATTTCAGCACGTACGTTGAACTTGTGACGTGTTATGATTTCATGACCGAATTAAATTTAATAAGGATAGTAATTTGATGTATAAACGTAGTAGTTCGAGATAATTAATTTATAATCAATTTATATTTCTGTAATTCTGTGTGTGTATATATAAATATAGTACATCATATAGTATATGTCGTCTCTGTCTATCATTCTAATAACCATTGATAGGATACAAATTTCAAGTGTACATATTTATTTTTTTTTCTATTATAAATAAATATCATCGTTTGTATTGCATTTTAAAATGTACGAGTTCCTAAACTTCTACGAGGTAAAAAAATCTGGGATAATAATGAGTTACTTTAGAAAAAACAGACTTCGGAATTTAAAGGAAGGGAAATAACGATGTGTCATTAAACAGACATTTACAGTTGGTTAGGTTAGATATAAAAGGTAATGTAAAAACGCGAAAGAAGTACTCGCTTGCATTAATATTATTTATTTTTATATTTTTATATTTTTATATTTGTTATTATTATATTTATATTCGCGCGTACATAATAAATTAACAAATTAAATTTGTATACAATTCAAAAAAAAAAAAAAAAAAAAAAAACAAATATTAGATTTTTCATGTTGATTGTAATACGATTATATAATATCAATCAATGAAAATATAAATCAAGATAATTTTTTACTAAGTTATTAATATAATAATTTTATTTTGAGCATAAAATAATATCTAATTATAAAAGATATTGATTTTAACTACACCGGCCATGTTTATTATATAGAATATATTTTCTTTAGAGTACAAGAAATGATACATCATATAATAAATAATTGCGTATAAAGCTTTTTATACGTTTTGTTATTATATAATTAAAGTCACAATTTATGTTTAAACAATAATAATATTAATCTCGTTTTTAATTGTTGTTATAAATTGTATGTGTTTGCACATTAAATATATCATAGTTAGCCAATAAATAGTTTATATATTATTATATTTTTACTTAAATAATTAAATTTAAATGGTATATATGTTACCATCGATGTGTTGAATATTCTTAGTAGTATTTGGCAATGAATACTCCAAGGGTGAAATCCAATAATATCATGTAATATATGGAATTTACTCGTAATAATGAGTAAAATCGTAACACATGTTCTGTGTACGATAAATATAATTGTTCAGGTAATCAATGACCGTAGTTTATAATATTAATACATTTAGAAAATGCAGTTCTCTTTGAAGTATCTAAACACTATACTAATATATTATTTAACTTTATATCAATTTTATACATTACCTACTTGGGGTTAGGTATTTTACAAAATATCGGGTCGATGTAAATTTTCCGTTAATTTTTCACATTTAAAGATTGTCGGATTCAATACTTTGCAGGTAGTTACATATTATATAATGAATTAGGATGATCCTAAATATCCAATATTTGATTTACATGGTTGTATAATTATTATGCCATTTCAATTTCGTTTAAAATGTTTATACATTTTAATAAGTGTATAATACATAACTTTTTCATTAATTACAAGCTTTAAACTCTTTTACGAGATTTATGTTTAAAACTTCCGTTATAGTCTTAAAATGAACATTTTTTGTTTATCTTATCTCATAGAAGTTATAATATAATATTAAAGTTATTGTTATAACTAGCTGATATTACTCTTAATATTTGATATTTTAGTCACAGTAAGTGAGATAAAATTTTTTTTTTTCGTTAACACTTAAAATATATTGTATTGATGAGATGGTATTTAAAAAAAAATTAACTGAGTATGGTTGTCAAAAGAACATATTTCGTCATACATTATCTGGCGTTAAAGTGTTTGAATTTTGTTGTGCTGTATACATATTAATACACTAAAGAATTTTATGAGTTTTCTCTTGGTTTTCCTCTCCCTTTTAGTCATGCTTTTAAACCGACATTAATCGAGAATATGTACATTCGTTGACTGCTCCTTCATCCTTTATAACTAGCTTTATACCCATATTCTTCTTATGAGGAATATTGCTTTTTCTTTATGCATTGTCTCTTGTTCATTTTATAGTATCATATTTACTTGTGATGTATATAATAATATGTTCATGACCTCAGATTATTAAAGCATCGCCGATTTCTTTATTTCATTATATGTCAGTTATTTCAAGCTTCTGTTTAGTTAACTTTTTGTATGTCTGAATTTGAGTTTATCTTCAAAGTACATCAACATCACACAAAAATATATCTTATTTTTAGATATTTTCCCGGTACAGTATAATTTCTCACTATTTAGTGACATATTTCGTCAAATTATTTCTTCTTGTAGGTTTATACATGACGACGTGGCATTTATACTAGTATAAGTAAACGAAAACTTTGCATAACTGTAACTAAAACGTATATGAGTCAATGAGCTAAAATATCGTCACTATAAAAGTGATAATATATTATTATTAAATTATAGTTATTATTTCTCTCGTAAAATTATAAAATTATAATAAACAAATAACTATTACATAAATAAAAATAGTCTTTAGTTCTAGTCAATAAATAATATAATAAATATTGATACTATAATAAAAGTCGCTTAAAGTATTCATTAAATAAAATAAATCATTAATTGATGTAAATAGTGTTAAAATGATAACTTTTATTTTTAATTAAAATTGTTTATTTTAAAATGAGTTTGTAACTATATTATAATAATATCGTTTGATAATTGAATAATAAACTTTTATCTGTTATTCCATTATTTTGTGTTTTCTTATTTTAATGGCACACAATATGCATAATTTGTTTATGGTACTATTATTTGAATTGAATATTTAATTGTCTGTATTTAAAATATGAATTGATAAATATTATTATTTAAAGTGCATTATATTATAATCATGTTTAATGCATATGAATGTATTCAAATGTCTATTATATATTATAATATATTATAATGAGTTATAGGAATATATAGGATGTATGAAAATGAATGTTAATGAATATATAAGCATTAGACTATGTTATTCTATAATAATCTAAATTTAATAAATATAAAAGTGTAATATACGAGTAATTGAATCACTTCATTCCTTTATTTATTTATTTTTTTATTTTTATTAATATTATACTTTTAAAGTAATTAGGAAAATATATAGGCAATAAGAATTATTTGAATATGGACAATTATTATTAATTTCTCCCATATTATTGCAGTATTGATAATAATTAATAATTATTGTTTTATTATTATTATTTAAAATTAAAATATTTAATCTTTAATTTTTAATTTTTTTATTTTGCATATTTTAATTTTGTATGGACATAAATTTTTATATTTATTCATGATTTCTGTCACATTATAAGTAAGGTACATAATATAATAATTAAAATTTACTTTAAACATATTATGACAGTCGATGGTTTAAGTATACCTATTATTATAATATAATAGCAATATTTTTAATTAACTTATTAATGCATATAAAAAATAATTAAGCGTTTTAATTTTTTTTTAAGTCTTGGTTTGTCACATGCAAATATTGTATTATATATAATATATATTATATATGAATTTATTTATAATGATTAAATAATATTATGATAATGTTGTATATAAATACATACATGCTATATATGTCTATTAATAATGTAAATAATGTTAACCATCATTATGATTTTTGGTATGTGCCAGTTTCATTCTCAAGTAATAAAATAATACAATTAAAAATCGTGTGCATACAAATATTACATTACAATATGTAATTATATAATATAATATGCTTAAAAAAGATAATTGGTACTTATTAAAAATATTATTTAAATGTTGAAATAAAATACCATTTGATAAATGATATTTATCATGATTTATTTATTTATTTATGATGAACTATCAAATGATAATGAAATTATGACATAATAATTTATATGAATAATATAAATTTAAACATATAAAATATATTAAATATAATATACCTAAAAAACATATGTTCATACATTTATTATATTATTATAAATTATAATTATTATATTAGGTATGATTTTTATTTTTATTTATGCGTATTTTCTCCATATACATTTTGTGAACATTTGTCACATGTATTTTTCACATTTTTTAACACTACTGTTAGGTAAATAATATCTAAGAAATAGTATACTTTGTAATATTAATATAATGTACATTTGTAATCTATTTAATTTTATTATTTTTATATTGTTATCAGTACATATATACCTACTTATAGATTTGTATTAAATAATATATTTTTAAATAATAAATAATATTTTAAAGTATATAATAAGTGATATTGTAAAAAAGTCATGTCTTATTTCCTATTTAAAAAAATATTGTAGCCATGAGCGTAAATGAAAAAAGTTTTTTTTTTTGGGGGGGGGGGGGCTCCAATTTTTAAAAGTTTATTTGGTAATGTACTACCTAACTATAATTGCATCGTTGTTTTTATTCCACTAAATACACACGAGTATATATAAAATTATTTAATACCTATATTTCACAAGACATAGTATACAAAATATAAAATATTATATACCTACATATTATACACATATACTATATTTTGATAAAAAAATAAAATATTTCCTAAAAAATGTTTAAAGAAATTATATTAATAACATGGCTCTGTCTTGTTGAAAGGCAAATGTATTCAAAAATTCTTCTGAATCCACTTCACAATCTTGGTAAATCTCAATTTGGTAATTTTATATAAAATATTCGAATAATAAGATACTTAGTAACACAATTAAATATTATTTGTACTGAAACTAAATTATCTCACAATTCTTCAAATTATCCAAATTTTATATAAAGGCCGAAATTCTGCGGCATTCACAATTGATTCTTTGTGGATAATTAATTATGGACAATAATCTCATATTTATATCCATTATTAGTTTTTGACATAAAATATAAGTATACTAAAGTACATAATTCCTTTTATTTCATTACATTAGATGCATTTAATAATAATAAAAATAAAACTATTAAGTACTAAAATTTTTAATGATTCTTAATCTCAGTTATGTGTAATAATTGAAATATAAGCTTTATATATATATTTAAATTCGCATTTTCTGATGTATATTATGCATAATATTGTACGTTGATTTTTGAAACACCAACCACTCGTCATTCCAAGAGAAAATCATATTTCAACGAAGTTTTTCTTGAAATTGTCATGTTGCACGAAAGAAGTTTTTAAGTTCATATAACACAATTTACAGGAGAAATAATAGTTTATTCTTTTATGTTTATATTTATATTTTATGGTCAGTGTTTACCAATAAAATTAATATATCAAATTTGAAAAATATTCAATAATCTATATAAAGATAATATTCGCTGACACCTAGCATTACTAATATTGAATTCTCACTAAATTGAATAATTATAGGAAATACAGTATAATTATACTCGTATTGTTATATTTAATACATAAAATATTTAATTGTATTTTATATGTTTTATCTTCAAAGTAATGTGAGTAGTCTAGGTAGTCTGTACCTAATTAATTCTTTAATATTAATATATTACTTAATTAGAAATTATTTATTTTTATCGTGCAAATGCAATTTTCTTGATCATAGATTTTAATATTATTAAACAGTAAAACTATTTTATTAACGTTCACATTAATTTTTATTATGTTAAAAA
Source organism: Tetraneura akinire (assembly GCA_021307375.1). Taxonomy (NCBI): domain Eukaryota; kingdom Metazoa; phylum Arthropoda; class Insecta; order Hemiptera; family Aphididae; genus Tetraneura; species Tetraneura akinire. Next base: position 13,941,121 of record JAIUCT010000001.1, read on the forward strand.
ATCAATGTGATTATTAACAAAAATAATGTTTAACATAAAATGATTTATTATGTGTGTAAATATTATATTTACGTTGTCCAATTAAGGTATTAAAATTAGAAATAATATTTTTGAATAAGTACATATTTTTTTATTTATTACAGAAAATATTATTATTAATATGATTTATGCATGTTATGTTCCAATAATTGCAAATGTGTTTTCAATAATTTATACTTTCTTAATAACACAGATAAATTATTTAAATAATATACCTAGTTAAACTTAATCTGAATTCCGTATTTTAAATTTCAATTTCAATTGAGCCTACTGAATTTTTATATAATATTATTACTTTTTAATATACCTAATTGAATATAAAATAAAATCATATTACTTTAATAATAAATTATGAATCATCCAATCGTAAATTATGATAAAGTCGATTATACTATAGGTATCGTTATAAGAACGATTGCAGGTTCTTATTCGTTTTTACCATCACATTACCAACACATAACAATACCATTGATGGAAAATTGATATTTGTAAAATAAATGATCGTCGTAGTAAACGATTTTTATATTTTGTCGCCTGATAATTTTTTCTTATTTCTTATTTCGATTTTTCTTACTATCTACGTCGCTTCCATAATAAAGCGATTTGGCTGGATTTCAATATACGATCCGTTTTATAGCTATATTCTCTTGCCTATCTCTGAAACGTTCTTTAATTTACGATCGTATTTTTTAAGCGTTTATTTTATTCTTCGTTAAAACTTATTGTGATTTTTGATTTCTATGACTTGTAGAACGATCTTAAAATATACTCGCTGTTGGATGAAGAATAATGCAATAAAATATAAATGCATCGGCATTAAAATAAATTGAAATGCACACTCCCTTCAATATTTGTTATATACGACGATTTCGTTTCGTGTAATTTCATTTACTGTTATTGATCATTTTATAAAATTCAATATACATATTATGTTTTGTATAGAAAATAAAAAATGTTTTTTTAAAATGTTCCATTGAGTATCACATTATCAATTTTACATAAAACGTCAATGCTTTATTTATTTAATTTTATTTCTTTAAAACATAATGTATTATAGAATAGACTATTCCATAATCAATGGTAATACCATCAAAATGATACTTTCTTTTCGTAAATTATTCATTTATGCGTGTTTTTTTTTTTTTTTTTTTTATATACAACTTCCATAATAATAAAATGTATATCGTATTTAACGATTGGGGTTACCTATTGATTACATGAACTTAAAAGAGACTACTATTACGACTACTAGGTATTGTTACACGTTAAATCATGTTTTTATTTTTAAACAATTTGTTAAAAAAATTTAACGTAGTAACATTTAATTAGATATTTATAGCGTATAGACGAATAAAAAAAAGTATTAATGAAACCAAAATTGATATTGAATAAATATTATAGTGTATCAACAAGTAAATAATAAATATTAGTAGTCGAGTTATCCCGGTGGTAAAGTATTTTGGCTGTCGTTCAAATGTGTTAATAAGGATCCATAAAATAGTAAGGGGAAGGAAGGGTTTGGACTGCAGTTGGAATTTGAAAACTAAAATTTGTTTGCATTTCGTTTTATTATTTTCCCCGCAAATATAACGATCGTCGTTATATTTTATAGGTATATAACTATTTGTATATACTTGTATAGTCACGACTGGTGAAATACGTTGAAACGTATAATCGGTAATTTATATTATCATCGTTGTTTTATTTATTTTTTATACTTATTATGTCTTATACCGTGTTAACGTTTAAAGCTCTATTATACTTGTTTAAATATTAGATTGTAATGATATTATTAAGACGGAAACGTTCTTATATATATTATATAGTATAATTATTATTTCAATTTGTTGTTTTAATTAATAATCCTAGGCACACGTAGGAGACTTATGTGGCGAATAACTTATATGGCGTTTGTATCTTTACGTGTTTGTATTTTTGACTATTTAGTGAAATTTTACGAATACGAAGAATTTTAAAAGAGATCATATTCGTTTTTTAGAAACGTGAACTGGAATTAATTATGGCCAACACACTCCGATCGGTATATTGTATTTACTTGTGGTGGCCATTAACCAAATGTGATGGAATGTATATAGGCTGTACTCGATTGAAATCGAACACAGAGAGGGATTGAGCGAGTGGATTATGATTATTCGATATGTTTATGGTGCGTGTAATTTCAGTACGAGTAATTCGTGTATACAATTACTTAATAATAATAATATAATATTGAATTTTTTTTCGGCGGCACACATATTGTAAAATTGATCGATAATCCGTTGAATTCAGTTTGCAGCACGATCCGCGTAGCGTTATTCCGTACTCGCTTTTCGCCGTTCGGCACCGTCACCTCCCGTGGAGACCGGCAGTAAAAAGCGCTAAACAACATTTTTATTATTATTATTATTATTTTTTTTTTATACGTTTTACGTTGTTTGATGTTTTTCGCGATAAGATTTTTTTTTTTTTTCATTCCTTTTGTTATTTGACGTCGTATAATACAAAGGATATACTTATTAAGCATTGTACGCGAATAGGGGAGGGGAAAAAAGCGTATGCCGAGCCCCTCTCTTACGTGCTGCGAACGAGTAGACTGCGGCGGATGAGTAATGTGACGTTGCCACGTTTCCAACGTCTACGGTAACGGTGCACGTCTGTCGTGTGCGTGTGTCGCGTGCCGCAACGAAAACTGGCCGAAAAACACGCGTCGGAAGGGTCGTTGTGTACGTGTTGTGTTTTTATGTCGCTCGAACACTATGTATTGTGTATACATACACAATATATATATATATATTGCATTTTATATTATTATTTATATCGAAACGAACTCTGCGTCGACGTATTACATTTATAATAATAATATAATAATAATAATTTTATTATAATATAATATCATTTATTATTACGTTGGATGATAACGGTGGGGGAGGGGCAACCACCTTGTTCCGGATTAACGCGGTGACGGAAATGTCCGGGGGGACCAGGTGGTGGCCCGCGCGAAGAGCGCGCGCGCGCGCGTGTGTATGAGAGAGTGAAAAAAGGTGTGTGCGACGGACATCTACCGGGGTTGACTGTGGTCGTAGTCATGACATGTGTTCGGGGCTCTGTAGCGTAATAAATATACAGATATTGTTTTTATATAATACATATATTACTATTTTTTTCCCATTTTATTTTAATAATTTCCATACGTGTCCACTCTCGCCACCAGGTGATGTCGGCGATACTGTGTTGGTCAAGGGGAGGGAGTGATATGGAGGAGGCAGCGGCTAGTACACGGCCGACGGATCGATGGCCGACGGTAAGAATTCCGCGCGGTACTTGACCCACGAGGTCCGAACGATTGCTGTTATATCTGCGTATACCTATTCTAATTAATAATAATAATAATAATAATAATTATGCTAATGCTAATTATTATTATTATGTATATAATATACAGGGTGTCCTACTAAAAATCCGTTACGGGGTTGTGCGGGTTGAAAATAAGATATTTTGACGGTTTTAAGTACCTTATTAATGTACTCTACTGAAGTTTTATTTTATACTAATAAAATAAACATTAAGGTTCCCAGACTTAAAACCGTCAAAATATCTTATTTTCCCCCCGCACTACCCTGTACGGATTTAGTGGGACACCCTGTATATATATATACATATATGAGTGCCCGTTATGTATTAGGTTTGAAATAATTATCGTACTAATTTTCGTCATTTTGTGTCTATTCCCTCGTGACACATTATATATGCCATTACGATTGTGGCATCCGTTTAAAATATTAACGAATAACGGTGGAAATTCACACAACGGAAATTGTGATTTAATTACAATGACAATCGATCGATTCAAGGGAAAACAGTATATGTTCAAAAAGTTGTGAACAAACCTTATACACGCTCAGGAAATTTCTTAACTAGACCACGGTCGGATAATACGCCTCCACATCACAGCAAACATCCCCTGTAAACTATTACTACGACAGTAGGACTATTTCGGCTCGTAGTGAACGTAACAGTTAAGTAGAATTCAAACGAAAAATTATAGAAGGTCAATTTAATATCGAAAACTTAGTTATGGTGTAAAAAAAGCCAAAAGTCCCAAGACATAAGCGCAATGGTGGTTTTGACTAATTTTCAAAGTGGATGATTTTTTTTTATAAATATTATTTTATTTCTATTTTAATACTATTAGGGTAAAAATTAATTAAATCTAAAAATAATACGAAATTTTAATTTCAATTGGTTAAATATCGTTTAAATTAAAATTAATATTATTTTAAGTAAAGGCTCTCAAGACGTCACTACAGACAAACTGCACTGTTTGATATTTATGTGGATATCGTAATAATTAGAATAATACCGTAAGGCGTAGCAAACTCTTTGATCTACGACATTATAATTTTATAAATAAATTAAAATCTATAAAAAAAACTGTGCAATTTTTAATTGTTTAACTGTTCTAATTAGTAGTAACAACTTCTTTATAATTGGAATTGAAGTCAAAAAATTTTAAATTTTAATAATATTGATTTTCTAATTTTTACCTTTGCAATAATTTATATCAATTTTTATACTATATGGATTATTAACTCATAATAATAATTCATTAATTTTATTTTTATGGGTCATTAGTTATAATTTAAATAAATAAAAACCCAAATCCACAAAAATGCTTAAAATAAAAATAAATTTGTGTGGATTTGGGTTTTTATTTATTTAAATATATTATCCACAAGTCAATACTTAAACTATAAACATTACCTAGTTATAAGTTTAATACGGATAATCTTAAAATTATTAACTATATCAAACGCGTGATGGGTTATTAATTATTGAAAATTGAGAACAATTTATACGCTCATAAAAAAAATATTTTGGGATAATAATTTTACTATTTTAATATAAATAATAATTATGCCATTTCATTCAGTTGATAATTATTAATATTAAAATATACTTTATAACCATATTATAATTTAGTATTAATTCCTATTATTAATTAAAGTACAATGATTTCAGTTGTGTTATAATAGTATAAAAGAAATACACTTCTAAAATTTTTACCTTTCGTCTTATTGTTTTTAATAGTTATTTAGAATAATTTCTATAAATAACATTGCTTACGTGTAATCCTTCAGTTTTATATGACGGTTATATTCGTAGTTGACAACCGTAAAAATTATAGTCTTTTATCGAACGTCCGATTGATATGTAAGTGTTTAGGTATTATATAAAACATGGCAGTTTGGAAGGTTATATACCTGTATGTTGAAACTATTGTATCGAATGGTATTTAAATTTTTTTTATATCCCATTATATTATATTCTTTTTATAGAATAATGACCATATTTGTTTATATCACGCTACAATAATTGTGTCTCTTAAACCATTTTAGCCACGTACATATCGATTAGTTTAGTAGTCAGACAGTGATAACAGTGATTAAAATGCGTTTTTTATGATCCGCTTTGTTTTTTGTAATATATTGTGTCACGCAAAGATTAAAACGTGGAATTTATTAGTTTCTGATGTTATTAGTGAACAATTGATTGGCTAGACTTAGCTAGATTTAAAATAGCAGGATTTATTCTTGAATATTTTTAAACGAGACTAGAATAAAATAACAAAAAATTATGTAAATTAATATAATATAATATAATATTTATTTATTTTTTTACTTGCTAACTATTATTAGTTTTTAATAAAATATGATAGTAAAATTTATATTTTATCATACTGGGTTGAATATTTATGGAAAAGAAACACATTTTTAAATTATCATATCATCTTTGTTAATAACTTTAGATAATTATATACCAATTATTACATCTGAAACAGTTTTATTGTTCTAATATAATTAAAAAATATATATCATAAAATATACGTGTGTATGTTATATTATATAATATGAAAATTATGAGATTTAGGTACCTTTTTCATCCCTTAATACAATAAACATGAGATAATTTACTAGGAGCCGAGAAAAAACATCGAAAACAGTGTACTTACCTAATAATTATGAAGAGGATTAAAAATGTGGAAAAAACTGCATTATTTTTTATCTCATTCTTGGACTAGATATTGGGATAAATATTTTTAATCATTATTAATAATTTATTACTATTCTGTATATTTTATTATATTTCTCCGCAAGGCGGCAAAATGCGAATAGAAAATTGTATTGCGTATCTGATTATAGTTTATAATAAACCCTCATAATATTTCTGAATGATAAAGTAATAATTTTTTAATATATTATTTGTTAAACATACTTTATACTATTTTTTGACATAACATTATTTACTCACATTTTTTTTTTTTTTGTAGAGTATATTATCTACATACAAATCATATTATTGTGTTAGTTATAATTTTTTTCGTATTTGTTAATTGTTATCATTTATCAGTTTAATTATAATTATAAACTATACATTACTATTATTATAACTTTTATTTTAATAGATAAAAATAGCTAAAAAAATAATTTTAATTTAATATTATTTTATTTTTGCTCTGTATTATTATTTTATTTTAGTTTTTCTTTCATCTTAAATCTAAAAATTGTAATATTATACTTATAGGATTAATTAAATTTCTTGAATTCCACAAAAGATTATATGACAATTAAATATGTATGGTTTGCCACATAATATTATAGTAATATATTATTTATAATAGAAAGACACGCGATCATATCAATTCAAAACGCATATTTTTGGTTGAAATCACTGTCCTGTAATTTATTTTCGCCAAACTTTCATTTTTCCTACGAAACGTGACCGATTACCAAAGGATACATCATTATTTGTCAAGTTGTCAATACGTGGCTGGAAATACCACAGCCAAAAATTGATATCGTCTCACTGGAAAAGGTACCCTCTGTGTCTAAAATATACAAAATCTTATAATATTTATAGATATATTCCATCATAAAATTGGCTGGGTAAACTTGGTAAATATTTCCAAAAAGGAAATATGATTTTAAGAAATATTTTGTTTACTATGTAGCTTATTATGTTATTTATAATAATATATTTGTATTATTTATATTTAGACTAAAAATTGGTAATGATTTTTATGTTTTTTTTTTTTTGAGAACGTTAGTATTCAAAGTTTTATTTTATAAAACCTACATATTATTTTTGTGCAATTTTAGATTCTGAGCGAAGCGAAGAATGTATTGGTTTTACAATGATGTGTGATTTTTTTTTGTTTTTTTGTTTTTTTTTTTTTTTTTATTCTGTAAACATTTTTACTACCCGAAATAATGCTCCGATTATCACGAATATGTTTCCGGTAGCAAAGTGGATCTAGTTGGTACTTTATTTAGGTCATTTTTCGAATTTCACAAAATTGACCCTAAGCGGTAGAAAAAACTTCAAAAAAATGACGAAAAAACGGCATTTTTCACGAAAAATGAAATTTTGACGAATTCGATTTCTATATTTCTCGATAACTCGGGCAATTTTTAAGATAGAGACTTGAAAATTTTTTTGGGTGTTCACATAGCTACTATATATATGTGGTATAATTTTGGAACCGTTATGTTAATTTTTCTACAAAATATTGGACTTTGAATATTTCGTAAAATTCTCGTTTTTACGTATATAATGTTTGATAAAATTGGCAATTTTGGGTATTTAGGTCTGAAAATTTTACTGAAATATACTTACATATTAGTTAACATCATACTAAAATATTATAAAAATCCCATGTCACAATTTTTTTTTATAGCTGTTTTAAGTTGATATTTTTAGTAAAACGAAAATCTTAGAATCCATATGTATAAATAAATATTCTGAAAACACTTTTACTACCCGAAATAATGCTTAGATTTTCACGAATAGCGAGTTTCAGATGTAAAAGTGGATGTAGATGGTACTTCATTTAGGTCATTTTTCGAATTTTTCAAAATTGACTATAAGCGGTAGAAAAAACTTCGAAAAAATGACGAAAAAACGGCATTTTTCACGAAAAATGAAATTTTGACGAATTCGATTTCTATATTTCTCGATTACTCGGGCAATTTTTAAGATAGAGACTTGAAAATTTTTTTGGGTGCTCACATAGCTATTATATATATGTAGTAAAATTTTGGAACCGTTACATTAATTTTTCTACAAAATATTGTACTTTGAATATTTCGTAAAATTCTCGTTTTTACGTATATAATGTTTGATAAAATTGGCAATTTTTGGTATTAGGGTCTGAAAATTTTACTGAAGTATACTTACATATTACATAACATCATACTAAAATATTATAAAAATCCCATGTCACAATTTTTTTTTTATAGCTGTTTTAAGTTGATATTTTTAGTTCAAACGAAAATTATAATCTGACTGAACTTCGCTCAGAATCGTTTTTACGAATGCAATGGTTTATCATTGCATTCAAATTCTAATTAAAATTAAACGCTATGATTCGCACACCTGTATCCTGTGCGGCAGGAGTATCAGCTCATCTTTTTGTAAATTATTTTTTCATAATTTTAATTTTAACTTTATTATATAAATATTATATTACGAAGGAGTTTTAAATTCTTCCAAGTTCTTTCTTACATTTAAATGGTTAAAATCGGATAATTTCGAATGTGTAATCTATTGTAAGCAACTGAAATTTTTAATACTTTGATTATTCGCATAATAATTACTAATTTTCTATAATTAATATATTTTTTTTTTTTTGTATACTATTGCGTCATAATGTATTATACACCAAAATAAAGTATCTCTTAAAAGGTAAACTTTTTTTCTAATATGTAATTAATTTAATTAATAATAATTAAAAATAATTCATATTTTATTTGATTAAAATTTATAATATTAAAAATGCACTAATTGTAATTCCTTGTCCCTGTTAAAATGTATTTTATTTTTCACACAGTTTATCATTGAATCTAGCCGTACCCTAGTACTCTACAACTGCTCGCCACTTCCATAAGTTACAAGGGTCAAATAGTTTGTCGGGGTGATAGATACGATGGGTAATTGTTGCCCTACCGACACGAGAGTTTATTGTGTTGGGAGTAAGCCAAATGCATGGTGGCGATCGATTCTCTTTACTTCTCGTTCACCATAATCAAGCTCTTTTTCTCGGGGAGTTTTCTTACCGGTAATCTTTGTAAATCATTAAATACTTCAGTGAAAAACAAAATATCGTGTGGAACACCGTCTCAGCAATAACTGTACACGTGTGAAGTTAGGACATGTCGAATTCGCACAAGTTGATTTTTATACACATTTACTGTTGTCTATTATTTTTACTCTACCCGTCTAACAAAAAAGTTTGTGGAATGGTCAGAAGGTCACGCGACCTGAACGTAAATAATAAGTGCTCATGAAAGAGAAACGCCCCAATAATCGAGATTTTTATTTAGCGAAATTAGTCAAACGACTGTCGAATTTTAAAATAACTATTATAAAATATACCTATTAAACCTGGAATCAAACTATAATTAGTTGTTTTTCTCTATCTATTTTTAATCCTGATTCCGACAAGTTCACCTTGATGGGATCAAATTTAATATTATCACTTTTGTACAAAATAAGTTATGGTAGGTATATAATATGTCATAGCTGTAATATCAATATTTTTGTTAACTGAAATATAGAATTTTTAATTAAAGATTATAATATGATGTGAATCGTGATCTACTATGGTTACGTTAAATATAAGTTTTGGGAAATTGTCCTAATTATAAATGCGAATACTGTTTTTGCATTTTTTTACTATGCCCTTATGAATTTATAAGCATTTTACATTGATTTGATTAAAATGTATTTATCTATTGAATTAGCAAAAAATCTTGATCATCAAATTACATAAGTGACATTTATCGAACTTGTATTAGGTATATTGATAATGATTATTTTATATTTTAAATTATTATATTATTTATATTATACCTAAAGAAAGGAATGTGATTTGTATGCAATTTATTACATCCGTATGTATCGTGATTATTATTTTTTTTTTTTTAATGTTTGGCGAAGAAAAGAAATTCCACGTTAGTACGAGATTTTTTCGTTATTGTTAGGGAGTGAAATCTTACGTATAAATTACTCTCTGGGGAGAACGCCGAATAACATATGCAAACCGTAGCCACCGCCGTCACCGGTGACGGCAGTAGCATATCGTCGACGTGGGTCGTACAGTCACGTTTGGCGACGACTCCGTACATCGCTTCTGGTCTTTACCACTATGACCGGCTGTGTGTTTGAAGAGGGTGTGCCGGCACCATCAGCATAACGCTCCCGATCACCAAGCACACTCGTGTTACCGCATAAAATACACTAATTTAAAATCCATCGTTCGTACGACGAGGTATATCAAAATTTATTATTATTATTATTTTAACTCTACCAACTGTTTTGGTACATATCACAAGGAAATTAAAAAAAAAAAAAAAAAAAAAGGTAAAATAATAATGAAAATGTTGAATACAATATACGACACGTGAACGTTTTGGGATGACCAGAATAAATTACGAGTATAAAATATAAATAATTTAATCTCCTCCAACCGTCGTCATCTAAGTAGCAAACGTGATGGATTTCGATATCTATGTTAAGGTTCTTTCACTCGTGCTTGCATTGATCATGACGATGACGGCAGTCGCGGTGAAGCAAACCACAGAATAACGTCGCGCATAACAATTATTTTTTACTATATAATACCCGAGTGACTGTCAAGTTTTTAAGCGCCTAGAGTAATATTGTATGCCAGTTGTTGAGCATTCTTCTCACGAAGTTGCGGTAAATTAAAAATATATATATATTCATCCGCCAAAAACCATCATCCCTTCTCCGTAACTAGGATCATATTTGTTGGCCATTTGGGACACAGAGATTAAGTTGTCCGTACGATACGTTTTTACTCATCCACTACAATCCTCACCCTAATCTCTATCATCGTATTTGCACGATGACCGTAGAATTTATCACTCATCTCGTTATTAATGTACTAGCCAGCAGCTGCAGTGTGGATGAATAATAAATAGAATAATAGTGGGAGCATGGATGGAGATAGGAAAATATTGGTTGGCTGTATGTCGATATAGCAAAGAAATGCCAGGGATCGCCGTCATCAAATATGAACGCGACCCTACTTTGCGGATTGGAGAGTGTGATAGGGATGGTTGCTACCGCTTCCTTCGTGGAGGTAAAAAGAGAGTAGGACCTTTCAAAAAATGAAATATTATTACGTTTCGGTTTTTCATAATAAAATACGTATGAATGTATATGTGTGTGTGTGTAAATATATGAGCTTTTCCAGGTTCAATTTGTTGTTTACGTTGTCCGCCTCCAAAACTTCATAATGTCGGATGAGAAAATCGCTACAATACATTTGCCCCATTATTAGCAATAAACCTGTCGTCCTCATCCGGGTATTAATATATTATCTCAATCAGTCCCGTTCAATGCAGTTATTGTCCTTCAATAATATTATATTAATAGCTACAATTATACTACTATTATCTAAGGCCTATAATCAATAGGTATTAATAATAAACATGATTCACCCAAAATTGTTTATTCAGTTTTTGACGCACACAAATAATTTGACATTCCGTATCAACATTGCATTAGATGATTAGATATTATAATATAAGGATAATATAATCAATGTTTATCTGTCTAATATAAATCAATTAATTATAAATTAAATAATGCATAATATACAATATATATATAATATATATTATATTAGAGAAACAATTTCAATCTTATGTCAATAACTTCAATGAATATTAAAATATTCAATTTAGTATACAGATATCTATATTGATTATATCTAAATAATTTTTGATTATAATTGAACTTCTTCTAATATATAAATACTATAAAAGTATAATTTTAATGACACATATATATTATAAGTTTTAATAATTATTAAATATCCCATATGAAATTATGTTCTACATAAATTTCATTATGGATTAAAATATATATTTAACAATGTTGTGCTTTTTGTTTTAGGTAAGCATAACATGTGTTAATCCACGGTGGAAATTATTCTGTGAAAAGGTAAGTTACATTATGCATGAAATACGTGGGGATTTCTATCTATTGTACTGGTAACCTTATACCAGCGTTGCATAATTATATGCAACGAGAAATATGTAAAATTACATACAAATGTTACGTTTTGCCTTATACGCGTTACACTATATAATAATATCTATTAAAGCAAGAAATATTATTAAAATTATTATTGTTGGTGAATACTTGGAGATTAGGCAAAAAAATTTAAGAAGTTGGCTTTTTTAAGCCAAATTATGTAGGTAATTGAATAATTTTTTTGTAATTATTTAGGTAGGTAGTATGATAATACTTATAATATAGAAATAAAAGTGCACGGTTTAAAAATTATTTCTAATTTTTTAATGTTTATTGATTATTGTTTATAATAACAATAATTTTAATTTATATTGTTAATATCTAAGTATTGTATATAATGGTGTAAATATTGAAGTTATTTCTTCTCAATTCGATTTATTATATTAATATCTACGACGTTGCTGGAAAACGTTCTTGATTAAAAACACACATATTGATTAAATTAATTAAATAATTAATACTTGTCACAGTCTTAGGATATCTTACTTTCCTCCTTCTTGTATATGCATATCATGTATTTGGATTAAATTGATTATTTATTCTAAATTCACGTAGTAATGATGAATTAATACTATTTGAAATCCGAGAATATAATTTGTGCAAACAATTTTATTATCTTACTCTATTTTATATTTTCCCTTTTCTCTCACTAGTATTTGTTCTCACTTTTATTCCTTCCTATTCGTTCAAATATTTCCTCAACTTTTTTCGTATTTTTATCTTCAAGAAAACAAGAATTTTCCAAGAATATAATATTCCAGAGTATTTTTTTTCTGTTACCGATATGCACGTACACGTCTGTTATGTGCAATAACGTCAAAATGTGCATTTATCAATGTGCCGTGCAATATTTTATTTATTCAACGTCTCACACAATTTACCTACAATACCGAAATATTTCTTCTTGTGCATATACATCCTGGCAGCGTGTGCGTGATTATATTTCTTAGACATAGTTGAAGGTATATATTACGCTTGCATGTATTTAGAGACACGTACTTTGTGTATCCCTTTGGTATCCTTTTGGTTGATGCTTATATATTTCATATCGTCTTGGAATTTCCATGTGTATTAGCTTTGATATTTATTATCGATCAAATATGCCAAATGTAACGTTTAAAAATTGTAATCATACTAATCATGTTTGTGTCTGCGTTACTAGAAATAATTGAAGAAAATGTGTATTACATTATTGATTTTAACTGTATCTTATTATTACATAATGTTTTTGTATCAATAAATTGATAATCAGTTATTTAATTCACACGTTGTATTTGAAGTATAATATACAGATTTTATATAAATATTTTATCGCCAAAGTTAATAATTTATATACTCGTATATTACATTAATTTTTATAGTAATTTAAATACATTGTATTTTTCGATTTATAAGTAGTATTATTACTAGAGTATTATATAGTATAGTATAGTATACGTATTTTAGAGATTTATAATAATAAGAACTTTCTATCTCAATTAATTTAATTCATAACACAGAGTTTCTAAATCTTAGATTCACGATATTTCATTATTTTTAAACATTTATACGAGTATATATATTAATTTTAATTCTTTAATTAAGTTATAAAAACGTAATTATTATTACATTTGATCCTAATTTCAATTTGAATTTCAGATCTTCAAATATCAGTGAAATAAATGTAATAAATGTGCTATCAATTTATTATTTACGTCATTTAGATGTAGTTAATTTTACTATTATAATAAAATATACGAGTACATAATATGTGTAATAAATTTTGAGATATTTCATTATTATGTATACTGAATATAGTTCATCATAGGTATATATATAATTTATACATACACACTAAACACATGCTTGTATATAAATAAAAGGTTTCTTTGTTTCTGTATTATACGATAATCCATGTTGAAAAATAAATTAGAGTTCCATTATAGAATACGTAAAATTAATATTGTTTTTTTTTTAATGATAATAATTAAATTAAAAATTAATTATGTTAACAAATAGTTAAACAATAATATATTATTGTTGGTATGTGATACTCATGACGTGCTAACCTAGAATAATTACCTATATAATATATGATGGCAAATCACCTATGGGATGAGGGGTTGTTTTACGTATAATATATTATAATATATGATACATAACCCTGAAACGGCTTTATGATATTCACTAAGTTCCACGTAAAGTAATAACGTTATGGAAAACGCTAGGTAAAGTGTTAAATATTGCATAATATTATCTGTTGTGTAGTTTGTATAGTTTATGGTTGTTTTTCTTTACCTTTTTTCCTTTTTTTGTCCACCCTCTCACTTTGTTCAAAGTAAAAACCTTTATTCTATATCTAAGTTTTGCTTGCCAGTGAGATTCTTAAAGTAATTGTAGGGTACAAATGGGAGGTAAAGGAAGGTGGTAGATGTAAAATATAATACCAACCTTTTTTGTGGAATATTCGTTTTCATAAAAGCATTTTATAAAAATTTGTTGTGATTTGTTTTATTACAAGAAAATTAACATATTTTTTATTTTGTTACTTAAACCAGCGAGTGGAATTTCATATGCCTATCGAATAACAATATTTCTTTTTCACCATTGGCATAATCAATTTTTTTTAGTAAACAATTATTTGACTACAACTATTTTATTGTGAATCTGGTGACCCAATTTAATAAAAAAATATCTTTAAACATTTTTTGGTTAATAATTTAAGATTTATTCAAAATTGAAAGAAAAAATATGTATATATTTTTAATTATATACGTGTAATTATTTTAATAAATATATTTTTTTAATTTTATGATTTGTTACATAGTCGTTTTTAGATTTCCAAGTACATTAAGTACAACAAATTTGTTATTTACTAAATTGTGTAATTATTATACACGATAAATAATCTCGAGTAGATTTTACTGCACATGCTCATAACTTCTTTGCCGTATAACTTCACTGCACAAATCGAAAATTAATCTCGATTTGACTGTGTAAAATAATATAATACACAACATATGATTTATGTTATGTGTTGATATAATTTAAATTGAAATAAATTTATCTATTTATTAAAATAAATTATACTATAAATTACTGATTACCTTTTCATCAATAAAATAAAGGAGGTAATAAATATTATTACATGAATATATAGAGAACTTATTTCATTTCTTTATTATAATTCCAATATGCATTCATTTAATTATATATAATGTATATGATTAAAAATTAAATTTAAACATCATTCCGAACTAATAGCTTATAATAATATATTTTTTTCTTATTCTAAAACTGTTTTTTTTTTTTTTTTTTTTTTAATATGAATTACTTGACAAATATATTGGTTATATTCGTATAAGAAGTTATTAAAATCTAAAAGGGGCGCTTGTAGAGATTATATAATTCGATATTGTATAGTAGCTTTTTGATAATTAGTTTTCACAAATCATCGACTTCATTCGACATCATTAGACTTAACCAACATCACAAGGAATTACTGCAATTTAAAGATATTTTTTCTATTTCTACTTTTGCTTTATTTCAATTTCTTTTAGGTACAACTTGATTAATAAATAATTTCTTTTCGTATTGTATTATTTGTTTTAATGGATTTATTTTTAATGTGAATAGGTTACTTACATGCAATATTTTTTATGTATATCCTTATATTTTTTTTAAATTTCATGAATTTAAAGTTATTTATGATAAAATTTGGTTAAATGTACTTTAAATAGTATAAATTGTTAATAATATATACCTTATATGTGAAAATTTATTTAATTTATATTAATTATTATTATTGAATTTTAATAAAATTATTTTCTATTGTATCCTACTATGTGAAATGAAATAATCCAATTCAATAGGTAATTTATTTTTAATATATATTGCACAGAAATTTATGAGATTTATTTTTAATGAATCAAATTATAAATAGAAATTTTATATAAAATTAATTATAATATAATACTTTACAGTTTCATACATATTCTATTATTGTCTTCTAACATCAGATTATCCATTATTATGATACGTATTCCGTATCTACAATAGGATACAATATCTATAAATGAATTATATCTCAAAGTGATTACTGAATAGTTTATAAGCGCTCATTATACCTGTATATGAAACAAGTTATTTATTAAATTTTGAATTATTTAATAGTTGGGTTTGGGTATACCTTTCGATATAGAACATTAAGTATTAATAATAGGCCCTGCAAGAGAAGAAATTATTAATTCAAATTGAATGTCTTTAGGGAGAGTATGTAATAGTAGTTAACAAAAGTACAAGTCTTTTCGAGTGTAGTGTCTGCAATAATAGAGTTATGTTGTTAAGACGTATATTACAGCGAATAAGAGTTAGATACATTATGTAAATTAAATTAAATATTACATCATGAAAATGAAGAATTAAGGATAATTTGTTACTAAATAACATTTAATATTGTAATTTTGAATTTTTATCGGTAATAACTAATAAGTGATTATAACAAATATTCACATTCTATAAAACATAATTTACAAATTATTAAATGTATTACTTTTACAGAAATGAAATCAAAATTATTAACCATTTCAATAGATTTTTTTTAAGAATATACTTATTTATTATTTATAACTTTATAAGTATAAAATATTATTATTTTTTTTTTTTTACTTCTAAAATTATTAAAATTTCGAGCCCACTCTTGCACTGGCTTGATATATATATATATATATAAGTATGTATATGTATTTTGACAATCCGTAATTTATTTTAGTTTTTATACATAAAATTGTGTATTTTTTAATTTTATTTATAGCGCCGCCACATATTATAAATTATAATGTGTATGCAAATTTTTGTCTTGTTTTTAAATTTAATATAATATAACGACTAATAAAAGTTAAAGAACACGCTGTTGTTCAACGTACAATATAATTGTGCTAATCATTTGCTATATTTTTATGGTAATATTTTGACGTAAAATAATAATATTATATAATTATTGCCCGAAACAACGGGACGTTAATGTAATAATTGATGTTTACCCGGCAAGTACATTTTGACATGTCGGCGGTATAGTTTTCATTTTGTCGTTATATCAACCAATTTATTTTTAATAATGTGTGTTTATTATATACATTGGTAAAATTACAAACTATAAAATCAATGTGTTTCAAGTAGATAATTTTCCGATATGATTTAAATAGCGATATACACATGTTGTATAATATACACGTTTTTGAGTTATTTCGAAAAGAATCGTTGAATTATTCATTTCCCTGTAAACATTTGCAAACGTGTAACGGCCGTAATTTTACCGATAAGGATCTATTTAGCTACTACGTAATATCGCATAACATTCGCATATAACACGCGAATCGAACGTTCCATGTATATATATACACATATATAAACATTAATACATATACATTTATATATACATACATTTGTATATACATACATTTGTATATACATATATCGATGTTGTCGGTCGGAGGGGTTGTAGAGGAACGAATAAAAGGAAATTATCTTTTTCCATTGTGAAATCCTTCAGCAGCGTGTACGTATACAGTGTCCATCAACAATACGTTTACGACCTAATCAAATCCAAAATTCTAACCGTGTGATTCATTGCGTTTCAAACGATCATAATTATTGTGCCCCGCACTATTTCGAGGCGCGTGCGCACCGTGCACACGACATAAAAATATTATGACTTACGATTTTTACATAATAATAATTTAATATAATATGACGTATTACACGTAAACGCGCAATTGTACAATAATAATAGCGACTTATTTTATTTATTATTTTTTATTAATATTACCTTATACTCGTATATTAAAATATTTCGGGGTATATCATCTCGCGAATATTGCTTTAATATAATAATTTATACGTCGGGCCCTAACCAATATACTCGGAAGAGAATACGTTGCTGGATGATAAGGACGAAGGGCAGGAGAAACGCGAGACTGATAACGATATTATTGTGGGACGCGGTGTGGCAGCTGCTCGTGCTCGTCCAGGTGTAAAAGGCGACGGAGGCGGCGACGCGATAACGCCGTAAGGTATCGGACGACGTGTTTGGCAATCGGCCGCGTTCACTTGGATTATTCGACGTTTTTTTTTTTTTTTTTTTTTTTTTTTATATAAACCACGCTCGTCTCCGTCGTCTTTCCGCGTTGGCGGCGGTACCGTGAGGGCGCACTTGATTAGTGATTATTGAGTTCGTGGCGGTGACGGTCACACCGAATAATAATAATAATAATAATTGTTCTTTCGATGGGGTTTCGTTTTAATGATTTTTTTTTTTTTTAACAATTAATTTTAAATTTCGGCGAAACGCGCAACACCCTATTATTTCTACCCCTTTTTTTTCTACGTGCCTTATATTTAAATAAACGGAGAGAACCTAACGTTTTTTGGAGGAAAAAAAATAATAACGATAATAATAATAATAATAAAAAAAATAGTTAATTGTTTCAATTTATTTATTTTTTTGCGTTTCCGACGAAGCGAGCACAAAGCTGTTTTAGATTTCACGGAGACGACGATAATAATAATAATAACGATATAATGTCAGCGATAACAGTAACGGTAACGATAACGATAACGACGATAATAACGATAACATTGATATTATTTTCTGATAACTTTGCAACCGTATTTTTAATACGACGCGCGCGCGCGCATTGTCTATATTATAATATTATTATATAAATATAGAAGCTTCTAATAATACGAGTATAATCTTAATGTGTCGGGCTGGCTAAATAACGAGTCTGAGCTTGATTTGGTAGAGAGTTTGTTTTATTGTTATTTTTAATTAAGAAAAAAATTCTACGTACACGTCGAACTTATAATATAGAAATTTTGATTACTTCTTACGTTTAAAAACAATTTTTATTAATATGTATAATTGATAAATAAATGTAGTTTATTTATTATTATTTTTTTAATCGATACTTTTATTATTATTTTATACAATATATATTTTGTCATTTTCGTTCATAAACTTTTTACAATTTATTTTTACACGGTATACTCGATCCAAATATTATGATGAATTATTATTACGTTTATCCAATAATTTGTACTCGTGTTCATCGCTCGCAACCCTTATCTGTCGATCGTAAAAAATATTCATTTATCATCGATTTCAAATTTACAATAAATAGCACACGCCGTTCCATCTCATTAATTTGAGCCGCGCGAGTGAGACGAGGAAGGAATTTACACAGGTATCCGAATCCTGTCCTGCAATATACATTTGAAATCTGCAATTTTATCTTCGCTAAATATAAAATATATTATCCTCGCTCGAATTCGAGAAAATGTATCAGTACAAAAATGTTTATTATACAATTTCATTTTCATTTTTTTTATTTTTGATGTATTCAGCGAAAAACTATTATTCACTAGGTTTCCAACTGTATTGTATACTTAAGACTTAACGTTAGTATATTATTGTTCCCTATTATGTTTTACTTTTGTACCTCTTAATTTATACTTAAATTCGAGCAGGAAATTGTTCTTATCATTATTGTTGTATAAATAATATTAATTGTTATGCTTCAACTTTTTTATTGTAAGCATTTTGTTTACTGTAATCCCATTGTGCATAATTATATTAATTATGTTTTACTTCCTCGGTGAATACTTATTCGACACTTTTTTGTTTTCCTTTGTACACGGGTATCATTTTTCTAAATCAAACCCGTTGAAAAAAATATTAGATATAGTAACTACTAATATATACTACTAAATTACTTGAAAATTTTAAATTATTTATTTCATTTTTATTCTTTATTATAAACTTAATTAATTTTTTTTTTTTTTTTGTAAAATTATATACAACGCCTTTCGAGTGAATATTTTTTATTTTACACGACGCATTATTGTATGCGTAATCATATATCATACGTTATAAATTTATGATATAGAACTTCAACTATACGTGATTATAATAATTAATAATATATTTTCAATCGTTAATTTATTTAATTTGTTAAGAAAAGAGACGCATTATATTACGACGTGTAATTTATTTGATTTATATACATGGCTGAAAAATTAGGAGAATCAAATTGATGTGAAATCTAATGTTTTTACGTTTTTGTATAGAGCTATCTTATACTAGACGTTTTCTAACTCAAATATTTATACTATATCCAACTATGTTTTTATACCTACATAGTATATATGTTGTGTAAATATTTTTTTCTTCTTTTAATCAAAAACGCCTTTTTGAAAATTGTATATTCACACTGTGTTTTATGTTTTTCTTCATGTCGAATAGTGTGTTAACACTAATATAATTATACCTATGTTTTAATAATTACAAATAACCGTTAATTATATAGAATAAAAATACATACATATTTAATAAGAACCAAGTGTGCGTGTGCCGTACTGTCGTGTATAATAATTTACATTAAGTTCGTTCCGAACGGTTGTTTTTTCCTATTTTAATAGACGTGAATATGACTTTTGATGGACATCGTGAGAAACACGCGCGTAATTCAGTAGCTGATATCCGTGCACTCTTAGGACTAAGTCTATATACAGTTTGTACGCGCTAATTCGATTAGGTACAGTTTGCAATTATATATTTGTATTATATGTACCTACAGTATATTATATTATTATTCTGTTATCAAGTATAATGTTTTGTACATAATTGCACGAAATAACTCGAATGTCCATCCGTCTAAACTCGCTTGTTTGTTATACGACACGCATGTAATACATTAATATTATCATAATTAGATATTCGGATACTAATTTCGTACTCTGGTAAATATTATTATTATCTTCTAATATTATTTCGAAATAAAATAAAAATTACAGGGAATAATAATAGAGCAAATATATTATATATACCTAATATTAATATTATTTTCATAAATTTTGTACTTATTTTCCAGAGAGTTATATATCTGCGTATTATTCGTTAAAACGTTATTTCCCCCGGTTATTTCTTTAGTTTAATATTATTTTTTTATATAGGCACACCCAGTGATTAGAGTATGACACTTTCGTAAATACAATTTTGAAGGAGCTTAAAAATATATTTATTATCATTTATTATCTACATTTTGTTATAAATTATTAAATTCGTATTACTATATTTATTTCGTATTACTTATATTCGTATTACAATACAATTGATCGTTTTTTTCTATACACGATCATTGATTGTTTTAATATAATGCATGAGCGAATTTGTATCATCACCGTGTACCTATAATATTTTAATATTATAAGTACATAATTTTATTTTAAACATATGTACTCGTATTATTGTAAATTTTCTACATTAATTAGTGTCATTTTAACAAAATTTACACTGGACAATATAGTACTTATCACTATTGTAATTCTAAATAATATTACGAGTATATTACGTGAATTTATTGATGATGGAATTAAATATAAATATATGACTTTTATTACATAGTTTTGTATATGATTCAATTTTATTTCTTGGAAGTATTCAGTTTGAGTAAATATATCATCAAATAAAACGAATTCGAGATTATGTATTAAGTGATTTTATTCAAATCGAATATACCTAGAAGAGGAATTTAAAAAATAGTTAAGTTATCGAAATGTAATATTTCGGGAAAGTTTTTTATAAGTGTTATTATTCGTTGTCAATAAGCTGCAATACATTATATTATTATACGGCATGTCCAATAAGTGGTAAGGATATAATATTATATATAGTATTATACTCGTATTATATTCGTATAGCATGTGAAATACTAAAAAAGTTTACAAGTCAAAGATATAGTTAAAGTTTTAAATTGAGTATAATATACGACCTATTATAGAATTGTATACGATTGTGTCGGAGAAGAGTATACGAGTGTTATTTATTATTTTAATTTTTTAATTTTAGTAACATAATTATAAATTTTAATGTTTTTTTTTGTATACCTAATTTATTTAGAAAATATTAATTTTTTTAACTATAAATGCGAATAAAAACTGTTTAAAAAAAGTTATTAAAAATAAATAAAAAAAGCTCACGCTATCATTATACGTAAAATAAGTTCTCGAGTTTCATTTCACGAACAAATTATGTTTTTTTATGATCGTTGACACCAAATATACCTATAATATGCGGGTAAACTATTGGAAGTGCGTGACCACTGTGGTTTTAAGTAAAATGTCGTTATATTATATAACGGTCTATTATGCACGCGTAACCTTACATGGTTCCAATCAAATGTTTGTTTAAATATCGTTATTGCTGTTATTTTTTTTTTCATCGTGACGAAATTATGTTTATTGATTTGTAATTATTGCCCGTTTCTCGTAGATTGAGGGTTATAAAATAGCCTTTTTAGTTGATTACCCAAAGGGGCGTCACCAGAGCAAATTATATGACATTAATGTCGTGTGCGTCGAGCGGGCGGTCGGATTATTATTATTATTATTATTATTATTATTATTATTATTATTATTATGGCAGTGGTGTGTATGCCACACACTCCACTGGTAGGAAAGTGAAGTTAAATAATAATAATAAAAAATACCGATACGTTTTGGTTTTGGTTGGCAACGAGTTATTCAAATCGGTATCCAGTCGGGGATAAAATATGTACCTATACGTTTTAATATATTATAACGAAATTATAATATTAGTTTACCTATACGTTGCGAACACCGGAATAATGCAGAGGACCAGATATTGATGGTCTCTCGACCCAGAGGAAATAATATATTATCCTGAAACCCCGAAATCATATACATTGAAGGGAGGAATGGGTGTCCGAGTACACGTACGTTGCTGTAATATATATATATTTTTTAAATATTTTATTAGTTATTATACACACTGACACCCCTTTGTAATAATAATAATAATAATAATAATAATAACTAATGCAGATTGCAGGCTGAGTCACTAATTCTGTATTTATGTATAATTTCGCATTTATGAATCCAATACACAATATCGCGTAACGCGTATTATTATTATAGTTAAAATTAATATTTTATACGAATTTTGTTTTCAAAAACGAAATTAATTTCATTACGTTTTATGGAAATACGATTTAAACGATATTACAATTTAAATTATTATATTTTTAATGTTCTATCAGCGTTTTGTTTCTTTATTTAAAATTTAAATAATATATTATTATAAATTCTATAATATACGAGTATATATTATTATAAATAATTGATTGATACGATTTAAATAAATAATCACAATGGATTATTTTTAACTTTATATTTCGATTTTTTTCATTTTGATGTCAAAGTTCAGTCTATGTTAAAAAAAATGTTTTGTCGTTTAAACTTGGTATCTATATTCAAGAAGTAATACTTAATTTGTAACATATGAACATGGCGTCTTATTATTTTCCAACTATGATTGCCCATTGGATATACATTATAATATTATATTATATAGTATGAACACGATGTTGAGTAATAATAATTATTCGATTTGTGTGTTTTCAATTCATCGACATCCGTCATTGTTTTCCGATTGTAAAGTAATACTGTTTAATTTAAAAAATAAAAAAATAAAAAAAATTTTTTTTTGGTTGTGTCGTTTCATATATACATTTCTAAAAGTATCATGTTTGTATTCATTATTTTAACAATGATGGTTTGTTTTTATTTGTAGCGATTCATTTTATAATAATATTTTTATGTGGTTGTGATTACGTCGGTATATAATGCAACGTAAATTATGAGCTCTTTTGAACTCTTTAAAGTCCAATATAAAAAAATTAATTATATTTACTTTATTCTTTATCGAAATAAAGGCTTTAAAATTTTGAATGTTTATCGTGGCGATAATTTGATTGATTCGCCAAAGTAAAATAAAAAAAAAAAAAATAAAATAAAAAAAAAAAGACATTGGTCGTCATCTGCAATAATGTCATTATATGGGTACGGGCGGTTTTTTATTACTCTGATTTTTTGAAATGTTACACGTTTATTTGATTATACTTTTATCTTAATCGCCTCTTAACGATACAAACCAATATTTAATTATATACAGATTGACGTTAATATTGTGTAAAATTTTTTGAACATCATAACTTTTTTTCTACAGTATAATTTAAAATCTGTGTTGTGGACGAACACAAATATCACGAAGAAACATTGTATATAATATATATATGAATTGATTATTTGGATAACGGAACACGTCCGGAAATTTGAATTTTACAAAAACCTTATCCGGTATAATATAAAGGTCCTTCCGCCTTCCCTTATGGAAATAATAAAAAAGAAAAACCCACGCTTAGTGTTTTACTTTATTGACACTACGTGGATATATATTTCAGTTTTCACACCAAACGAAGTGAGTTTTAATACGATAATATTCATATTTCCGTATAGAAATCTGTTTATATCATCAAAATCGGACGTGTTCTTATTTCAAAATAACTTATTCAAATATTATATTTTTACTTTGTCGCGCGCGTCGAGTGTACCTCAGCAGTATTCCTCTCGATATCCATCCCTATACATTATATCGAGTGGCGATAGCGTATTGGTGGTTTGAGTAAATTGACGTCGTTTGGTGTGGTATAGAAACTTCGAAACCCGTGTAAAAAGGTGTGGCGAATATTCGTTGTCGTTTGACGACGAATTAAAGAGAAAATAAAAACGTGAACACGCGATATAATATTATATTGTAGGTATATAGGTATAATACGATACTCATATAGAAGAAAAGATGGACGTAATTTCCTTGCGGGCAGCGTTTGTGCGCTGTGTTCAGAAAACTGTGACGACATAAATATTTAAATAATTTACTTTTATATTAAAATCGTTGGTGGGTAATCGACGTTCGAAAACTAAAAATAAAAACTAATTTAGCGACCACGGAAAACAAATAAATAAGGATTAAAAAAAAAAAAATTATATATTATAATGCGATGCCCACAAATTATGACGCATAAAAAAGGATTATCGGGCGTATTCGGAGTGATAATTTTTCCGATTTTCGGATCGTTACGGTTCACGCAATTCGTTATTAACGGTTAATTGTTGCGTTTTTTCCCCTTTAACATTAAAAAAACAAAAAAAAAAAACTGGGAAAAAACCAAATCCATATACTAATCCTTTATCCCACCTGGGAGTATGACGTAGAGGAACCCTTTTAAAAGATATAAAAGCGTATAACGAATTATATATAAATTGAAGTCTCCACAATCTCATTATACTCGTATATTATTATTACAAATCGTCGTGATTTAGAATTAAAAAAAAATGATTACGTAAACTATAGATAAGCGCGTGTTTGTAATATTATATACGAATGAAACGGGTGTGTCAATAATAGCGTGTTATGTTATTATGAAAATCCTGAAAATCGTAGTGTACAATTTTTGTGTTTAGACACGTTAAAACGTATCATTGTTGTATTTATTTTATGAAAAATAATTATGAAATTAATAATTTAACGCTAAATAACTCCGCGACCTCGTCTTAGCGAGCAGAAGTTTTGAAAATAATTAAAAATTTGTATTTTGTTTGTATAAGTCGTAAAAAAAATATACCCCACAGTATATTTATAGTGTAAAAACAACTTTGAATTCGGTATTTTATTTATTATTTTTTATTTAAAAAAAACGTGTTATTTGGTTTATCGGAATTAAATACTTTTTACGATTTTTTCAACAGCCGTGGAAGAAAAAAAAACATAACCGCTGCTGTGTCCGCAAAAATCAAATCAAAGATGATTGTCGCACATTGTATACCTACTAAAAATGACTGTATTGATTTTACTCGACAAAAATCGTGTTTTTATAATTCAATGTTTAATAATAATTTATTATTATTATTATTATTATTATTATTATTATTATTATTATTATTATTATTATGTTTGACAGTGATGTTCAATGTCATATCACCGTATAACAATAGATGGATATCCATACCACGAGTAAATATTAATAATAATAATAATAATAATATTTTTTTATATATATAATATATTATTATTATGTTTACTATAATAATATTATGCTGTTATGAAATATATACACACTCGTCAAATTCGTACGGGTGAATGCTATTCGGATTTACAACGGATTTTCTGACGTTTATTATATATGTATTTTTTTTCCGTTCGTAACATTTACGATAAATAGTAAATACATCAACGTATGCTTTAAGCCTATAACTAAATGTTTGCTCTGCGGTAGACTACACAACAGATTTATGGTTACATACAATAAACGCGTTAGCTCAAACACATACCACACGTCTGTTAAAATACCTCTTTAACTCTGGAATAATCGCATTTCCCCCTCCCCCACGAATTGAATTGACATATCAAAAATGGAATCGCCATTATACGTATTCTGACATAGGACGACGATAAAAATTCACTTCGCATCCCAAATGGATAGTGTTTTCAACTGTTCGATTCATAATATTAATTAATATTGTTAAGTTTTTATTTTTTGTGTTTGAAAAAAAAAATCGTGTAATAATTTCATTCGTTTTTAGTTTGTTTTCGAGATATTGATTTGCAATCAATCTACATATATTCCATAAAATGGATGTAGTTGTCACTTTATTCATGTAATTTTTCAAATTTCTCTAAACTGACCCTATGCGTTAGAAAAAAATGACAAAAAAAAAAAAAAAAAAAAAAATATGATGAAAAAATGGCATTTCAGTAAACTGAAATTTTGAAAAATTCGATTTAAATATTTCACGATAACTATAGAGAGACTTGAATTTTTTTTTTTTTGATGTTTATATGTTTATATACCTAGGTACTATATAATACATGTGATACAATTTTAGAGCTCTTACGTTAATTTTTCTACAAATTATATAACTGAATATTTCCTAAAATTCTCGTTTTTATCTATATAACGTTGGATAAAATTGGCTATTTAGGTTTTATAAGATCTGAAAATTTTACCAAAGTATACTCACATATTACTTAACATGTTACCAAAATATTTGAATAATTCCAAGTCTCAATTTTTTTTTTTTTTAAGCTGTTTAAAGTTGAAATATTAGTAAAATATAAATTTATGGTATTTCTATTCTTATTATTTTTCAATATTTTACAATAATGTTAAATAAATTTAACAAAATTTTTTGTAAATATTTGAAAATATTATTGAAGCTCAAGTACATATTACTTAATTCAGTTCCGAATTATTATGAATATTACATTTAGGTACCATTTTTTTTTTACATATATATTGCTGTTTAAAATATGAAAAGGAGTACTGATACTGCTGTGGAGGGATATAGGTTTAAATTCTAAAGAGAAAATTGTTGAATTTTGATTAAAATTTGAATGCAATTACGTTGAAAAAACGACTTTCACCGAAGTACTGTTAGATTTGGTATTGAGGTAATTCATTAAATGGTTTTATGGGTATTTATATAAAACATATAGACTCTATGAATGTAAAATTTTTATCCATACATATCAATAAACTTCAATTAAAATCGTTTTTCTAATGTCATTACACATAGCTTATCATATTATTCAAATTTTAATCAAAATTCTATACTATCCTCTTTAGGCCTGTATCTCTTCTACAGCAGTATTAGTTCTTCTTTTTAATAACAATAATAGTACGTTATTGTATATTTATAATTTTTACATGTTTTCTGTACATCCTTATAATTTGTTACTTATATATTCCATCACGTTGTGTACCTACTATTTTTTATTTTTGAATGAAAGTATGATAATAATATTTTAACAAGCATAATTTTGTTTTGTTCTTTTTTTTTTTACTCTGTTACTCTGTCATGACGTGTATTATTATTTATTTCTGAATAAAAAAATAATAATAATTTTTAGACAACTACTGTACAAGTATATAATATAATATATATATTGTTTGTGTTATAGTAATCCGCGGGCAAAAACAACGATAATTTGAAAAATTATTATGAAATAACGTAATAATATTGCCTTAGGGGTTAGAATTCTTTCTGTGTACGATACAAAATCCATAGATAAAAATCATGTCAAATAAAATGAATCATAATATTACACGTTTAGTTCAGATAAGAGCTTAAGTTTTCTGAAATTAATGAAGGAGGAAAATATTACAGACGTTACATAAAACACGCACACACACACATACAACACACATATATTACATATTATTATATTATATATAGGTAGTAAAAGTTAACATAATTTAGACATAAAATAATATGTTAAATTTTAAATAAAATGCGTGGAAATTATACAAAAACTGCTTAGTATTGCACATAAAAGATTATGCAAAATTATACTATTGTTTCCACTCTTATGTTATAAAGTATTTATAATGTCCTTACAGTATAATATACATTTTTTGTCGTTGGCGTTGTCATAACAAATCGGAACTTCGTAGAATATTTAACACGTAATATTATGGATTATGGATTTAATAGAGATTATTTTTTTTTCACTAAATTTTGATATTATTTTTTTATGATCGTTTGTAATTATAATTTATACATACATATTTATATCTATTAGGATTTATCGCTAAAATACAATATGAAATTTATACCAATAATAATAATTTCAACCTATTGGCTTTTGACATTTATAGGGTTCCTTTTTTTTTAAAACCAATAATAAATATGACTATATAAACAGGATTTATTATGCAATTTAATGCGTATTTATTTATATGATTTTGATTCTTTTTCCTATTGTTCAATGAAAATTTATCTTAATTTGTAAGATTGGTATTATATTAAGTATATTCATATGGTATAAATAAATCTGTATATCAACAAAATATTAAAATAAATGTTTATATCTTTATTGTTGTATATCATGCAGGATGAAAATAATGTTTTATTAAATATAGATACATATATTATATGACACGTTTTTTTTTCTGTAACGATCATAATTCACATTTACCATTATATAATGATCAGTTTATATTTTTAATAAACATGATCTAAAAAGAGAACTAACATCTAACCATTAACTATAATATTTCCTTTTGGAGTATTGGTCCTTAGAGATTTTATAATGTATAAACTATGTACCTACTTATAACCATCTTTAACTATTTTCGTTTCGAGTTATGTGTCAAAGACACATTTATCATACATTTATACATACTATTAATATTTATAATATTTTTTTTCTTTTTTTCTTTTAAAAATAATATTTTTATTATTGTAACATTGAACTATATTTATTTATTTTAAAAATACTCTTCATATATTATGATATACGGTCTGTATAAATATATTTATTTAGAAGCTATCCTTTTTTTTTTCTTTTTTTAATGATTTTTGTGTATATGATATATATATAATATATAAATAAATTGACCCACATATACTTTTCGTAGTCACGAGACTGTAGTAGTAGTACCTTAATATAACAGAAGCCTCTCGATGGCGGCAAGTGAACCATCACAAATTATTTCTGACAAATAATATCTATATAGCTATACCTCAAATAATACGTCGGGTATGTACTCTAACTCTATCTCTATATATCTTTAGTTCGAGAAATAGTGAAAATCAGAAAATACATTTTTACCCAAGAAACCAATATTATCGCGGTGATAAACAAATCACCAGAAATAGCATGTGCAATAAATAAAGTCTATTCCCTCGGTATTTCACGAAATAGTAATAAAAACAATATGCTCGTATTTTATGTATTACGTTGTTATTAATTCCAGTTGCGTTTTTGGCCACTATGCATCATCTTGGTTATTAGGTTTCGTATAGGGTTTTCAGAACTTCTTGTCTTATTTCTATTGGCATACAACGGTTAAAGTAGGTAATTCGAATGTTTATGTTGATGGGAATGAACGGATACAATTGAAAAATTAAATATTTCTATGATAATATTGATTTTTCCAAAACGAATATTTCAAATAAATATAAACAATGTAATATTTTTCTATAAAATGTTATGAAATACTAAATAGAACATTTATTGAATATTGCCTTTTTTCCTTTAGGAGGGTTATTGTAGAAAAATAGAACAAATAACGGATTAAAAAAAAAATAAATAAACATATATTGTGTAAATGTTAAAAGTATAGAATTATTGTTGGTCAACGCATCGCTAGTTTTGCCACTAATTATAATTGTTATTATTATTTGATTTATGTTTTTTTTTATTAAATACATAAAAATTAAAACGAACAATATAATATAAGTTAGTTTTTAATCTGGTTTTCTGCTAAGATAAAAAAAAAAAAAAAAACAATTATAAAATTATATGAATCGTTCAAGTATATAATTCTAGAATGTAAAAAGTTTAAAAATTATAATCTTTTTGGCACGGGAAATCGTATAATAAATAATAACAAGTTTAAAACATGGTTTATTGCTAAAAACTTATATACTCGATGTGAATTTCATTTTTTATTTATTGTCGTTGAGGGATGTGAAAATGCAATAAATAGTCTTCAATGTTAGTAAAGTTTAACCAAATAAAAAATATCGTTTTATAGTAGTTGTCTCATATTAAGAAGTCCAAATAAAATATATAACTATATATATTATGAAACAACTCTATAGGTATTATCATATAGTTTTTCTTTTAAATTTATTAGTTATATATACCTATTCTTTATTTTTTTTTTTTTATAGTTTCGCTTATTGGAGTTTAACACACATTTAATAAAGTAAACTTTTTATATATCTTTTGTTTATATAATATTAATATGCTAATGTTATATGCCCGGTTATATGTTAACGTCTATTTTTGTTATATATTTATAATTGTATATATCGTTTGAACAAATTAATTAATAATAATAATAATAATTATTTTTTTTTTTTTTAAATAGGTAGTAATTTATATTTAAACTATAGCGATCGGTATTTATAATACTTAGGTATAATTTAGTCTTCTTACCAATATAGTACTGTTTTGTTCAACGCAAGTTATATTTAATGGACCATGAAGTTTTAACACTTCGATTGTATACATTTACTGTTAATATTTATTATCTGAAGTTAACGTAGATTACGTGTTTATATAACTTTATATACGTTTGAATTTTAGAGTTCCATGGTCTATTTGCGGATATTTTCAAAAACAATAAATACGCATTGTTTATAATAATATATTATACTTTAATTAATATAAATATTAATAATAAAATAATACCTATATTTTCGTATTGCTAACGTATTTTTGTTTTATTTGGTCTCGCGATGACACGCTGATGACGATGATCATGTTTGTTGTATTCGTTATTATTATAGAACAAACCCCAATCGCGAGAGCCGCACCCGGTTAATCGCCGCGGCATACGTCATTATCGTCGTTATCAATAATTGATAATTTCTTTTTGATTAAATTACAAAACGGTAGTTGTTTTTCGACAGTGGGCGGCACACGTTCGACCGCGCTTATAGCTTATGCGATTGTCGTATCGTCGTCGGAGAGGCCGAGAGGAGTGTTTATATAGTTCACCTTCACATGGTATAATATTATGGTATATATATATATATATTATATTATATATAGTGAACCGCACACAATGTACACCTATACGGTTATATACTTTTAATAAACCGCCGATACCGGCCAGAAAATTGCTACCACACCTCTATAATTGCCGTCTAGCCACGAAGCCCTGGTGCGCACCCTCTTCCGCCCCATAGCTCGCGTGCACGCGTATTTAAATTTGCGGTTATACGCGTTTGTTAGCCGGAGAGGAGGGAAAAAAATCAAATCCAATTTCATTTGATGATGAGGGAGATATATAATATATATTTTTTTATATTTCGTATTTAAAATAATAATGTTCGTCCGAGGCCGATCGAAATTCTAATATAATAGTCGCCGTATGTATAAATATTATATCGTCCTTATTTTTTCCTCCAGAGGTGATCTATAAGTTACATAATTTCGAACACCGGATTTGTCGTCTTTAAATCGTCGTTACCTTGGTATACGCGTATATTATACCGTATGTGCGCAAGATAATATGCCGTTTTCAACGTCGTCGTTTATAGTTTGTGTCGGTTTACCGGATAATAATATTATTACGACGAACTCGTATCGGCGTTTTTTTTTCTCCCCTCGGATTGCGGATTCACCCACCGATTCAAATATTATGCGTCCTTTGCCACGCGAAAGAATATTATTACGAAGCTTAATATTATATTCTCTTTGTTTAAATGATAATATAGAAAACATTTAAAAATCATGAAAATAAAAATGTGTATTCTATGGCTTTTGGATTTATGAAATATACGGGAAAAGTCCACGAAGACGAGAACGCTTTTAAAATCGTTTAATACATTTTTATTTCTTCATTGAAACGTACGTATATATATATAGACGTTAATAATTTATTAAATTAAAGATAAAACAAAATATTATACGGGATATTTATTTATTTATTTTTCATTTCTTTACAAATCATATATATTTCGAATCGACTTTTTTTTATCGGTTTTAATTATTTTTTTTTCTGAATTTTTCAACGCTAATCGATAATCGTCATTTCGATTATTATAAATATAATATAACGCGTCATATAATAACTACGACCTTCTATATAATATAATATTATGATGTATACAATTCTACATTTTCATTATATTTATTTTCCTCCCACCCCCCATCAAAATATTAGTTCAGTTCTATTATTTTTTTTTCATACTTGTTTACGTATACGTTTATATCGTTACGCATAAATTGTGTTGATGGATGATTAATGTTTACTGAGCAAATATAATATAATATTCGGATAATTTCGTTAATAGTAGGTACACAGTGCAAGTACGCGAGTTTGTAATCGTTTATACACACACATATCGTACGTTAATTTTCTCTTGGTCACACTGTTATAAATTCGTTTTTGTATCCACGCTAAATACAATATATTCTATTAATTATAAAGAATAATATATATATAAAAAAAAAAAAAAATAAATTAAAGAACAATAGTACGATAAATCTGAAACTACCCGTGAAAGTATTTTTTTTTATTTTTTTTTTATATATATGACAAAGACTATGGGTTGCACGGGATGTAAACGGTTCTATGGTTGGCTAGGTACTTTTATAATTACATATAGATTACCGTACGCAGGTACACAAGTTAAGTTATAAACTATAACATGGTATAATATTATAATATATGACTTATTTTTTGCTTTAATTCCTTGTCCATATGCGCTTTACACATTTTTACGGTTTCCGTTTCCATAGTGTGCGTTATGAGTTCGATGGACTTTTATATATTTATTTAATATATGCATTATTTTTAAAGGACTATATATACATACAGTATGCTGGAAATTTATTTAAAAAAAAAACATATTATATCAACTCTAAAAAAACACAATTATTTTACCATCGATAATAATATCCACAATAATATTATTGATCATCACGTTTACATAACTATATATATAAATACAAATAATTCTATCGCATTTTTTATTGTCTAATTTCATTAGTTCGTTATAATTACTAAACGGAAAAGTTTTAAATTATTTTGTTAAAATGCACAATATAGTACATATAGTTTTAGGCATTTTAATGTTTAATATTTCCTAAAATGTAATATATGATTGTAGATTTTCAGAATAAATAAACACATATTTTTTTTAGGTATTTTATATTTACAATTTGTAAAATTCAGCTTTCCAAACATGTCTTACTTACTCAACATGATCCGTATAAAATTTGATATTTTATGATTTGAAGAAACTCAGCTTACTGTTGGAAATATTAAATTTATATACTCGTATCATTTTGTATGATATATGTCCATGATTTATTTTTGAGATTTGTTTTGGCTTTGAAGTTTTTTCTTCTATATGCATTCAATAAAGGCATTTAATTGATTTTAAATGCAAATAAATGAATTGAGTTCATTTGTGTTGGGTATATGTTCTTAAATCTAGTGACTATTAGCATAAAAAATATTTTTAAATTAGAACAGGACGTAATCGAAATAAGGAAAAAGAAAAATATTTTATTTATTTATTATTTTTTTGATATTGTAACTAACTGTATAATGACGTTTTGTAATAAATTGTTCTTTGTAAATTTAATCATTATTTATTTATTTTTACTTTGTGAGAACGTCGAGCAATGGAAAGCAAATATAGATATATAAAAATTATTAATAAACGCCTTTGTTTTACTTCTTGTCAAATATCGGTAAGATACGGTTGGGTACTGCCCGACTGGGAACACCACATATGCGTATAAAGGGGTCACAATAATTGTTTTTCTGGCTTCATTAATTTTGTGCAAGAAATCGGAATTTTCATTTAACCGTATACAGTTTGTTATGGGTTTTAAGGATTAAAAATAATAACGATAGTATGATATATTAATTAATGTAATTAATATTTCGACACATGAAGCGTATACGAATTACGAATGTTTTATTTTTAGGGAGTTTACACCACACATTGCATAATATTAGAAATAAATTCAAAACGGACCTTCGAGTTAATGCCATTTCTTTAGTTTTTGTTTTTCGTTCTCATTTTGAATGTATTATTGCAATATAAACAAACCGATAATTTTACTGTAATGACGCGATATTTTGATATTTGAGATGGCACAGAAACGTAAATAATAAACTGCTCGCATCATTAGGTATTTATGTTTTCGTTTAAAAACGTTTTATTCTCCTCGAATTCGGAAGAACGGTAGAAAATAAAGTAACGTACGCACGCACATACTATTATAACATACCCTTGTATTTTAAATTAAAAAAAACAAAAAAATAAAAATAAAAATAAAAATAATGGAAAAGAAAAAGAAGAGGAGAGAAATTGCTTTTATCTTGATAATAATGGTGATGGCGGGAGGGAGGGGTATACATTTTTTTGCGCATCCCAAACTCATCGTCATCGTCCCTGCCTTCGATACGCATCTCGTGATGTGTACGTAAGGGACAGTGTGTGTGCTTATTCACATTAAACATACG
Organism: Tetraneura akinire; assembly: GCA_021307375.1. Classification (NCBI taxonomy): domain Eukaryota; kingdom Metazoa; phylum Arthropoda; class Insecta; order Hemiptera; family Aphididae; genus Tetraneura; species Tetraneura akinire. The sequence goes on from JAIUCT010000001.1 coordinate 13,976,181, forward strand.
CTTGACATCTTGAAGATATGACCCAGGGGCCGTCTGTTGTATTATTATAATTTATAACGTATACACCGTATAAATATATTATAGTGTATGGAAAATGACAGAGACGAAAACACAATAATCAAAATATAAATTTATTCATCGTAAAATATTTAGGTCTTGTAACCACAAAATCGAAATCAAGTGTTTGTTATTAAATTTGGGTAGGTACGTTTCGATCTTTACAATAATTTATAGCGTGAATCGTTGTTTTTACGAAGGAAAATTATACGGAAAATTTGCAATAACAATGAAAATATAATAGTTATAATAATATATACGAGTATATAGGCAACCTCCAATCATAACGACAATTTAGTATGTTGAATGGAATTAATAAATCTCGAATTGAATAATGATTTGCATTTCTAAATACCATTAGTTAAATTGTATATTATATTATATTATACGATTCAGTTCCATAAACGTATTTCAGATTTCTCAATCAAATCCAAATGTTATCTTCGTTATATGTACTTCATTATTTTTCCCATACAATTAATATACATCAATAACACCATTCATCGTTTGCATGCAATTTAAATGACAATTATAAATATAATATATTTTATACACGCAAAATAATTATTTCTAAAACGTTTAAGAGTAGATTTTATTTTTTAAATCGTTTTTAACGTTCATATCTATATCCTAAAGTTTTAAAACACGATCATCGTTAAATAATTAAAATATTATTTAGTATATTATATTTATTGAGGTGTGTCTATTTTTTCTTTATTTTTATGAATACTAAAACATTATGTACAATAATATAATTTATTGTTTATAAAAATTGCCTAAAAGTTTGCTTCTTATCAGTACCAACGGGGTATTCTCAAAATAAAAAGTCTATTGAGTAAAAATATGATAGTCACGTGAATTTATGTTTAGCATATTATCATCGTTATGACGGACCAATCGAAAAAATGTAATATTATTGTGTAAAAAATTAATTTAATTTTATGATACTTATCGATTGTTAATTTTTTTGTAATTAAAATTATTTACGTAATTAAAATAAAACTTATCTCTCATGTATATGTATGTATGCACCTAATATATTTACATTAAAGCGATAAACTGATATGTATTATTTTTAATTAAAAAAAAAAAATTAATGTGAATTATAAAACTCTTAGTTTAAATATTTTCCATTTTAATTTATTAAATAATACATCGAGTTTATATGTCCCGTTCTGTATACATATATATTATATACAAAATATTTTCGATGCAACTTTGTTATGTAAGTGCTTATTAATGTCGTATGTTTTTATGTTAATATACTTTAATATATCTTGTTTGTGTTTTTTTATTCCATTTTTTGTAGATTATGTTTTATGTTGATTTCAAGTAACCACGCCCTCCATGAATTCACAACCATATACCAATACGACTTTTCCAGGATACGGTTAATAAATATACTGGACGTTGATATTAAGTTTCCGTTATTTCCGAGAGTTAATAATAATTAATGTAAACGACAAAATATTGTCCTAATGGTACAATTAGTGTATAATGCGATTACTTCCTCATGTGCGTCGACAAAAACAACCTGATGGAGTTCTTTATATTCGTAATCTCTTGGATGCTTTTTGACGTTTTCGTGTTCACAACAATAGTCTGTTTGCCAACTAGTAATAATTACATTTTGACATTATATTCATTCGTTTGAGTAGGAATTACAGTGAAATAATTATATATAAACTTAATGATAATATACAAATTTAATATTATAAAATAATAATAATTAATAAAAATTATAATAATTTAAAATTACATAGGTACTTATTCGGGTTATTTTTTAAATTATAAGTTACGAGTTACTTCTTTATATTAAGTCATATTATTTACTAAATCTATTACTCATTTGGCTATGTTCAAGCTATAACGCAATTGTATAGTTTTCAAAATATAACCTATATTCGTTAATTATGAAATAGTAATCATTGGCTCTCTTCTGAAGATATTATGTTTTATTATTTTATATTTATTTTTAATATTTTTGGAAAATGTTAGGAATATTATTATTCATAATATTAATCAGTTACTTTTAAGATAATTTTTAAATGGAGTTTAACTAATAATTGATTTTAAATTTTATATTACAAAAATAATATTACTCAAATATTGGAAAAGTTCGAGAGCCACCACTTGCGCTTAGATTTTTCTTTATTTTTTATTCTTTACGAACAATGATATTATAATATTATTATACAATTTATTTATTTAGAAAAAAAGTAAGTTAGTAATTACTTACGTAATTCAATAATTATATTTTTATTATTACTACCAAAAATATATCTAATTGTATCTTATATTTTATTAATTGCTTTTACAATTTTTATAATATGCAGAAAATAAATATATTCACTTGTAATTATATCTTGGGTACTTTTTATTAGCATGTATGTTGAACAAAGAATATACAAACTTTTTAAAATCAGTATCTGAATTTTTCTATTTTTGAATACATTTGAAATGTTATCGCTAATTTTTATCATATGGACCTGGAAAAGGTTAAAAAACTAATTTAGTTCTTTCTCTCAATATCGTAAAATTGGATATAATTCTTGATATTTCTTATAATATAAAGTTTCAAAAGTAATAAAGAATGATACTTTAATATTATTGTTATTTAATATGTTCAACGTTTCCTTTATTTCGTTCTAGTTAACATTAATGTATAGGGTACTTCACCGAGATTGTTTTTATTATTACCGTATTCAATTGTATACAATTGGATTTTTAATTATATATATATATATGAGATTTCAAGTATACTTATAACTACCCAATGATCATAATATTCAATTATACATTTATATTTATATATTATATTCGGAGAAAAAAATGTGTTAAGGGCCAAAAGTAACCACTTACTACTGATGATAGAGATACATTGCAAATATTGGGGTGAGTAAAAATAGCCAAGTAGACATTTTCTTTCCTGAATTTATGAACAGGGGCTTTTTAAGAGTTAACCAAAGTCTTTATATATATTATATTATATATATATATATATATATATAAAAGTACCTGATTTTAAGTGTGATTTGTCTGTTCTAAACACAAAAGAGTGCTTTTACTACCCTATTGTTAATATAAAACATTGCGGTTTTTCCTACCTCTCCAGTCACCATCATTTTTTGGTATTATCAGTCGAAAAGGAGTGTCTATCGAGTATATACCCTGTCTTTTTATTGTAATATACAAGAGATGTCTATTATTTTTATCACATTTCTTTTCATTCTTGTCTTTTCTATTAATTTTTTTCTAGTTATTGTCAATTTGACGTACGTTTATTAGAAATATATATTTTTCAAAAATTATATTAACTTTATTTTTGTAGAGATTTTGCCACATAGACTTCGTTATTATTATTTTACACTTTCATAAAAATAAAGTCGATTTGATAAAAAAAAAAAAATTAATTTAATATACAAAGTATAGAATATAATTATTTTTATATTATATATTTTTTTTAGATTATTTCTTTAAAATTTCTTTTTAAATTCTTTTCTTTAATAATTTTTTTAATAAGGTTTCATTTATAAATATTTTTAAATTTTAGCAGCAATAAAATATACATATAAAATATCAAAATATAATATATGCATTATTTTTTCTTTTGTGTGTGTCAATTTATGTAAAATGGTTAATGGAACCCAAACTTAGTGTGTGACATCTGTAAGCTCCAAGAATTCGCATATAATGTATGACATAAAATTTAAATTTTAAAAACATAAATAATGGTTGAGTAACAGTTTTGTGTTTGGGATTGCTGGCAGTAATATAACGGTTACGGTGCTTCTTTTGGAATAGTTTTCTTGAATATCCTCTAATGAATTTTCAACGATTTTGTTAAGTTTTATACATCAATATTATATTTTAATATAAATTGGGTGAACATAGATATAATTTTAATTAATTTTAAGATTACCTTTATATTTTTTTTCAAACATTACTGATAACAGTTTAGGTTTAACCAATTTATCAAAGTTATTTTTTATTTGATTATTTATTGTTATTATGTTATATAAAAATAATTAAATTTTTTGGTGTAAAATAGTAAATTAAAAATGGTTACAAATATTATTCCAATTACTAAAGGATAATAATGTAGCATTAAACAAATAATATTTCTCTGTAATATTTCTATAATACAAACATTAAATAAATTTACGTAATAAAAAAAAAATAAACTTATAATGAATTGTTTATATTATTGTTATATTAAACATATAATTATTCATAGTGTAACTTAATCATAATATTAATATTTTATTTTAAATTTATAATAATATATATATATTTTTTGTTTAGGTAAGTGATTGGTGTTTCATGATGTAAGGAGTCATTAATCAATAAGAAATTATGGATGTTAAACAATTAATATGTATGGATATAATATATTATTTATATATAGTTACATTTCACTATAGGTACATATAACTGGTGTCAAATAGGGAAGTTACTATTATTTATTTCTTATATGAATTAATTAATGAAATTTAGATTTTGTTATATTTTGCAATTATTATATATATATTAATATGCAATATTATATTATGATAATAAAAGTATAATATATGATGTACTTACGCCACTTAAAAAAAAAAAAATAATAATACTATAGTTATAATATGGACCTTAGTACAACATACTTGTAGAAATACGTATACGCTAATTTATTTGGTATCAATTTTTGTGATTCCAGGTTTTATTAAAATAGTTATAAAATATAATCAATGCTTTGTTTTAAATTAATATTCGATATTATTATTTTTATGTATAGGTATGTACATAATTTTATTTGTTTTTGAAAATCATTAAGCTTGAGAAACAGTGACACTTTCTTTTAATTCATATTGTTTTGATCGAGATTCATCATGATCATGAATAATAGTAATAATTTGTATTAATATTATTAATAAAAATGACAGGAATAGTTACATTTACACAGTTATGGAAAAAATAATGGTGATGGTATAAGATGTATTTTGATTATAATTTTAAATAAATCATAAATCATATATATATATATTTTAATGCAATAGTGTGATAATAATTTTAAAAATTTTATATTTACCTATCGTGTATATTAATTTTAATTAGATTTTTTATGGTCTGTGGCTGGGGGAGGGTTCTCATACTTTTGAAATCCACGATAAACCTAAATAATTATAAACCTAAATAATTATAAACCAAAATATGAGAATATTAGGAAATTTGTATAGTTATAGTCGTACGTAAAAATATCGTAGCCGTACAAAATTTGTTCTCTGATTTTAAATACAAATGTGAATATCCAATAAAATTGTGAAGTCTCTTCATTCAATCCAATATTTTCTCAATAAACATAAAATATTTAAAAACATATTCGTCAAAATTACAGTTCTCGTGAATATTGGAAATTTTTAGTCATGTTTTGGTAATTTTGCCTATCGAATAATATTATACTAAAATTTGAGAGACTAAAAAATAACTAAATAAAGTACCAATTAGACATGATTCTCTATCGGAAACACATCTAATTTATGGTAATCAGATAATAAATCGGAATTAATTTTGGTAAGAAAACTGTATTCATACAAACTAAAATAAAAAGATACATACATAATTCTTGTATATCCAATATATTCCTCTCTTTGCAAAAAATTTAAAAGTTATTTTAAAATCTCGGAGCAAAATGATAGTATTTATTTCCCAAAAATAATATTTATCAAATATAATTAAATTATACAAAATTGAATACTTAATTAAATTTATTTTCTTGTACAATAGTTACTTAAATTATGTAATATGTTTCTTCATAATTATACAATTATGTAAAATAAAAAAATTTAAATTCCTAGTGTAGATATATGTATGAGATATTTATTTCAAGTATATTTCGATAACTCAAGAAATATTGAGCTTAAAGTTTTAAATATGTTATTAGGTGATAACATGGGAATGTACTCGTACATATGGGAATATATTATATTTTAATTATAAATTGAAATTTCGAATATTTCAAGTTTATTCTGGGATATAATAACTTTGTACATTTTTCTTACTTAAATATTTGAAGAATATTCTGAGAGCTATATTGTTTCTTTATAAAAATAATACCTTTGATATATGTTAACGTTATATCATATGAGATGCAAATTTATGAAATAACTAAAACGTCTTTTATTAGTTGGATTTTTCTATTTTCATTATATTATATAAGCAACATAATACCATCTAAATATAACAATTGTTTTTTTCATTTTATTTTAATAAATCTTAGTATAAATAAAGAAACATTGAAGTGTACTAGTATTATGTTATATAAAAAATATTTAAAGAATGAATAATTGAAAATTCTGAAATAAATAGAAGTTAACAATCAATGTTTTCCTTAGTATTGTTTATGATATTTCATTTATTATTCATTATTAATGTTTTCAATATAATATTATATTTTGCTAAATATGTAAGGTAGGTAATAGGTTATGCATAGACATTTATACTTATTTAATTTTTAATATTGAGATTTTTTGATAATACATGCACTTCATATAAGCAATGGGTTCACCGATTGTTTATTCATATTAAGACATCTATAATAGGCAAATAGAATATTTTTTTTTTTTTTCGTACGGCGTTAGACACGGTTTCCCAGTTGATGAACGTGTTGTTTTAGAACTGTAATAAAATTTGCTTTTCGAAATCGGTGTAAAAGAGATGGAAAAAATTTATATAACTATTGGACATTTTCTCGATTGAGAAAACATTGTCTTGAAAATATTACCTTTGTTCGTTTATGAAGTTGTAAGCTAAAGGAATTACAAGTATGTTGTTTCACATGGTTAACCGGATAATACCCCCGTTATTGCTATTTCTAGCGTTGCTTTAAATCGGGGTTTGGGTTAATCATACAATAGAATAGACATTTTTATTATCGTCACAAGTGACTATATATGTTAAAATATTTATGTATAACGCGCGTGTTTAAAAGTAATTTTAAATGGGTAAAAGAAAATTAATTTTTATTACATAGTACTTATATTAATAATATATTAATAGTCAATAAGAAGGAATATGGAATTCTAAATATATAAATTTTATTATTGTATTTCGCTGCGGGAAAAAATACACATTTTTTTTAAAAAAAAAATATTTATCTATTCTGAAACGTTAATTGCTTAACCAATTTAGGAACATCAAAATAATATTTAATATAATAGTAAACATATTAGCATTTAATAGTATTTTTTTATATATATATATATATATATAAAAAAAAAAGGTAATTTTTTATCTCTAATAGAATTTTTAGATTATAGTCGTTAAATCAAGTACCTAGTTAAATTTTAACAACATAATATTGGGGCTTTAGTAGGATGTTATACGTATATAATAACGTGGTTATTTATAATTGGACGGCATAGGACATTTCTCCAAACGGTATGTTTTATTATAACATAAATTTGTTTTTTATTTGGTTTTGTAGATCTCGATAACCGTGGGAGGAACAGAGAAGACACCTCATGTATTCATTATTATACGTGTTATACTATATAATAACTATATAATAACATAATCAACAATGGTTGATGCAATCATTGATTTTTTTCAAACCCAGTCCCTAGTTAACTGTACCTTTTCATTAATTCTACCAATTCATTATTATGCACACATTACTTTATATACACACACACGTAGAACATATATATATATATTTTTTTTTAATCTTGAAAAGTAATTTATTAACGTCCCTTAGTGTTGTGTATAACGCCCAGAAAATACGAGGCCATGAATTATTACGTTGGTATATATAATAAATGTTGTCGTTATAAAATGGCCAAAATCGTAATATTTAAACTTCAAATACGTATAATAATACAATATTACAATATAACCCTTGTCTTTATATTTACTTACATTGTTACGATTCATTTGTGCTTTTAATTTTCCACAGTTTTTTTTTTTTTTTTTTTTTTTTTTAAAGGATGTTTAAATTGATAAAAGCTATTTGGGATTCGCATTAGTATAATTATAACAAATTGGTACCTACCTATATATATTTTACAGAACTATTGTCTGTTTACATTGAATTTTCGATAATACCTTTGGTATATTTTGTTATTACTCCACTCAATACTAAATTTTTTTTTGGATATTTTTTTTTGTTAAATAATTTCTAATTAACGTGTTTACATAGAATAACAACTCTATTAGATATAAGTAATAATCATATAAAATAAATAATAATATAGTCGTAATATTATAAATTGTTAAATAAAAATTAGGTTGTACAAGTTCCTAGTTATTTATTATATGCATTTAAGAATTCGGTATAATTGTTTAATTTTATTTTTTCTACGTATTTTCTATTTAAATTTATTTATAATTGAATAATTTTATAGTATATGAGCGTTGTAAAAGTAATTTTTAACATTATGATGTACATTATGTGTTTAAAAATACTACAGATTTTGTTATTTTCAACATTATAAAAGTTAACATATTAAGTATTAATATTTAATATTTCTACAGCATTCCGTGCAATTCACCTAAGTATAATAATATAGTAATATATATTTTACAGTCGAATTTGATGATACATAAATAAACTTAATTATCGACCAATTGAAATCTATATGTATTTCCTATTCCACTATACAAACTCGCCCGCGTAACCACTAATTTAAGGTCTAATATCCCTAATGTTTTCCGAAGGATTAATGTGCTCAATTATTTGGGTATTATCGTCAATAAACGTTTCCACTTAATGCGATAAATCTTCTGCACGACCTTTACAAATTATCTAAACGTATTAGAACTCCTGTAATCAAGATAACCGTAATACACCGTGTTTTGGTATATATTGAATATCCTCTTGTTTAGACGGCACGTTTAAGAAACATATAATTCAGCAGAAATTCGGCTTTGCGTTTCCGTTAAAATACTTACGTAATAATTAGTTGTAATGCTTCGGATTTCGTATCGTATTGTCAAAATCCATTTGCTATAATGTGCATTGTATAAATAAGAATATAATTTACACAGTGGTATTTTTTTTTTTTTTTTTTTGTCATAGAACCGATCGGGAGACTTATACGATCAATCTACATATTATTATGGAATAATAATTTACGCGTTGCTAATATCCCAAGGGCTTAAGATATGGGGAAGAAGAATTTGTTTAAATTTAAATATGACTACGAGTAATTTCGCTCGAACCGTTTTTATCTTATCGTACGTACACCGTACGATTTTGGTCAAAATTTAATTTTTTCCAATTGTAAGAAATTTAAGAAATTTTAAGCACTCCGGGAATCGATTATTAATAATATATGTATGGACGTTAAATGTTATGTGTATATACTCGATACGATTATTGGAAAAAGTGATAGGTATATTAGTAATATTATTTTATAACAACGTGTGTACGTCGCCATTAATTCGTATCGTGTACTCTCTGGCGTATTTTTTTTTATGACGACGGCGGCGCACGTTTATGCGTATTATGATAATATATTATACGTTTCGGCTCTTTTCCAAGATCGAGCCGGAATAGGCGAAACGAAACGAGAAAGAAAAACAAGAGACGCACCTGTACGAATTAACAGTTAAACTATAACGAGCGCAGAGATGCTCGCAAATTAGACGTTATGTGCGTGCAGGACACGCGGAAAGGGTCGGGCTCGGCGTATATAATATTTATAGCGCTACGTCTGATTCGGTTCCTCTCTGGGAATTATATTATGACTCACGCCCTCGCCGTCGGCTGTTGCATTATCGCCGCTATACTCTTCGTCCGCGCGCGTTTGATCGCGTAATTTATGCTCGTCCACTCGTCCCCGAATTTTAATATTATGCAATATCAGACCAATCCCTTTTGCGCCGCTCGCATTAGTTTAGGTATTTGTATTTCTCCACCCGTACACACGAAATTATAACATCGTATTTTATTTTTTCACTTTTTTTTTATTTTTTATTTTTTCATTATCGCGTACAAATTATTATTATAATTAGATTATTACATACTTTCGTGGTTTTTGCTATACGATATTTCGTAATATGATAAATTCTCAAACTTTTTTTTATGTAATATACACGCGTGATTTTTAATCGAATCCTACTTTGGTCGTCGACCAAAAAATAAAAAAAAAAAAGAATTTATATAGCAGCAACGATTTACCATTATACATATAATATAATATTATTATCCATCCAGTAATTTTTCACTCTTTACTCTGTATTATAATCCCACAGTTTTCACCACCGTCTTATTGATCTAAAACACTCACTTCGCGTCGTCTTTGTCGTTTATATACGCACGTATAATGGGAACCGAATATATATCCTGCGGTTGTGCGGTGAATATTTTCTGAGTCGTTCTCTAACCATATAGCTTTACCGTTTTTATATACCGGAACGATGCGCCGTCGAGTATTGCACGGTGCAATGATTTTCGAGCCGAAGACTTTGAATTCAACGTGACTATAATATGATATAAACGTATATAGGTACATATAAAATATATATTTACCCTTTAGTCATTTCTGCAGTACCGTTTAATTGAATTAGAATTTGATTTTTTTTTTTTTTTTTTTTATTAATTCTCTTAGCAAATAGCTGTATCAAGAAATAATAAGAAAAAAAACGTAACAATAATATACAATAAATTATATATACTAGTATTTTCCAATTACATTTTGGTATTATTTTCGTTAATTACGCATTCGTTATACGAATATAATATAATTAATACATATAATATTTAATCTTTATTTTTTTATTAATACGTAGTGTTGAATGTCCATCAAATATGTTATGCGCATAATACAACTTATTATTATTGGCATATCGAAAACTGACATCGATCGATCGAGTTTTTATGTATTATAGAAGTTTGAAGTTTTATATGAGCAGAAATATACTTGTATATTCTTGTATAGATTCGGAGGCAAAGTGTGACGGAGAAAAAATGATTCGAATAAAAGCCTTTTCAAATCGAAATTATTTATATACGTATATATATATACTTACACCTCCATATGACTATATATATTTTCTTTGAATTTCGTCCAGGTACGTTCTCCGGGGAGGACACAATATTTTGGTGGGTCAGTGACATAGTTAAGTTATGGCACATAATATATATATATATGTCTAAAAATACCTAACCTTTCGTTATATATAGGTATATATATTTTTTTTTGTTAAAAAATTTAACTATGAACTTTATTTATGGAAATTGTACTGTAAAAGGATAAATTCTTATAAAGAATGTTTTTTTCTTCTTAATTTAAGAAATTGAGAGCAGAAATATATATTTTACGATTGTGAAGGCATTTTTATTTATTTATTTAAAATGATAATAAATTGGATGTCGAATGGGATTAAATCATATTAGATCTACTTGACCTCGTTATAAAATTGAGTTTAGACAAGTATATTATATATAAATATACACAAACATACGTACATACATATTTATATATATAATATGTTTGTGATAATATTATTTCTCCGTAGGTACTCGCATAATATTATGTTTTAAATGTACAACGAACCTATTTTGTCATTGTGTAACATGAAATTTCGCCGTAATTTTATATATCAAATACGACATAATACTAGTTGTAAACTTTTTTCCATTTTAATTTATGTTTATTGCTTTTTCCTCCAGACTATATCGTTCAGACGATGATAAACTGTGTTCAAGATTATGTTATTCGTATACAAATGTATTTAAGTATTTTTACACTTTTATTTTCTAGCGGTTATAAAATATCGTGACTTTTACACATTTTCTCAGCATAGATTTTGCTCATAATAAAATTAAATGCATATACTTTGCGCACCAAATATACTGTGCGATATCGTGCTCGTTGTATAAACATCGTATATACGAGTATACATTACAGCTGTGTACCTAACTATTCGTTGTTTCGTTGTTAGATAAAATATCATATGTCTTTAACCTTAAATTATAAGTTCAAACGATATAATTTTCTTAAAGTGTTATTTGTAATTTTATAATAATATAAACTTGTATAGTAGGTATATAATATTTATATTCTTAGCTATGCAGCAGCAAAATAATTATTAATTACGAATTTTAAAATCAATAATTCTTCTCATATTGATATGTATTATAATTTTATTGTACGAGTATGTAATTAATTATTAAGATATTTGATCTGAGATTTCGATTTGTATAAAATTCAAAACATGTCTTATTCTTTTTAAAAGTAGACTTAAAATATTTTATTACATTTATTAAATAAACAGTCCATTTTATTCGAAATCTATTATAGAAATCTTGATATCGATGATTTTATTTGCTTATCATTATAAATTAATTGTTCCATACATTTATTACTTTTATTATTATAAACGATTTTTATATGCGAAAATGGCATCTCGCATCAATGGTGCACGGTTATTGGTATGCTATGATTTAGCCAATTGATTACATTTTAGTGTCTAGGGTGTAGGACTCTAGGCCATAGTAACGATTTATTCGGAAACAATATATTTTCAACTCCTGTCACAGTCCTAACTATGTACTGTTTGTTGAACATTTAACAAGAAATTACAATATCATTATTAAATAGCTATTGGAAATTGGTGAAAATTAGAATTATTTGTTTGTTTTGGTTTTTTTATACGTAAGCTATAATTCTTATTAATTTAATATAGATTTAATTAATATAATCGTATAATCATTATATCATTAAAGTATGATACTCTTTTTATAGACAAACGATCAATTTAATTAAGGATGATTATTGTATTATCTTAGTAACTGAAGGAGAGCATTTTTATTATTGTTACACGCACGTGTAATATTTCACTACGAAATTCCACGATTTCTTCAAATACGTATAAAAGTAAATTATATTTATATATGAAAATCTAAATTTCATGATACAAAAATTGTGGGAATTAGATATTCATGTTTTCAATGCTATTTTAGTCATTTTTATGACTTTAGATTCATAACCCTTGTAGTGTAAAGTGAATTTAAATTTGTTTTTTACATAATTTTGTGTGTAAATTATACGAAATGTGACTGTATAAAATATAAACGAAATAAAGTGATTTATAACAATATGTTTTCTTTATAGTAGTACCAGAAATGTTATAATAGTGGTGGTTACTTATAAATTAAATTAAAATCATAAAGAACAGATTATAATACTCGTATAATATTTTAATGGTTTTGCTAGAACAATGTTTTCTAGCATAGGCACGAACATTTCGCATATAATAATTTAAGTCTTATATACTTGATATACCTTATTAGGTATGTATTGTATTATTATATTTAAAAATTATTATATACAATAATTAAGTTACATATAAACACACATAACAGAAGAGATTATAGATTCAATGTTATATTTTAATTTATCATTTTGGTTAAAATACTTTGATAACATATGATTTATCACTGTACGGTTGTACGTAATATTTTGTATGTAGAATGTGTATATAGATATATAATATCACCTATTGATTAATGCATAATTTGCATATTTATCTATTTAAAACTAATTAAAAAAAAACTTTATTAATATGATTTATTATTGGTTTTACACTATTTTTGCTCGTTATAAAATTTAAATATTATATAAAATAAATTTACTATTTTAATAATATATAATATTTATATATTTGGGTGTGGTTTGGAATTATTTTTGTATCTTATATTCGGCATACCATTATTTTTACTACCTAATACGTTAATATTTTATATATTTTATAATGTATTTTGATTAACATAAGGTAATTATTCTTTTTTTTCATTTTTATGGTTATAGAAGTATGAGTTCAACACAATTCAAATAATAATCGTAGTTCATGGAATTAAATTACATTATAATAATGTATACTTTCAAAATATTAATTTTTGTAGTTATATTTTAATTTAAATAGAAGTTAAGAAAATAATGCTAATTAAAATATAAAATGATAAATTTATTCATGTACCTACTGTTATATTATTTTACTTTTTAAAGTACGCTAATTGAAATTTGACTTTGGACATTATATTGTAACACTTACAAATTTATTGTTGTTATATCATAAATTTTAGAATGTGTCATCTTTCAAATGTTATTAAGACGTTATTTCACGTAGTAATTTAACTGTAGTTTTACACAATATGAGAACGTGTTGAATATGAATTTTTTGTGGTTGCAACAAACGCTAACTATTACTATATAGTGAAAATTTTTCTGTACAAGAACTATATTATATAATTATATTACGGTCGGAATGCACTCTTTCTACGTAATGATGTTTCATAAGCCGCTGTTAAAACTAAAAGCTACGCCATTTTCCTTTAAGCTTCTTGAAAATGTATTTTTAACATCAAAGCCGCAATTGTAACCATCATACATACAAATCTTATACATTTTATTATTTGGAATTAAAATACATTAGGGATAGATTTTATATTAAATTAATTGGGTATAGTATACATTTAAAAAATAGACAAAATGAATATGGTGTCAAATGAGATTTTGGGATTATGTTATGTTTCGTTTCTGAATAATTATCAATTGATATTTAATTAATATAAATATAACAATATTATTATAATGTTCAATAACTATACGTATTATAAACAACATTAATAATCGATCTTACCTCTATCTTGTAATACAATGTTAATTATCTGTATATATTTATATCTCAATAATACCCTACATGCAGTAAGCTTGTAAAAAGGCCCAAATCATACAAGCTCTTACATAAGATCGATATAATGAAATATTTGTTTTTCATTATTGTTAGACGAATAGCGTATACATGTAAAATAAAACGATTTTATTAAAGTGATATAAAATCAATACATTAATTATAATAATAATTTTAAAATCTGTCACTGATATCAAACGTGACATATGTTAATTAATGTCGTTAACGTAATGGAAGTTTGAGCTTTCTTATGAAAATATTATACCGTATAAATTTTCTTTGTACCTATATTTTAAAAGTTGTGTTTGACGCGAAATAATCTATTATTATTTTCTTGGATGTTTTCATGCCAGAATTATGTCGTTTTATTTTAAGGGCTTATAAAACCCTTTTCACGCTTTTTGGAAACGCGTATTATACACTCTTAATATTAATTAGGTTATTATTACGTCGGTAAAAAAAGAAGGGCAAAATATTTTATAAAGACAATGTTAAATTTAATCAAACATTTTCTTAAATTAAAAAAGTATACTTAGTTGTCATTTTTTGTTCGTAAATAATATCATATTGATTAAATATATTTACAAAAACATTTTTTTTTTTTTTTTTTTTTTATACATGTATTTATAGATATTGTATAATTTAATTAGTTATTGTTCTTAGTTTTTACATTTTTAGATTCTGAGCGAAGCGAAGAATGTATTGGTTTTACAATGATGTGTGATTTTTTTTTTTTTTTATTCTGAAGACATTTTTACTACCCGAAATAATGCTCCGATTATCACGAATAGGGTATGTTTCCGGTAGCAAAGTGGATCTAGTTGGTACTTTATTTAGGTCATTTTTTGAATTTCTCAAAATTGACCCTAAGCGGTAGAAAAAACTTGGAAAAAATGACGAAAAAGCGGCATTTTTCACGAAAAATGAAATTTTGACAAATTCAATTTCTATATTTCACGATAACTCAGGCAATTTTTAAGATAGCGACCTGAAAATTTTTTTGGGTGTTCACATAGCTATTATACATATGTGGTAAATTTTTGGAACCGTTATGTTAATTTTTCTACAAAATATTAGACTTTGAATATTTCGTAAAATTCACGTTTTTACGTATATAATGTTTGATAAAATTGGCAATTTTGGGTATTTTGGTCTGAAAATTTTACTCAAGTATACTTACATATTACTTAACATCATACTAAAATATTATAAAAATCCATTGTCAAAATTTTTTTTTATAGCCGTTTTAAGTTGATATTTTTAGGAAAACGAAAATCTTAGAATCCATACATATAAATAAATATTCTGAAAACACTTTTACTACCCGAAATAACGCTTCGATTTTCACGAATAGCGAGTTTCAGATGTAAAAGTGGATGTAGATGGTACTTTATTTAGGTCATTTTTCGAATTTCTCAAAATTTACTATAAGCGGTAGAAAAAACTTCGAAAAAATGACGAAAAAACGGCATTTTTCACGAAAAATGAAATTTTGACGAATTCAATTTCTATATTTCACGATAACTCAGGCAATTTTTTAGATAGAGACCTGAAATTTTTTTTGAAGGTTCACATAGCTATTATATATATGTGGTAAAATTTTGGAACCGTTTTTTAAATTTTTCTACAAAATATTGAACATTGAATATTTCGTAAAATTCTCGTTTTTACGTATATAATGTTTGATAAAATTGTCAATTTTTGGTATTAAGGTCTGAAAATTTTATTAAAGTATACTTACATATTAATTAACATCATACTAAAATATTAGAAAAATCCCTAATCTAAATTTTTTTTTATAGCTGTTTTAAGTTGATATTTTTTAGTTCAAACGAAAATTATAATCTGACTGAACTTCGCTCAGAATCGTTTTTTCGAATGCAATGGTTTATCATTGCATTCAAATTATAAATAAAATTAAACACTATGGTTCGCACACCTGTATCCTGTGCGGCAGGAGTATCAGCTCATCTTTTTTTTTTACTATAATTTTCTAATTACCCAAACTGGTGGCCATTTTTTCTCGATTTAAATTTAAAATTTTTGTGATTGGGTATTCACATGTATTTATGTGAAAGATACATATAATATCATATACACAATATCATATATACATATAATCAATTCCATGTTTTTACATATTATGAGTGGTATTCTAAAATATGTTTAAAACAATTAATTAACATATATTTTAATATATTCATATTGATATTGAATAAAAAAATTTTAAAAAATATTTCCATTCTAATTCAGAGTTTCTTAAATTTAATTATTTATTTGAATAAATAGTATCATATTAAGTTAAAATGCTATACCTGATTAATATTTTAAAACACCTACGTTTTGATTAGTTTTCAATAAATTATTTAATGCGTGATAACGATAAATATAACTATTTATATTCCATGTTGTTTTTTTGACTTTTTCGATATTTTAATGTAGGCATATTAATTATATTATATTATTTATAATAATTTTTTATATTGCTACTATTTGCGGAAACATCCATGTTTTGTTTTTGGTTCTGACGTTTTAGAACATCGAATCACCGGATCAACGGTATGGACGTCTGGCTGTTGTAACACGCGTTTCCGCAAATCGCTACAATATTATTCCAATCCAGAAAAGCTTTAATCAATTAGTTTTTTTTTTTAACTATATTGTAATTTGTTATAAAAATTAATATATTTTTATCAATTTTGTTGTGTGTACTAACTACCAAAAACTATATTGTAATGATGTTTAAATTCAATTTATTTATTTTATTTTAAGTAAACGCATATTATCCATAATAATTTTCTCGTATAATGTTATTGTGTTACGCCGAAACGATAGATTCATTAATGTCGTAACTAATTTTCTGTTATGTGTAAAGTTTGTTTTTATTGATATAATAAAAATAAAATAAAATCCATTGATAAGGATAAAACAAAGGTTGGTTGTTTATATCGACAATAGCGTAAAATCCGATTCCTCGTATGTGTTTTTATTTCAGTTAATGATATAATAATATATTTATATATTATACGGTCCGTTAGTGTTTAGTAGCGAATTATAAAAAAAAAAAATACAATAATAAATGTCTAAATGTCTGCTAGTTTTATTTATTTAAAACTGTTATTTTTGCGTTATATATTGATTATATTTTTAGATAATTATATCTTATTAAATATTATCTTTCGAACGGAAATAAATGATATAATGATTTTCAATTTTTCATAACAATCCCTACGGTTTTTCTATATTTGCACGTATATAATATCTTATTTATTATAAGTTATACCATTTTAATAATTTTCTATGATAACTAATTATTATTATTATGATGATGACATTACTAGGATGATAGTAATATTATAATAATTAACTTATAAACATCGTTAAATTGTATGATAATAATAGGTAACATATGGGCACGATATTAGACATTACGTGAAAAATGGTATAAATTAATATTAGTGGAAAAAATATTACAAAATATATAATTGAATGTACTAAATATTATTATAATATGCGTATTGCGTATGGTGTAGTATAACTATACTAAATGTAAATATGTGATATGTGGGTTGCAAACATTTCGTGTTATTTATATGTTTTTTAATCAAAAATATTTTTAATTTTTTTTAACTTAAAATGTTATCGAATAAAAATATACCTAATTCTTTTTATTTATTATCTCCTATATTATATTACATGTAACATATGTACCTATATGTATTTTTTTTTTTTACTCTTTTATTACTAATAATAGTAAATTCATATTTCAAAATCTCGAATTAACGTAATATAACGTTAGACTATAATATTACTTAAATGTAATGAATGTGTCATTTTTTTGAAAAATAAAAAAGTTTCGTAATTATCGTAATTGAATATTAGTTTGAAATTAGCCTTCTGTATCTCTCATCTCATACTATTATAATAATATAATATCTTGTAGACACACAAATATTTTAAATAGTATACGCGGTCGGTATCACTGATTTAAATTTTTTATCAATTTACTTTTTCATAATTTATTCGTTTTTCTTCTATTTCACCCGGACAAGCGATATTGATGACTCGCAAGTTGGTTTGCTGCAAGTCACACCTCACACGTACGAGGTATACGAAAAATTATGCGGTTTTCCATTATATTTAAGTGCGGGGTTGAAAAAAAAAAATAGCTGCAGGTGGTAAGTGGTAATGTTCCCATTATAATTATTATTATCATGTACAAACTGTGAGTTTTCATCATCGTCATAAAGATAATTTGCTAATAATATATTCAAACCGTCGCTCGGGCCACTGTCGTGTTTCTTATGGAGCTCGTGCTCCGAGGATATAGAAAAAGAGTAAAGTCGCGAAAGGGTTTGCCCTCAAATTACATTCATAATCGCATTATCGTCATGTCTTCTCCTCGTGTACATTCTATATAATATATATATATATGCTGTGTATAACGAGGTTTCGTTTACAAAAACGAGCGTTATAAATAAAACGAACTAACATATAACTTCATATATAAATTATTATAATATACTATACAGTAATATATAATGTCCTTGAGTGCAATATAACGGTATAATATTATATATATTATGATTATTTTATTAGTGTGTGATAAGAGGTGTGCTAATTATTATTTTATAATCGTTTTTTCGCGCAATACTGACATGTGATACGCTATTATTAACTATATAATATATATACTACCATAATAATTATTACTTTCAACGCTAATACCTATTATACTACTTGTATTAATTATAAGTTGTGTTATAACATAACTTGATGTATTATACGAGATTTTTCGCATTCCTATTAAATGATGTGTCTCTGCAGCATTTGTTCGGTTAAAGCGAAACGCGATAAATAACACCTTTAATGCGGTTCTAAAGTTTCGTATCGAACTACCGACCGAATTATTAAATAATACAGCGCGGTAAAAATTAATTGATGTATAAAATAGACTATAATATTATAACTTTTAAAAACATTTTGGATAATAATTTTATACAACACGAAGTGAAAAAAAAAATCTATTTCCAAGTGAAAAAGAAATAAAGATCACATTCGATCATTTTCCAACGATTCAAGAAATTAAACTGATTAAACCTATACAGGTAAATTCGACAAATAATATTTATATTTATATTACCGTGGGAATATCGTTTCGCATTCGTTTTCCACGTGATGTTTTTTTTTAAATCTAGTATTTCGCTAAAAAAAAAAAAAAAAATAGTAAATAATCATAATACGTGTATGTACGTACATAACGCGTGTGATATACGCGCGTTAAAGAATTCGCGATAACGATAAGGCGAACGGGCGCGCGGCGGGCAATAAATCACTGCCGGAGAAATTGCGCCTATTTGTTATTTCCCCTCGAAATTCATAAAACTATTTACATTTTAATAAGTTACGGGTATGTTTTTTTTTTTATTTATTTCTTCGTAAAAATTCGCCTCCGTCAAATCGTGTCTCGTGGCAATCGTATACGCACGACGGTATAATATGATAAAATTATAAACGACAACGATGTAGGTACGTGTAATATTTTGTCGGAACGAATATATTTATTAAAAAATTACGAAGGAAAAATTAATTTTAATCATGCGTGACCTCGATTTACCGCGTGTAAGAGGTATAAGGTATAACATTTCGTAAAATAATAACGATCGGACGTTAACAGTTCTCTATTTATTATTATTATTATTCTTATTATTATTATTATTCTTATTATTATGTTTTCTCCACCCCGCGAATGACGTTTTCATTTTTGCAGCTCCCGTACGCGTGAAATATTGATAAGAACGAAATATTATTATTATATTTACGTACGGCGTGTGGCTTGCGAACGGGGAATATATATACGTCTGTCGGTTTGCCGGGCTGGACCATTTATCACGCACGAGACGTACGGGGGCCGTATAATCATTTTTGCGAGAAACGGTCCCGCGTTATATAATAATATTATAGGAAAACCGAAATGCGCGTCGTGTTCGTGATAATATGACGACGTATAAATAGGTGCGATCAGCAGCGATATGCCCACGAGAAAAAAAAAAAAGAAAAAATAGAAGAAAAATGAAAAAAAAAGAAAAAAGAAAAAAGACGGTGTTGACGATATTCGTGTGGTCGGCGGAGTCCATCGCGGAGAGATAAAATTTTAACGATGAAAAATGAAAACAATAAACGCGGTAACCGAGGGCGAAATTATTAATAAGATTATAATAATAATATTATTATTGTCGTTATAATATATTAAATTAAATCCGGCGGCGAACCAGCGGTGATTCACTCGGTCACAGTTTTGCCCAAAAACAAGAATAATATCGCGTTGCAGTTATATTATTTCGATATTTATACACGTTTTTATTTATTTTTTTATTAATTTTGAATACACACGTGATATTATTATTTGTTTTTTATCATTTTTTTTTTTTTATTATTAACCTCGTTTCACATTGACGTTTTTTAAAAAAAAATCATCGTTTCGCCGATTTTACGTTTCTTTATTTTATACTCGAATAAAATAATATTCTACACGTTAGAATAATCAATTATATTATGTATTAATAAATAAATAATCGACCGCTGAAGATTAAATATTAACAATACTCTGGATATTAATTTTTTATTATTAATTTGTATAGTAATTTTAAAAACTTTTCTATACCCTAACGCGTCATTACTAGTTTTGCTTATACCAAATATATACTTAAAACCGTGCCATCGAATTTAAATTCTATATCGTTTTTCGAAAAAGTCGTACGAGCGTTATAAATAATAAAATAATATATTAATAATTAATGCGACAAATAATTTATCGAAGATTTATTCTATTATTATTATTATTATTTTTATTATTATTATTATTATTATTATTATTATTATTATTATTATTATT
>JAIUCT010000001.1:13997818-14103348 GCA_021307375.1 Tetraneura akinire
TTATTATTATTATTATTATTATTATTATTATTATTATTATTATTATTAAAATACTGTTTATTTATACGAGTGTATCGTGTTCTGTTCGTCGAAACTTCATGGAAGAAAGACGTTTATGAATACGCGAGTTACGCACAATGTCTTATTGTTTATTATTATTATTGTAATCGGTAATCGCGTTAAATCGTATTCGAAAACTGCGAAAATTGCCCGTTATTATCATATTGTTAAACGTTTCCTTTCCATCGTAAATTTAATCGCACGACCAACGGATCATAAACGAAATCACTGTCACAATAATAATATAATTTCGTACATTACGTATATTCGGTCGAGTTAATTGCGTTTCGATATAATATCGAATGATTATAGTGTGTTATTCAAATTGAATTTCCAATAATTGTCGTTTGAATTTTGTATTTGTATCGTTCGTGCCCAGATTCAATTATACGTATATTATATTGTCTTCCGACGTTGCACGGCACTATGTATATGATACCACAGGTACTTCAGTACTCTTCACTGTTTTCAGTGTATAATATACGGTGACGGAAGCACGGGTATTCTTGTTGTCTTTATAGCGCGAGTAATGAATTTTCCACCGAGATCGTTTTAACAGCTATATAATTTCAAGACAATACCTCGCGTTTGATACACACTTGTTGTTACACGTGCGAAAATTGCCGCTTTTACTTTATTTAGTTTGATTTCGGTCGGATTTCGATTCATAATCACATCCCGCACAACCGTATTATTATTATTGCTCGTTTCTCCTTCTTCTTTAGGTTTTGCAGTTAATCCGACTGGTATTGTCTTCCTACAACTCTTATCTATACTATCAACTCCATCATCTATTTTCTTTTTAATATCTTCATATTTTAGGCCCAGTTCTTTACATATTTGAGATGTGAAATTTGTTCTAGGTCGTCTCCTTCCTTTTTTTCCTGGTATAGTTTCTTCAAGGACTACTTATTGTATTGACTAGGTCTTTCATTATGAATCTTGTGAAGTCGCTGAGGCAATTGGCCGCGACAAGAGATTATAAAAGTGGAGGACTCGTGAAAAACAAAACCCATAGACCGTAATCACCTTTGTCTGATGTATAATCTATAACGATATACCTATTGGCGATATTCGTCTAGTGTGGAATACACGAGTATTGAAGTATACAATAAGAAGGTAATCAGTATTATTCTACCATCCTATATGGACTATAGAGCGATGATTGGCACATATCTCCAAAAATTCAATTGATGAGAAAATGAGTTTTTTTTGTTTCTTTGATTTCTTTGTTTTTCACTTGATATTATCACTTTTTTATTTCTCAATCAATTGTTTTTTTTTTTTTTATATATATATACCGTTAAAGTATCTAGTTTATATTATGGTACAATAATTTTGTCAATACGAATTTTTAAAAAAGCATTTTAAAGGCATTACCATAAGTGTTTCACCTTAAGAAAAAATACACGAAATTCATCATTTAATAGAAATATTTTTTTTATATTTTTTTTAAAAAAATCATATTTAAAAAAAAAAACTTTTAACTTCAGATTGTCCATCTTGGAGAGCAATGTAATACTTTGTATAAAACATTTTGTGATAAAAAATAAGGTAGTATATAATATAAATTATATATTGTCTATTTTGGCAACTGATAACAATCGTTTTGTAGAAATTGTTTTTCGACATGTAATTGTCGGATCAACGATGAACAGTTTTCAGCTATATGGAGTGTTAATAATTTCCAAATAAGGAATTCTTTTTTCTTCCATAAACCGGACAGAGACCATTCAATTATTATACCAAGTAAAGCGATTTTTATTAGTTTATGGTAAATTAGAAAATACCTTATCTTTTCAAGTTTTCATTTATTATGTATTATTGTAAGTCATATGGGTAATTTTGAACTAGTTCATTATCTATGATTAAATATTATTACATTTATTTTTAACTATTTTATAATTACATTTAATGAAAGATTTACACATTTTTATAACTATTTGTCAACAAAGATAAAATTGACGTGCGCATGAGGGCAGTAGATGGAACATTGATAAATTTAATTTGCATACCTTATTCATATTAGATTTGTAAAAAATCAATAAAATATTTTTTAAATAACAACGGATACAATTTTTATTGTGATATATAAAATTGATTGCATTAAAATAAATAAAGTTATGGATAGGATTTCTTTAAAAATTGGGCTGTATTTATTTTATGCTGTCTGAATTTGAAATCTGCGCATGTCTATGGCGATAAATATTTATAATTACGTGTGTTATTCATGCAAATGTTTAAATTTATAATTCATTCATATTATACGATATTTATATATATTTAATATAAAATTGTATATAATAATTCGTATTTGTGTTTCATTTTACCGTTCGAATATAATTTTTTAAAGGCGATTATGAGTATTTACTGATAGTTTATTAACGGATTAAAATATATATTCAAATTTCGATAACATTTTTATAATCACGTTAAAAGTAAAGTAAATATTATGTACATTACTGTTTTATACCATTATTCTTACCATACCTGCAGTAAGTATAGTAACACGATTTTCTGATAATATTTTATAGGCATCTACCTATAAATTGTTGGCGATTAGTTTTCAACCGCGGTTATCATTTAACCTACAAGTATTTCGATAATTGTTTAAATTTAAAAGAAATTCGTTTTTTTTTTTGGCGTTCGCATAATTACAATTTATACTGTTCGGAATGCGTGCAGATAGATATATATTATGTAAATCGTATATAAATTTGTGATATTGCGTACCACAAAATTATGGCGATATTGTATTTCGAACAGCGGTTATATGGATATCGTTTTCGGATATTAATGTGATTCTATATGGACACATGGAACATTGCAATATAACGCAATTAGATTGTTATTTAATGGAATATATTTTGGCATAATTGTTTTAATTGCATTCGACGGCAAACGTGTGTCGTTGTAGTCGATGGCAGGCGATGATTTGGGATGGTCTCGTAGAAAATCTATATATAGTACTTTACGACAGTATATATACAGTAGACTATTAATGGCATAATAATATAATACGAGCATGTGAATTGTGAATATCCTGAATAGTGTATGCGTGCATTATTTATTGTTTGCATAAGAAATTGGAATCCCATTTTGATAATGCGTTATTTACTTACTGACGATTGCTGTATATGAATGGCGGATGATTAATAATAATACTTTATATCGTTGTTCTACAAACTTATCTGCGAGCATACATTGTACGAAATTCATTCGCGTTTACTGTTTAAAACTATACGAAAACATGATTATGTCTCGTTCTGCTAGGCTATATGACGTTGGTCTAACGATTTTCATTCGAATTAGAAATATTTATCATTTATACTGTACGAAATCGAAGACACATCGTTTTTTATTGTATTTTAATTTTTTCATTTATGAGATTTATGTTAATTTGGTTTTTATTACACAATTTATTCCTATAGTTATATTATATATCTATACGTTATAACGATCATTTTTAAACAAGTTCAATTATACCATTTGGCATACAATTTAACGTTATAACGATATTTTATAATATTATTAGAAATAGTACTAGAATAAAGTATAATAAAACGAATAGATCACTATGGTTTATACCATCGATGAAAATATAATGTACTCGTATATAATATCAATGCTCCAGAATCTATAGATGAATATTTTAATACATTACTATTGATTAATAAATGTAATTTACAATTTGTTAATAGGTATACTATTATAACTTCAAATTGTGCAATTGTGTAGGTACTTGAACAGAGATAATGTACGTTCAATAATTTTGCCATTGATTCTACAGTATTATATTATATATAAGCACTATGTTTGTCTAGGTATATATATTTTCTATATTGTTATTATATTGTTACTATATTTATTATTGAAAAAGCAAATGTTTTATTAATGTCGTGGACAATATTTTTTTAAATGTTAGTAGTCGACAGCGTCTTATTAAATAATGAGTTCTTGCCTTTGTCAATATTATTCTTAGTTGGTAAAACGGTGGATTACAAATATTTACATTACTAATAACAATTTAAAGTTTTCTAATGGAATAACTTTAAACGATTTGTATCTGAAAACATTTCTATACTTACAAGTTACGAACAGTCATCTATTGTTAAGTTTTCGAAACATAGATTCAATAAGTAATTAAATACAAATAGAGTACTTTTTGTTATTTTATGTTTTACTTTTTTTCTTTTTTCTTTTTCTTTTTTCTTTTTTCTTTTTTCTTTTTTCTTTTTTCTTTTTTCTTATATTTTGATTTTTTAAATTAATGAACAATTGTACATTTATATATTAATATATTAATATATTATATATAATAGTAATACATAAATTAAAAATTATACAACAAAATAGTATTTACTATACATATTAATTTATTTTTAACAAATTTATTATTTAGAAAGGTAGAAAATTTCTACAAATAAATGATGATATTCAAAATATAAAATTATGATATCGCGATTTTTTATCTTAATGAAAAATATATCTCATATTCCCATTTTATACTTTAAATCGCATAGTAGAGGAAGACAAGAAAGAAATAATTAGTATTCATATAGTGATAAACAATAGAAGAGATTTTTCTGTGATATATTATTATACACAATGCTTTGTTAAAATATTTTGTAAATTATGATTACCTATATTATTATACATAATATTAATCTGATATTAAATTTAGTATTTTTTATTTATTTTTATTTTTTGTTTTTCAATATTAATTAAAATTTAATTATGATAAAAAAAAAGAGAAATGGAAATTCCGTATGTTATTATTATTAACATTATTTTGCAGTAGCATGTTCTAATAATATTATGACAAGTTTCTAGTTCAATTATATGACCAGTAAATTGTACACTTGTCAAATAAATTATACGTACAGCTGATAGTTTAAGCCTATTGGATGTGCTAAATTCACATATTTCAAATTTTTATAATAAACCTAAATATTATCATATCACACAAGTTTGATTATTATTTCTTTAATATCATAACAGTTATGACTGATCTACACAAATATTCCTTATAAGTAATAATCGATATACAAACTAATTTTAGCGTATTAAATGTATATATATATATATATATATTATTTTTTTATATATATATTATTTTTATATATATATATTATTTTTTATAATCGGATAGTTTATATTACTATTTTCAAATTAAGTTTATTATAACTTGCCATATTTTACTATATCTAAATTTATACTCAAATAACACATTTTATAATATTCTCTTAAAATAAATATTAATTAGTAATTATTATTACTTACATAGCAACCTTAGCTTTAGTAGATATACATGTAAATATTGAAATATCTACACTTTAAGAGTAATAATAATTATTATTAATTAGTAATTACTAATTAGATTATATTTCAGAGTCATAAGTCATAATATTTAGAAATGTAAATTTTATGGATTATTTTGTAAATTGCGCATAACACTGAACATTCATACACCAATAATTAATCATAACATTATATAATATATACCTGTATATATATTTTTTTATATAGGTAGGTAAATATATAATCAAATTTATATATGAAAAATTATATTTGCAATTTTTTATTCCATGATTTTTTTATTAAATTTAAACTGTAACATGTAAATAGACATAATTTGTTTTTAATATTATAATTTTGTTTTTTTACGTTTATAATTAATTTAATGTTTTTAGTTAATAATTAATAATATTTTAATGTATGTTTATTTTAACTAATGCTTAGCTATTGATTAAATATGTTATATTAACTTTACTAACTTTTAGGTAGAACAATAGTAGGTGATATAAATAGTTTACTTGTTGATAATAATTAAAAACGAATGAAACAAAAATTAATATTTAAAACTGAAATTCATTTTGATAAAATTCTAACCGAAAAATTCGCTGTTATGTTATTTATCAAAAAATGTTTTATGTTGATATAAATCATTTTCTCTATTCATATATTTTAGGAATATCCGTTGGTAAAAATGAAATATTTTCTGTGTTGCATTATTTTTTACATTAACAGTTGTCAACGTATATTATAAAATATTTGCCAAGAGGTTGTATGCGTGTGATTGTTGCAAAAAGTGTTCTTCGCACAATTGCTAATTTATTTTTTATTGCGAAAAATAATTTCTGAAAAATTCTTAAAATAGATAAATACTAAGACGCTTCAAATTCATATTTCTATTGAATAAATTGCACATATTATATTCAACTAGTTATTCTTCGTTTATATCGAACAGTTAGTACTAATTACTAATTACTAATTAGTAATTACGAACAATACGGTATCTTATTTATTATAATATATTATAAATTTTATATTAAATTGATGTTAATTTTTTAATTCGTTTATTTCCTAATATGGGTACCTACTTAATTAGTATAAATAAGTAAATATAATTTTATATGTAAAAATGCTGCGAATTTACGATGGAATAATTATTTTTAAAAATAATAACCTACTTTTAATGTATAAAAATACACGTTATCCAACTTATAAAAATGATAACGTTATAATTTTTCATAAATTTATACATATATCTTTTTTAAAAGTTGACAAATGTTAATAAGCTAAATATATACCTACATAGTTTTTTTTTTTTTATCTATTACATGTCAAGTACAATATAATAACTTTTAGGAAATGTTCTTTGTTAGAAAATTGCTTCCTTTGATATGCATGTATTATACATAATACTCATATATATATAATACACACACATATATAGGTATATTATGCCTACATATTAGTTTTCTTTATGTTATGAATAACGATACGTCATTTTAATAATACTCTTTGCTATTGCATTAAATAATATTTCTTTTTTCCTTTTTTTTTTCTTTTTTTGTTATCAAGTAAAAACAATTCGTTTTGAAAATATGCGATGCTTAAATTTTACTCTAGACGTCACGTACAGAAGTTAAGCAGTCAATAGCAATATTAATTATATAATCATTTAGATTTACACTTAGACTTAATGAAATTTCAATTAATTGAAAATGCTGTATTTTTTTTCTTCTTTTCTTTAATTTTATTCACGTATAATTAATACATTATAATAACTTTAATACAACGAAATTATACATAATTATAGTTACATCTTCCTTATATGGCCTTATTTAATAACATTTTATAAATAACGTAGTTTTTCGCCTATTCAATTTATTAAATTAACGAACTAATTATAACTATTTGGATGTTAAGGATAATTATTATATTAACTACTTAATAAAGACGAACACGTTAACACGTCCGTTCAGACTGTTAAATGCACCTTAGAATATAAGCTTAGTTTTACTAAAATAACAGCGATGAAAATAATATTTGTTGAAGATAAATCATTATGCGTCCATCATAATATTATTATACCTGCGTATGTATAACACAATGAAAATTATTAATGATCATCGAGAAATATAATAATTAATAATAATAATAATAATAATTGTATGATTGGTGTGGACTTTAATATTCATAAGGCTGTACTGACATAATATTGAAATTCCCTTAATTTAATGAAAGACAATACATAATATGTATTAAATTCGAAATCTATTTTTTTCATAAAGGTCTTATTTTAATAGTAATATAATTATATTAAAAAAAAAATATATATATATCTTTTTCTTTTTATAAAACGTAATTTTATTTGTATGTTCGTTGAGGCGAAGGAACATAATATGACCTTAATATTTAAAATATATCAATTTTTTTTTTTTAACCGTTCCATTTTTAATATAATTTATATTATATTTTTCGTTTTATAAATAAAAGACAAATATTTACCATAAATAGACATACTACTCTATACACCATCTAAAAATTTACATGAATCCTTTTTTTAATTTGATTTACGAATTAAAATTAATATTGAGTTCGAATTATATCTTAAATGTAATATTTCTCTAATGTATATATAATTTATTATTCCCCAAATGACTTCGACTTAGGTAAATTGGTATTTGTTTAACGAAGTATTACCTAGTTGGGTTATCTTTATATAATGTCATATATATATTCGCCACAATTTACACGTTTACTTACACGGAGTTACATAAATGATTACTTGATATTATTAGTATTTTAGAAGTAATAATAATACTAGAAATGTTGAGTTGAATTTTTTTTTTTACGTAAGTATTATGAATATAGGTACTATACTTATTATAATATAAGATTTATGAATAAGTAAAATATTTTATTATAACAAGAACTCATAATAATATAATACACAGTGAATTTTTTTATTAAGAGAATAAATATTTGCCCGAGAATAATTTTATTAATATAACAGATATATTTATTAATAATCATAATAAATTTTTTTGAAATTTAAGAATTTAAAAAAAATCGCGTTATTATTTATGGAAGGTAAATAAAATGTTATACGGAAAATACAGGCATTAAAATATAAATCACATAATTATTATTGTTGTGAATTTAATGCAATATTTATTGAATAAATCTTAATAGGTAATAAATAATTCGGCGTATAGTTTTGGGGAGTCTATAAAATTTAATTTTGATTGTATTATATATACTTGAAGAAAACCTAGTCTTTGTAATTGTAATCTAAACCAACTACACAAATGTATAGGTATGAAAATGATCTCAATGATAAATAAACTGAACAAATTATTCTATAGTTTTACTATTATTAATAACTCATTTTCTTTCGGCTTAATATTAAAAATCACGAAATTATACTTCCTGGATTTTTATTTTATAGTTTTTTTTCGCATAATTTTATCACATTTTTCTTTCTAGGTTTTTTTTATGTTTCTTTTAGAGTTCATTTTAATATGATATTTCATTATCTTACCCTTTTAAATTTCCTCTTAAACTAAATAGTTTATACGGTGGAATATGATTAATAATTTAATCAATTTATTTAAATGATAATATGCACACCAGTAAATATCGTTTTCTTTGTTTATCGAATTGTCATCGTTTAGAAGTGCCGTTTTATGGCGCTGTATTCTATCTCGACATTTGATATTTTTCACTTCCATTTATATCACGTATACGTGTTATTTTTATATACAGTTTGCTAGGCGGTAAATATTTAATGTGACATGGTAATAATGTTCCGTGTTAAAAGGTCGGAAAGTCGTAATATGAAGTATGGACCTATGAAAAGTAAACATTCTAGCGAAACTTTTACCCATCAATGGTAATTGAATTAATTATGTGTAAATTTCGTGATGATACTACGACCACGAATTTGGGTCTCACGTACTCTTTTTTTATATATACCCATTCGTGGAATAAGAGATAAAAACTCTACTCGGGGACTTTATATTCTCCACTATCGTTAAAGATACATGGCCGTTGTACAAATATAATTATTATTAGAGGTTAGAATTGTGTACATGTTAGGTATATAAATATGTACCTATATTAACATTTATGAAATATCTTCTATCACATTTTATTATTCGAGTTTCAAAAATTAAGTTTCAACTACAATAAATGGCGAGAACAGAAGCTGGATTTTTTTAATATACATTCATAATAATAATAATAATAAAAAATTTTTTTATTAATTTATTATTTCAATTTTATTTTATATAACTATAATTTTTATGTGTTTAAAAATTATTTACAAAAATAATTAATATAAATTTAACCTACGGTTTGTTACTACGGTTAACTGCACGAGTCCTTTCATAATGCACTCGTTAAGTGCGGTGGTAATAACGACAAAACGAATTTATTCCGTCTAAATATTTTTATATTTTACCGTGCAAAGATAAATTTTAACACGGTGATATGTTTTATTATATCAATGTGTTCACATCCACGGTTATTTTATCAAAACCATATATGATTTACAAGATCATTACGTGAAAAATAATTTATGAATAGTCGTGATTTAGAAGTAATTTAGATTTATTATTTTTAATATATTTCAATAAATACATCTAATACTCGTATTAATAAATTAATTAATTTTACTTAATAAATTATTTAATGTGTATTTAATGTTGCTTGTAAAATTGTAAATTATAGTTGAGTATAATAATATACAAGCATGGATTTTCGTTATGGTAAATACTTCCCTTACTTATTTTACATTGATATTTTGAATCAAATAATAAATTATTAATAAGAAAGGGAACGCCTTTATCTTGATTATTGATAAGCATAGTATTATGGATTAGTGTTTTCATGGGATATAAATTGTAATTATTAGTTATTTTGTAAAAGTAAATTGTTCACATTGATTTTTTTTTTTTTTCGTTGTTCTTGTATAACGTATCAATTTTTGTAATATGAACTTAATATTATAACTCCTAATAAGATACTATTAATTTTAATATATAAGGTAGCAATATATAACTAATGTATAACTGATACGAAATGAAAAGTGATAATGTTATCACAAAATCTTCCTCAGTTTTGACCACTAATTATGTTGACAATTTTATTGTGTTGCTCGTATTTTAGTTTTTGAACGAAACGAAAAATGTATTGATTTTACAATAATGTATATATATAATTTTTTTTTTTTTAATGTATGAAGATGATGAAAAAACGTCATTTTTCACGAAAAACTGAATTTTCGACGATATAAATTTTGAACTTAAACTTCAAATTTTTTTGGGGAACTCACTTAGGTGCTATATATATATATGTGTGTAAAATTTTCGAAACGTTACGTTAAGTTTTCTACAAAATATAGAACTTTGAATATTTCCTAAAATTCTTATTTTTATCTATATAATATTTGATAAAGTTGGCGATTTTGGATTTTACTAAAGTGTACTCACATATTACTTAACACAATAAAAAATATTACAAAAGTCTCTCGTATCAATTTTTTTTTTTATAGACGTTTAAAATTGATATTTTTAGTATAATTGAATATTTAAGAATCGATATATAAGTTTAAAGTATAAAAAGCAAGGGAAGGGATTCAGGTGTTAAGACGATTGTGTTGAATCTTGATTAATTTGAATAATTGAATGCAGTGATAAATCATCACATTTGAAAAAAAACATTTTGAGTGAACTTCTGTCAGGTGATAGGATAGGTGACTCATTTAGGGGTTTTATGGGCATTTGTATTGAACGTAGAGACTGATAAATGTTAAAATTTTATTAATTAATACATACATTATCTGATGAACTTAATTCAAAATGCATTTCAGAATCTAATGATTTATCATTGCATTCAATTATATTCAAAATTCAACACTGTCGTCTTTAGGCCTGTTTCTCTTCTACAACAGTATCATCTCTTCTTTTTAATATTAACTATATTAACTTATAAAAACAGCATAATTATGAAACAATTATAATATTAATATAAATTATTTTATAAGAGTTATCACTAATGTATATAGTACGTTTAATGTTTATCCACATTACGCCCGCGGGTCTTAAAACTTTCATGGGATTAAAAGTCACCATTAGCCTAAACCCGTTGAAAGCATCTGCCGGGAGTGGGAAAAACAATTATAAATAAATACTTAAAACTTTAATTTAACATAACTACAAAATGGAAAATGGATTATTTTAAAAATCACAAATAATTTACAAATAATACAAGTTTATTTATAAAGGTTGAAGTATTTTGTTTTTACTTTTCATTTGTTTTATTCATATATTTAAATCAACAAATTATCTAAGAGTAAATTATTAATTTATATTATAGCAAAGTTTATTTTCTTTGGCTGTATTAGGACTAGATATATTAAATAAAATTCTCAATTTCAAGATGTATACTTTAGTCGATGACCTTAAAAATGATTGCATCTTGTAAAGTGGAAAAGAAAAAGAAAACGTTTTCAATTTTCAAATAGTTTTGAAACGATATTTAAAAAAAAAAAAAAAAATATATTTAATTATTACTATTAACCAAATTATATTAGTTTTTGAACTAATCAAGTATATGCTTGAGTTTGTTAGGTTACGGTTCAAACAATTATTGTGATTCTCTAATGTAGAATTCCATGAAAATTTAATTAAGTAATCATAATTGATTGTTTATATTCTTTGTTTTATTAGCGAATTCCATTATTTTCTACCGAATTATTAGTTTTTCTTAAAAAATATTTATTCACATTTTTGACTTGAAACTTATTATAATTATCATATTTTATAAAATATTAAATCGAACGCAATAACCCAATAATTTCGTGTTTAATAACGTATACAATTATATTTTGTTGATAGGCAGATAGTGTACATTATTGTAAATACTTTCGAGAGTCCAAACTATAACTCCGTTAATTATTTCATTAATTCGTGTAATGCCGATAAATTTCACATTTTAAGGTAAATATGTCACATAGTGTTTATTGATCCATAAATATAAATATATAAATATATCTTCTAATAGTATTACTTGTGAATAAAATTAATATAAAAACACAATATTCCATAAAATATTACTATTCATGTATTATTTATTTCCACAAAAATTTTACTATCGCCCGTCGAACAGCGTCAGTCTATTATTAATACTGAAGATAGTAACAGCGTTTTCAAAACACGTATTTATTACATAAAAGTGTATTATATATTACGGAATAAAATTTTATTATGTTATTATTATTACAAAAAAAAAATAACTTATGACATCTACTTTATATTATAGGCTCTTACATTAAAATTATTTTCAAAAAAATTATAATTTATCGCGTTCTTTGTATATCAATTATAGCAAACAAATAATAAATTATACGTTAAATCGCAAAAAGACAAAAGAATAAAAAACAAATCAAACGGTATATATTTATATACCTACCGTTTGATTAGTTTTTTTATTATTTAATAGATGTAATTATTATATTTATTTAAATAAGAAAATATTTCAGTAGTGTTATGTAAACTGTATAAAAAACCGATCGTTCGTACAATTCGTAATATATTAATTTGATGAATAATTGAATTATGGTAAAATGTAATATAAAAAATGTTATATTTTAAGTTTAATATTTGATAATATTGTCCATTGTTTTTTTTATTTTATAGCGGGAGTAAAAGGTCAAATTTGATGAAGTATAAACGTCATGTTTTTTTTTCTTTTGACAGAATATTGAATTATGCATGGAAAGAAATACAGTAGAATCGTAGGTAATATTTTTGGATAATTTTCCGGAAAAATAAATATGATTGAAATATACTCGTATTACAAACATAATGTTTTCCCTTAATATAATCATGATGTTTATTCCGATAGTTTGAAAGTATCTATTTCATTAGTCATATTTCGACATTCCTCTAACCTGCCTCCGGATAGGTTAAACATCTTGGTATTGATAATAATAATAATGATAATATTATTATATTGCAAACTAATAAATCTGATTTTTGTGTGTGCAAACGTATCTGAAATGATTACATATCTTACTTAATAATCTTAACCACGCGTACACGAATCCGTGTTTAAGTTTTGAAATATTTACCACGAATAACACGCGTATTTCTATGCGAACTTTCAATAATTGTGTACAATAGCTTTATCTACACATTTACAGTAGCAATAATACTCATATAATTATAATACAAATTTTATACCTATAATATATTAATTGTCTAAGATGTTTAGTTATATGTTTTTTTTTTTTTTTTTTTTTTTTATAATTTGGAAAAATAATTCTATACGTATACATTCGAATTTAAAAATATTAAATTTATTTATTTATTTTTTCTGTAAGAAATATAAATATAAATATAATATTTAATTAATAATTTCACGTTTATTTACACGTTTTAATTACTAATATTTTATTTTAACAAACAATTAATTAAAAAAAAAACCTACGAGTATAATATAATATATAACGTGTGGGTTTGTATTTTTACTTTGCATATTATACAGTATTTCTACTCGTTCATTATTCATTATAGTATCCCGAAACATTTAAATAAATAATATATGGAATCTAAAAATATAATATTAAGTTTTTCTTCACATAAATAATTCGCAGTTTATACGACAATCGGTCGTTCAAGCGTGTGCTTATAAATTATAATATTGTACTAAAACAATATATTATTTTATATAAATGAAGTATTATTATATATACATATTATTTCTTAGTGGCTAATTATTCCATAAACCTTAGCGAACCCTCGATTCGCTTAAAAACCATTAAAAGACCGATAAAACAATGAACTATACTTTAACGGTTTTACGGTATTGCTGTATTCAGCAGTATAGACTATATAGACTTTTAGAAAATTTGATCAATACTAATATATTATTATTTTAATTTAAAATATGCCAGAATGATCATTTATAATTTTTAGTATTCATCCTTATTCGTATTTTTAATTTACAAAATACTATTATAAAAATATTACTCTAACTGTTTTGTGGTTTTTATTTCAATTTATAAATATAATAAAATAACTTAACAATATATTTTTGTAAGATTTATCTTATTAATGTTTTATTAGTTATTTGTTATTTTTTTTATCTAATGTTTCATGTTTCAGTATTAAAATTAAATTATTTAAAATAATAAATGAATTACAAAAAAAAAAAAAAAAAAAAAAAAAGATTGTTTACTATTTTCTTGTATAACAATAATTATTAATTAATATAGGTACTATTATTTATTTGAAATCCTATACAATATCCATCTTGAATAAAAGAAAAAAAATATTATATATTCAGTATAACTATAATGATTTCTTGTATTTTACACGTTTACGATACCATTGAGTATTCTAAATAATAACGAGTAGTTAATTATTTTAATTTATAATTATATGTATTAAACTTTAAATGGTTCTTTAATGATATTATTAATTGGTGTAAAAATGTAAAACTATTATATATTTTCTAATTTCAAACCGAAGTCCTTGAAAATGTGTTTGACATATAAAATCACACCCTAAAATAAATATAATATGTTTGGCTTTTAAGTTGTATATTTTATAATGTAAACATGTATTTATATACATGTAATTTTTAATGTTATGTATATTATATTTTAAATTATGAATAATTTCTTTTACTTAATTACATAGGTACTGTAAATAAAATGTTTGTTAGTCTGGGTCTGTAATTAATATGGTAATACATGAAATTCCTGTTAGTTTTCATTTACTTATTTAAACACGACTTCGAAATTACAATTATTTATCAAAAATATGTTTGGATTAAAGTTAAAAGTAATGTTTTTGTTTTAAATAAAGTACAGTTGAATCAGAGACATTAATAATATTTGAATTTTAATTATGTATTATATACAGTTGACACAAAAAACTGTATAGGGAGAGACGTGCAATGACGTATGATTGATACATATTATAAAAAAGAAATAAAATTATATTTCAAAATATTGGTGATTGAATGGTGTTATATGGATCTTATAAAGAAATGAAATAATTATTGGAAAAATTACAAGAACCTAACACTTTTACTGTTGTATTGAAACATTAATACCTATATTAAATTGTAAATATGCGTGTTATAGTGTAAAATCCTTTTGATCCTATTTCCTCAATTATTGCAGAGAGGAGCGTGTTTTGAATTCAGTTATTGCACGGCAAAAGAAACGCGGGGAAGGTAAAATGGAAGTAGTATTTCACTTGTGTATTCACACGGAGTTAAATAAAATAAAAGTGTTGTATAGTAATAGACAAAGAACGAGGCGGCGAAGGATTGGTAATAGGGAGAAAAAAATACCTTTTGAAAATCTCGAAATAGTGGGCAACATGAATCTACTTGGTAAATCGAATTTACATTCACGAACGGCAGCGTTGCAATGTTTTCAGGAAAGCATTACCATCGATAGCAAAGAGATAATCCATCCCCAAGGGTGAATGCGGTTTTATTTATTTATTTATTTTGGACAGACGTTTTCTTTATTAATAATAAATAAAGAACGAGGGTGACATTTTTTTCTATACATTTTTCTGTCAATAATATGTTCTTATTAAGTAATAAAATCCATCTTAACATTGAGTACATGAATAAGTATATATATTTACAAAATATACCGATGGATGGTTATGGTTTTTATCATAATATTCAGATGGAATAATAAGTAATTTGAAGATCGTATATCGACTTATCCAAGAAATTTAGATTCATAATTATTAGTATTACCTTATTTTTACCGTTTTAAATATGTATAATTAACGGTTAATTATTAGAGAGATAGAAACCAGGAATTTTTTCAATTATTGCTCAACAACAATATTGTTATACCTTCAATTAAATATCTTTCTTTGTAAATTAAATGTTGATTTCTTAATTCATGGACTATTTTAATTTTCCAATGGTGCAGGGGCGATTTTTATATTGAACTAAAATTATATTTGACATGTTTACCAAAATTATTGTAGTAAATAAGTAACTCAAAAATTATAGTGAAGACAAATACCCCAAGTATTTTTGCAATGAGGTCGAAGCTATTGAACATTTTTATCCTGTGGGGCAATCGCCCTCATTGCTTCCCTTGTTTCTCGGCGTACCTGAAGTTTCTAATCGCATATTTTCCTTATTATTTATGAAGGTAAATATTACACGTATATAAAGTGAAAAAATAATGGTACTCTCCAATCTTGACATATTTTAAAATAGTATTTTTCACTGTGATCGTGGTTATGATTTTTATGAAAAGTTGTTTGATGCCAACAATCGCTCATCGTTGCGGAGATATCAAAAAGTTTTATCATTTTGCAAAATAATACTCATTTTTTCATATTGGATACGTGCCAATGGTATTGACAGCAATTTTACAGACACAGAAAAATACCAGGTTTTTTTCAATAGCACTTTTCAACTATATTATCACATCCCTCATAACCGTTTTTCTTTTACGATTCGAATTTATATTATACACGGGTTTGATTGACCACAATGTCCCAATTGAGCATTGAACTTTTACTATGTTAACATATTTTGTACCTGTATCAGAAATAATAACATTAATTACTATAGTTACTTAAATTAACGAATTTTATAAAAAATTCAAATTCTATTAAATACGAGTATTAAATAATATACGTATATTGTTAGGTATATTATTATATGCTAGATAATATTATACCTATCTAATATAAATATTAATTAATAATACTGCAGTTGTATTCGATTGACAGACATAAATTTAGCGATATTTAAATCGTAATTAACTTTTGGATTTAAAACTTTTCATTTCCCCCCCCCCCCATATGTATTTAAATGATTTTCAATCATTGTCAGTATGATTATATATATATATTATAAGTTGGTTGATATTATAATATTAAAAATATAATAATTTTATAAATAAAAGTATACTTGAAGTATTTTATAATTAAAATGAATCGTAATATTATTTTTCGTTGTTTATTAATATGACAGTATGTTCTTTTTTTTTTTTTTTTTATATAAATTATGTTATTCGGAATTCCGGATAAATGTAAATCACAAGTAAAGGAAGTGATATGATGAACTTTTTTAAAGAGGTAAAAAAATATATTATCAGAAAAAGCACTTTACATAACATATTCAATAATACGTTTTAGTCTCACTATTTTTTGGTTTTTTTTTAGTATATTTATTTTTAATTGTCTTCTTTATTAATAATTTTTAAAATAATTATCATACCTACATCATTATATGTACATTATATATTATTAATCATATGGATTATTACCTGTTATGTTTATTGTCTATAATTTTATTGTGTTTAAAAATCCCAAATTGTATATGTTTTAATAATATATCCTTTGTTAATTGTTTTTAAACCTTTTTGAATTTTAAGTTTTGATGTGGGATTTGTTTTCCTTTTTACATCTTTATTTACATTATAATAACATTTTGAGTATTAATTTGTTTTGTTTTTTTGTTTTGTTTTAGGTAAGTACGGAAAATACGGAATTCACGTTCACGGTAATAAACGTAAAATTACACGAATTTTATAGTACGAGTATATGATGTATTATTCACAAAGCTTTAGGTATATACCTAGAACTAACTATATAGTTCAAAATATAAAGTTATAAAAATACAGTTTAGAAACACTATTTTATTCAACGATGCGACGATATTCCGTATAGTTCAGCATATTGATACTGATTTGTATATATTATATACTTAAAATTCAGCAGAATAACTCAAGTATAGAGACGAGTATATATAGTGTTCAACGTATGATTATTTTGTACCGTGCATTAATGTACACGTTTAGGTTTTCCATTCGTAAATAATTTTCTTTTCACGAATACAATACGACATAGGTAGTAAAAATTGATAAGTTATTTTATAGAAGAAAAAAATGTGTCTTTTTTTTTATAAAGTTCGTTGGATTTTTCTCGAATAAATAACTGCAAAAACTTCAACACCGTATTGTCGCGGATGAAAATAAAAATTGACAGCCTCTTAGCCTCTATCGGACGTCAACAACCATATATATATATATATAGTCACCGCGACCATTGTACTTTTGGAAAGTATGGAAAAATGACAAACTATATTTTATATATTTAAAGCAAAAGTATATTCATGAAAGTCTGCGGTTTCATGTCTTTTACGAAAATATGCCCAGAGTATATTATATATATTCTTCGTCCGTTATATAATATGCTCCTCCTTTTCGGGGCGTACTTATTCGCACGATAGAAACAATGCGGTAGTTATGTCAGAACTTTGTTCGCCTTTTGATCGTCTATTCTATTATATTATATATATATATAGGTACAAACCTACCACAACTATTATATTTCAACTAGTACGACTATCACTACAGCTGCGCATTGTATACCGCCGTCAAAAGTTAATATCTTCACGGCGCCATTACCCAAACAACAGTTTTGTCGTCAACCCCACAAATCACGAATTTGTTCCGAGTTAATACCTTGGACCTGCATATTATAGTGGGTGGAGTACCGGTTATACGTTCGAATTTAAATGCCTATTTCGACCTGCCCATTATAATTTTTAATTAATATTAAAACAAATAATTGCAGTACATATTCTTCTAATATACACGTGATGCGTATTAGAACTATTTATAGATAAAACTATAAATAAAACTATTTATTGATAAATGATTGATAAATTCACACGGTTTATATTGATAATCTGCCGTCGATTAATAATAATAATAATAAAAAAAAAAAATATTGCCGTTTACGTTTTATTTATTATTGTTATTTGGTATTATCTATTTGTAATTATTATAATAGTAATTTATTAATTTGACGTACGTTTTATATTGCGCTTTATTGTCTTTTTTCCCCCAATGTTAGAAGAGCATTACGCACGATTTCATAATTTTATAAAACTTGTCAGAAAGTCTCTGACGCTATGTGTACGGATATTGAACAACATTTCAACAATTATATTATATAACAATATATTAATATATTAATATTACAATATATAACATATTTAACAATATATATTAATCTTAAATCGATCCAGTTGATTAAATTCCGTATAATTTTAGTTTAACCATATAAGTCATATATGGTCAATAAAGAAGACGAAAAATCATCAAGTTAAATTCATATAATTAATCGTTGTAAAAAGAAATATTACAGGTATATATTACGTAATATCAATAGATACATTTCCAAATGTATTAATATTACCTATACGATATATCATTTTTTCTTGTCATTTTACCTTATTATCATTAATATCAACTGTATACTGGCGATAGAAGTTTTTCATTATTGTCTTTTCGGTGCTTGATGTGTATATGGTTATATAATGGTACCTATACTGTATTATAATATAAAATTTATAGTAGTGAATATAAATTATTGAGTTTGATAAAAAAATAATCATAGCTTAGACGAACATAAATGTGTATTATTAATTATTAAATATAAAATATATAAATTTCAATGATAATATTTTATACCTACTTCAATGACACAGTGCGTACGGTTCAATATATAGTTTATAATACGAGTTAATTATATCTGAAATTTCCTTCGATAATCAAATTTTGATGATTTATAAAAAAAAAAAAAAACCGAATGATATAGTTTTTATCAATTAAAAATATATTATAATACGTCGTATAATAATTTTACGTACCTACACAATTCTTATTATTATAATAACGTATTTCTTTGGTGAAAAACGCGATGACTCTTTTAACAGGCATTTCTAGTGGTTTATTACGTTTAAACACCGATAGGTTTTAGGATGTTAATTTAATCTAACATCACGCTCATACTACTCATATATCTAAGCCATATTATTAATATTTTTATTTTTGCGTAAACAAGTTTCGAGATTGCACTGTATTTATATATATATATAGTTTTATATAATGTACGATTTTCATGTCGGTGAAACTATATGATACTTGTATTATATATATAAATATATATATATTGTTCCTCTTCAACAGGCAACGAATTGAAAATGATGTTGTCAGACTAAAGTTTTCACCCCATCAATTTATGCGCGACCGCAATTTTACAAATAATATGTATATGTTGGATACATATTATATTATATATATATAGGTACCCTCTGTTTTTGAACTTTTTCATTAATCTCTTTGCAATATAAAAGATAAAAAAAAAAAAAAAATGAAACAAAACAAAACAAATACAATGACCGGTGCGATTAAAAGCGTAACATTCGCCTGTCACTACCCGTTGTTTTTAACGAAAACTTTCGCAATAAAAACTATTAGAGGGAGGGGGAAAACACGTATCCCTTTACACCTTTTCTCCTATAGTAATTGTTCGATATTTATTTTCTCCGCCGCTCTTTATACAATAATGTATTGTGTTATTATTAGTATAAGTCGCGGATAAAATGTACCTACCTATATATAGCTCGGCCAAAACATTAGTCGTTCTCGAAATCGCAGGTCACAAAAATGCGTTGCTAATAATAACGTGGCCGAGAAAGATTGCGAAAAAACGCGATAATAATTTTCATTTTTCTTACTATATATAATATATATATATATATTATATATACTCGTATATTTATACTATATCGCGCTTTGGACTCCACGCAGAACGAGTTGATTGGAAAACGGCGTTATTTTTTCTTTTCCTTTTCCTTTTCCTTTTGCAGTTAACGTTTTTATTCGACGATAAAAATCTTGTTTCCCTCCTTGAAACGGGATTTGCCGTCTAATTTGCGATGTTGTTGATGCACGATTTGGCAAAACCAAGCACGCGTGTTTGGTATGGTATTCGATAATTTTCCGAAATCACGATCGAGAGAGCATGGATGGAGCTTAACTACCGCGTGTAAGCACGACTGTTTTACGAAATTCCGGATATAAATTATCTGTCCATTCTATTCCTCCTCCGCCGCCGCATTTGCCACAGTAACGGAACGACCGACGGCTGCGGCTGCGGCAGCGGTCAGTACGTGACATGTATTTTCCGTTGAGGTACGGTCGGGAGATGCGAGGCGTCTGTGAAAAAAAAAAAATACGACCGAGGGCACAAATTGAAAAACAACGAATTCTCGCCAACAGCAATCGCATTGGAAGATAAATCGGAACGTATGTGTTATACGTAATTTTTAGCTCGTTTCGAATTTTTTACCCTGGCAATAAAATAAAATAACGTGTTGTTTTATTCGTATAATATCAACGGATGTATAGTTTGTCTATATATACGGTCTTATATAATACGGTCGTTTCGTGCTCGATTTTTTCGTATTTTCTTTCTTTCTCTAGTCGTAAAAATCAAAATCAAAATCAAAATCATTTTTTTTTTTTTTTTTAACAGGTTTTAATTAATTGTATACGTATAGAAATTTTGTTTGTTTGTTTGTTTTCCGTGAAATAATATCGTATAATATTAAAAAAAAAAAATCCGACCGCTTATATTACAATAATAATATTGTTGAACAGTTTTATTTCACAACCTTATAAACTTGAATGGGAAACACTTTAAATGGTATATAAGAGGGCAAACAAATAAACAATGGTTGTTATGTAAAAGGGTATTATTTTAAGTGGATATTTCGTGAAATTATGTTTTTCACGTATAATATATTGCATAATGTTAATAAACGAATTGTATTACATAGTTTATAATATGTAGCTATATAAGGTATTTCTATTATGTACGGGATGATTCTGTAAAGAGAAATATTTCTTTTTCTTTCGTTTTCGTATAACATCATCGTAATGTATGTACATAATTTCGCGTCTCGTTTGGTACGCAATTATAGTTATTAGTATCATAATGAAATTATAACTACTGAATGTAGTCGTGTCGTATGGTTATAGAAAATTTAATTCGGCATATAAATTAATTATTATTATTATTTTAATATGGGTTAGGTTACAGGGACGGTTACAGGGACTTGATTAGGGGGGGGGGGTGCCAAGTCAAAATTTTGGGATAACTTTATAACAAAAAAAAAAAAACACAAATTTTTACTACCATAATTATATGTAATAATGTAATTTTGTTTTTAACAGTATACAATTTTTTTAAATACAGTCCTGGGGGGCCGTGGCCACTTCCCCCCCCCCCCCAACCACCCCTGTTAGGTTATTAATAATACGCAATTTCCATATAGTTTTAAATATTACTTAAATACGAATACATATATATTTGCACGTTGAAGTTTTGGTATAAATTTGGTTATTTTTATTTAAACGATATTTGTAATAATTCCACGTATCGGATACATAAACGTTTAGAATGAAATCATAAATCATTTTTATTTTAAAACAAATCGTATAAAGAAAATTTCAACGGGTTTATCAATATAATTATTGTTATCGATATTTATCGTCTTATTGACGACACTCATGACTCATCCTATATACTAACTATATAATGTAAACAAAAGAAGTTATCTTAACTTTCTTTAAATATTATATTTAATTAACTGTATAAGTGTAAATTAATAAAACATTTAAATATGTTAAATAAATATGCTAAATTTGTTATTA
The DNA here is from genome assembly GCA_021307375.1 of Tetraneura akinire. Lineage (NCBI taxonomy): Eukaryota > Metazoa > Arthropoda > Insecta > Hemiptera > Aphididae > Tetraneura > Tetraneura akinire. The sequence continues at coordinate 14,020,743 of JAIUCT010000001.1, forward strand.
GTGTGAGTGATTTATTCTTTTTTTTTGGTAAATTATAATTAAATTCCCACGCAATACATTAAAAATGTGTTATTTTAAGTAACAATACACAGAGACATTTAAAATACAAGTTATTATCATTAGATTCGTGTTTTTTCTCTGTTTACATAATATGGAAGGTAATAAGGGCATAATTGTTTATCACTATTAACAGTACGTACAGGGTAAACACATTTAATTTCATTCGAGAATTTTTTATTGTTTGTTCAGGCTTTTTAAACAATATTCATAACTCATTATAACGAATTACGCTACGCTATACGCCGAATACACCGAGTACACATTATAGTATTGTTGTTGATGCTATATCTCACTCACTTTGAAATAAGCGTTATTAAATCAGTGCATTTTTATTTATAATCCCTTGTCTTTGACGTAATTAGTCACAAAGGTAGGTTATTTAAATTTCGAAAGTGTTCCTCTTCATCACTATTTATCTTTTAATTATATCGATTTAATCTGATCGTAGTTAAAATAAAATGTCCTATCTATACCGTTTAATAATTTGTTTACTTCTAGCAAAATTTATTAATCAACATTATTTAAAACAGAATGGAACGGATAATTCAGTGATTAATTAAATTACTAAATTAACTTAAGATTATTCATTTAAAATGCCGTACAATTGTATTCCAATTTAATGTAGATTTATTTGTAAATAGTAATAAGATGAAAATAATAATACGCTTTATGTGTATTACATAAAATGAAATGTTTTATTTATATTTCATATAAGTAATAACATTATAATGGGTTATTGAATTATAGTTCATTGAATTTAGTAACTTGAATTATTAACGCTTTTTGGTATTAGTAAATACTTTATATTTCGTCTTATAATTTATGCATATATACAGGTTATAATATTTTAGATTCTGAGCAAAGCGAAGAATGTATTGGTTTTACAATGATGTGTGTCTTTTTTTTTTTTTGTCTGAAGTCACTTTTACTACCCGAAATAATGCTCTGATTACAGCTGTTTATAGAATAAAAAGAAGAACTGGATACTCCTGCCGCAGGTGTGCATATCATCATAATAGTGTTTAATTTTAATTAGAATTTGAATGTAATGATAAACCATCGCATTCGAAAAAAGTATTTTGAGCGAAGTTCTGTCAGGTATGAGCTTTAAGGGAGATTTGATGAGCATTTATATTGAACTTAGAGAATTGAAAATTTTATATAGTGTTCATTTATGTGCTATCTATATGCTCCCCTTTATGTGTGATAAAATTTTGCGTTCGAAATATTTAATTAAAAATGTCAAAATTTTAATCAATACCTACATTATCTGACTGAACTTCACACAGAATCGTTTTTAGAATGTGTTGGTTTATCATTGCATTCAAATTCTAATTGGAATTAAACACTGATTTGCACAACTGTATCCCTGCGGCAGGAGTATCAGTTCTTCTTTTGTTATTTTATTCTTGATTCTTATCTATAAATCTATAATAATATATAAAATTTTAATTCGAGAAAAAATTTAATAACGATTTTCTACTATGGATAATAACTAACTTAAGCGATATACCATTTACGCATTTATTTACAATAGATAATTGATTATTAATATCAAAGAATAAGTATAACTTTTTAATAATAATTTTATTTATTGTAAACAGATTATAATAAAAGATAATTCGTTTGTTAATATTCTTACTTGTGTCTAAGTCAAAGTAATTGAAGTATAAATGCATCTAAATCCTATTATAAGTATTTATAATACAATCATATTATAATTTCTATGTGGAAATATATTTCAAGAAATTAAATCTTTTATTAAGAAAAATGTTGATGTTTTATTGTCAGACATATTTTTTTTTTAAATGTATCTTGATTATTATATTACATATCATATTATATTATTTAAATGTAAATTTACCTAATAATTTTAATACCTAACAAATTTACCTTAGCAAAAATAATATTTTTGAAAATAAAGGAAATTTTAATGTATAGAGGACAGAGGTATTAATTTATGTTTAATTAATATTTATATTTATAATTCCATAGCGGTTTATAATACAATATCCATATTATTATAGTCAATGGAATCGCTGGGTAATTTATAATTATAAATAAACGTGCAACTCTAGGGTTTACACAGTGTTTTTGAGTCGCCCTTTCCCATTCAAGTTTGAATTACACGCGCTCCAAAGGGTTAATCTTGTAGACTTGTTTGCGGCGAAATTGAGTTTTCCGTAATTAACAAAATGGTGGTGATGACAGTGGCCAAAGGAAGAGCGAATAATATTCATGTATGCTAATGGGGTTAACCTTTTCAGCAAAACTCTCTTCGTCTTCGTTGCCTTTCCCCTGCACGAGCATTGGCAAACGGCGAAATTTTATTAGGTTTTATTTTCGTAAATTTATCCTGAGGTCCTGCGTTTTGCGTCGGTGTGTGGGTGTGAGCAATGTGTTTACGGGAACCGAGTGGTTGACACAGGAAAACTCTTAACGGCGTACGACCGAGAAACACATTACCTTAAACGGAAAACATATGTGACGTCCCTGAGGGAAGTTGTAGCGGGGACGGTACCTCCTCGTGTTTCCTTAATTCGTAATTTTATGAATTCGCCATCGAGCTCTCTGTGAACGCCTTTTTTTATTTTTATTTTTTTATTTTTTTTTTAATAAAAAAAGAGTATTGGCTTTTATAAAATTAAAATAAAAAAAATATAAAGATTTGGAAAATTGTGTAAATAATATAATTTTTACCGCTTATTCGTTCTTTTTTTAGAAAAAATTGAAATAAAATAATTTATACGGAGCGGGGTACATATTATATATATATAATACGAGCGTATGCGTGTGCACCTGCATTTAGTAATTGTTTAGAGCGTTTCCCACGCGTAAAAGTAGAATGAAATATATTATACAAAGTAATTGAAATAACACGCCTTTCGGGGGTAACGTTTAAGACGTATACGATATAATATTTATTTTTTTAAACGAAATTACAATCACTCCGTATATATATTTACGTAATATACTCGTATTATATTCGTATGTGAACTGTAATTTTACGATAGTCGAAGATTTTTTGTAAATTCTATTCTATTTTTTTTTTTTTTATAAATATTTATTTTGACCGACGCACACAAATAATTTTTTCCAGACGATTTATAATGACTTATATTAAGTTTCGCGAATCTCGAACGTATATTAATGTGATTATTCAAGTCGGATTCTTGGAATAACAATGTATTATAGATTATTTTCATTATTATAATAATAATGCGATTTTATCGGTCCCTAATTTGCATGTTTTAATCGAATTCGATTATTATTTTGATGCAATTATAATTCTATTTCCTGTACGTATATTAAATATATCGATTATTAGTTTTGGATCAATATACATTCATAATAATAATAATAATAATAATATTATAATTATTTCAACGTTATAATATTATTATAATAGAATCAAAACGTGTATTCAGTCTTGTCGTTAATATATTTAGATCTTCATATTTAATTATATAATATATTGTTACTGGCATATTACATTTCATTCGATATGATAACTGTTTAAATCTAATAATATATTGACATTTTGATAAATCATTATTATAAATTACTATAAAAATATCATTTTTGTGTAAATAATTGAAAATGTAATATGGAAAACTGTATTGTTTATCCAAAATAATATTTTTAAATATAAAAAAAACTTTACCTATTATTTTTTAATATACAATATTATTGTAGTGTAATTTGTATAATTGTTTACACATAGTTTTCGTTTTTTCTATTTTAAATTCAATTATACATTTTTAATTTATTCAACAAATACGTCGGTACATAATTTTTACCGTTAATTTTACTAGTCGTATATTGTTAATAATCTATATAATATGGAATGCCGTCAATAGTAGGTACGCAATTTACACTTATTTTACGGGTTCGATTTATTCCCCTCCCCGTGTTAAGTAATTTTAGTAAAACGAAAAATTTGTAGTCCTTCGGATCGAACATTTACGATTTCTATATCGTACGATATTTTATTAAGATCGATTACATATTTTTCTTATAATATGAATTCGAGATATTTTTTTTCGTCTTCTCAAAATTACACGGATCACACGTAAAAATAGAATTGTTTTCTTTTTACCAATACGTATATGTAATTATATACGTTTGATCATGTATAGTAAGCGTGTATTCGATACTCGTTGTTTTGACCGCACGTCGTATTACGATCGGGTAGGTATATATAACAACAATAATAATAATAATATCGCGAGTTTTATACGACGACCGCGAACATCGCGCGCGCATACCGCAACCGAATATGACTCATTTTTTTTTTTCGCGTGACCGTTAATATTATATAAAAAGGGACTGCGATCGGTCGCCGTATAACCTTTTGCGGATGTTTTTAAGTGTAACGGCTGTGCGGTCGTCTGTGAATTGTCGTTATAATACACATGCGACGTATACGCGTATATTATTATATGTATACACACACACACACACACACACACACACAGCTCACAATGCAAGCGCCACCACCGCCCCCGCGAATTTAATATTGTTTTTATTCCGTCCTAAACCATTTGGCGGAGCGAAGTTTACCCTCATCGTATCGTCTGTCGTTCGAACGACGTATATAAAGGGGAAAAATACGATGCGTTCCAAAATAAAGTTACATAATCGCGCTATCGTCGAATGGTCTCCGATCGATCGTTTACACACTCGTTCGCATAATTTCTATATACATATTTTATACATACATACATACATATATATATATAAACGAAACGTAGCAAGCAGCTATAGTATATAATTTATATAGGAATGTTTGTGGGGTGAGGTGGTGTATAAGAATATATAGCGCGATTGTCGATATGACTCACGCGTTTATATATTATAATTGAAACGACGACCCCCGAGTTCCATAGAGTACCTACCTAGGGTTTTTTTTTTTTTTTTTGGTTGAGTGATGGGAGGGATTACGTGAATTTTCAAATTAACAAAATTATATCGTTTAATTTTAAATACGATTACTTATTATTATTATTATTATTATTATTATGCCAATTATGGACGTACAATTTTATTTTTAAGTAAGTACATAATGTCTAATGGTTGTTTATGTTTAAATTCACCGATTACATTTGAAAAACTTCTCAGCTTCATCGAAATTTCAGGAAGAAGAAATTTCCTCCTCGCGCCGTTAATACTCGTATAAACCACACTGACCACCGTGATTTCGGTGTTTCGAATGCAAGAAATATAAATATATATATATAGTTATCGTTAACTCTAATTAGTTATTACCTGTGTGTTCTTAGAAAAGAATAATTGGTATATTTGTACCCTCGATTTAGCTTCCCTTTCCAATTTTTTTTTTTTTTTTAGTGTTATGACTCATCAGGACATCAGTTATAAATGTTGGCAGTTGAATATTCTTGCGAAATTCTATCCGTAAGATGGAAAAATACAAACATTATCTCTACTAACTAAATTCCACTTCTTCCCCCCAATATTATGATTAATAAATAAATATTGATTCAACGTGACTGTCAATTCAATTGTTGATCATAGCTAGACGTCACTTCCCATTCTAACTTTGTTGATTCTAATATATAATAACGAAATTAAATCTTCCGTTACACGTTATAATTAAGTAATATTTCATTGTTAAATTTTAAAATTTTAATTTTATTTTCTATATCAGTAAAGTGCGGAGTTCCCCGAGGTGATTACCTTTCTCCACTCCTATATAATTTATTTATAAACGATGCTGCTTTATCTATATATTATTCGAATTTTTCTTCTATTCGCTGATGATACTAAAATCTTCTTTAAATCCGTCATTTCATCTATCGAAGATTGTAAACTTTTACAAAAACGATTTAAATATTTTTTTTTACGAATGGTGCATTATAAATTTATAATGATCTCTCACTATAAATACCAACAAATATTTCAAGTTATTTCATATTCTAATAAATATAAACCAATAATTTTTAATTGCTGTTTTTTTTCTAATATAAGTCTAATTCGTTCCTTTTTTTTTACAAAGATTTAGGTATACTATTTGATTCGAAATTATTTTTCAATTGGTCTTTATATTTTATTCATTTTGATTTTTAACCATTATTATATTATTACGGTATAAAAACCATCATCGAGAAATATAAACACATATCTATGCTGTTAATTTTTGTTACCTACTGATATGTTGGTGTCAATAGAACTTTCCAATTTTCTTTTCAGGTTAATATCCCAACGTCTGGGCTTTTAATCTCCTTAAATATTTTATGACGTTAAAGTTAATATGTACTGGTTCTACATTCGAATATTGTCGTCTGAAACTTATAATAATATCACAACTTTGTAAAAGTTCAAACTTCGATTTATATATTAATATTATTATTATATAGTTTGATAGAATAATTTTTTTAAATAATCCTTTTACTTCTATTTTTTTTCTGTCATAATATTTAATAAAACCATGTATAGGTATGTGAATATTATATAATGTTTAAAATTTCCTAAGTTTTTTAAGTTCAATTTTTAATATAAGTACAAGAATAGTTATTGTAATTTTATATAAATAATTATAATTTTTACAGTTTTTTCCTAAATAAAATATGGTGACCAGTCATAATATATCTCTGCATAAATATCGTAATCATAATATCCCTAAAAATATATCTCAGGTAAAGAATATATTCGTTGCATTATATTTCCGACATTATGATATGCATTATACATAATATTATACAGCGGTTAAAACCTGTGCAAGTGTGCACCGCGGTTAGAGCACCTGGAGCTTATTTCAGGAGTACCATGACCTAAACGAAATAAATAAAATATTTACGTTTTATTGTAGTTAAAAAGATGAAAAAAAAAAGTGGACCACGATTTTTTATATTTAATATTATAATTGCTTTTATATTGTTATTTATAACGATTATATTTATTTATATTAATTGATTTTATAACTAAATTATTCCTATTTTGAGTCTAAGAGATTTGTTGAGAAATATTTTATCGGTGATATCTTGTATTGGAGATATTTTACTAAAGATATTTTCACGAAGATATTTTATCCTGGAACCATAAAATATACTTAGGTATTTATATTACTTCGGCGATAGCTTTGGTCACGTGTTGAGACGGGGTTGATTGTTTTCAATACATTATTCACTGTAACAAAAAAAAAAAAAAAAAATAGAGGTAGGTTATTTTTATTTTGTTTTACCATAACCTATAGTATTATATCGTTATTTTGTGCAAATTCGCTTCAAAAGTTTATCCACGTGTTAAGAGCCCAAGCACTGTACTAATAAAGGAAACGGTTACTTATTTTAGTCCCTGCTGTGCTTTTTATGAGGTCATCTAATACTCGTAAAAACCTTCAAAACCATAATAGAAAAAAAAATTAGCATTAACTTTATCAAAAAACTTTTCTAATATTCTACCTCATGAAAACATTTCTTTTATGTTCTACAATCTACATAAATAATTAATATAATGTATTAATATCATATTTCTTCATAAAATGTTTAAGGAATGTATAATTTTAAAAATAAAACAATTATAATTTTTGTTTTCTTTAATTCTTTATCACAACAATTATTTTCATATGTTTTTCGTACATTTCCCGTTTTATAAAAATTTTAATAGAATATTATAATATGTAATAAATAATATTTAATAGTAAAAAAAAAAATAATTTTTCTAATTAGACTATCATAATTTCACTAATAAGATAACTTATAGATATATCAAATGGATAATCTAAAAAATCACATCTATGCAAAATTTTAATTGTAGCGTATGTGTTAACTTCTATTAAAACTATAATGTATTTGGATATTTAAAGAAACTGAATTTTTCAATAATTTTTCACTACCATAAAGTACCATTTAAGTAAATTACAATATTATACATAATAAATTAAAATATCTTTTTTTACGATACAATATTTTGTATTATTTAGTATAATTATACTTTATTAAAACTTGTTGTAGAAATTGAAGCTTTTATTCTTCGACAATAATATGGTATAATGATGTTCAGAGATGAGAGTACAGAATGATTTTTGTTTAGAATATGTCTATAGAAATCTTTAGTTGAAGTTAACGATGATATTTATATTATAATACGCGGATCACTAAAAAACGAATTTGTATTAAGTAGTTTTCAGGAAATAACTTATGGAAAACACAACTGAAAATAAAAACAAAAGGTCCCAAGAGTGTGCAGAAACTTTCTCAAACCCACAGAACTGGGTTTATTTAGTGACCGCGCGTTTCTAAAAGGACTTCAATATCATTGAAGTCCTTTTAGAAACAATCAGTTAATGGACCAAATATTCATCGTTAATTTTACTTTTGTTTATGACATTTAATGGATTTAGGACTGAACAATTAAGACAGTATCGCAATATAATTGTACAGTATAGTAAGTAGTTGTGAATTTGTAAATGTAAAGATTAGGAAATTAAGCATTGTATAATGATAATTAATCGTGGTACGTTAATACGAGTATATTAAAAGAGGTACTTTTAAGTTCTGCTGTTAGGATAACCCTTAGTACAGTTTATAGTTTATGTAGCATGATGAAAACAGAATAATATTGAACAATGAAATATAAATCTTTGTAAAATTTGAGAACGATCTTATCTAATTGCCAATTAAAATGTTTAAAATACATTATCGTGTTCAACAATATTTTACTGATCTTTTATATTAATATATTTTATAGAAATTGCAATGAAATTAATTGAAGTGGTGTATTCATATACATCATTCATGTATAATTATTAGATTTTGAGCGGTTATTTATCTTTGCTTTTACAAAATGACTGAAAATAAATTTTAATTTAAATTTTAAACTCTACATATTAATTTTAATATATATTGCAGGTTAGGTTATATATTGTTATTATTATGCGTAAATTAAAGTATAAATATTAGAAAATAACAGTTCATCATATTGTATAGAAGATTATAATGTGGTATAACTAAATATATGTTAATAATAGGTTATAGGCTATCAAGTTATTATTGGTAGATTTGTGTTTTTTATTAGCAAATTATTATGTTAATTATTTTTTTATTTTAATTCGATTTTTCACCGTTATTAATTAGACTTAAAATTGGTTTTTATTATTTAGCCATAATATTATAATATATAATATTGACGTTCTACGTTTATATTACATTAATATTGTACGTTTTCTTTGGTTTTTTTTTTTTTTTTTTTTTTATCTCTAGGAAAAATGAAAAATAGGAATAGAAAAAAAAATTATAATAATATAAACGTATCGTTCCAGAGAAAAATTTGCTAGATGTGTGCGACATGTAGTTTTGTCGTCGCAGACGGTGTGTTTATATTATAATATTCTGCTCGGGGATCCCGTGAAATAAATGCGTAAATATAAAACCAGTCGTTTTTCTTTTCCTCGTGGCTACGTTCCGTCTGTAAATCGTAATAATATCTTCGTGTGCGTACGTACAATACAAATCACGATGCGATTTTACCACCAAATATTCCATGCTGCTACGTATTTTTTTATTTTAATAATTAATATTCAAAGGCTGTATACTTGTGTATAATATAGGTAATCTACGTGGTAGATACCATAATTGCGATGGGATCGAAAAAAGTATTTTTCCAACTTATAAATTGTAATCGATTTATGGGAAGGAATAACGCGTGACGTCCTTAAGGGACGTGGATATGGTTCGTTTTAAAAAAATAAATCGTTCGCCATTAATGCCCGGTAATTTTTTGGTACTTTTTATGCGTTTTCGTACAAATAAGTAACTATTATAAGCTAATTTAAAGCTGACAATATTCAGCATAATCAAATTTATTATTTCTTTGTTTTTGTGTAAAATAATCTCGAGGACGATTATATATTAATATAAAACATTTTAAAAAATGATTATACACGCGACGCTCTAAAAAACGGGTAACATATACCAATAATATTAAATAAATAAAAAAATATATATTTTAGTACGAGTATGTTGGTATTTTTTTTCTTCGAGAAAAAGTTTTTCGGTGATATTTTATAACATGTATAATATTAAAAATTTATGACATTCCTATACAAGCGACACGCGGTTCTTAACGTCACTTGCCCGTCTATATAATAAATAAAATAAAATAGAAATGCATAAAATTGATTTTTTTGTAACTACTTTAAATAAAAAAATTTAAAAAGCTGATACGGCTGTGGAAGAGATATAGGTGTAAAGAGAGAGGATAGTATTGTATTCTGATTAAAATTTTAATGTAATGACAAATCATTAAATTCAAAAAAAAAAAAATCTGAGCGAAGTCCGTCAGGTAATACAAAGTCTTGATTGAAATGTTTATATTTTTATTAAAGATATAAAACGCATAGATACTCATTTCATATTTAGATTTAAATGTAAGAGTTCCATAATTTTATCACATACATTATTTTATTACATGTTCATATATGAATACACAATAAAAATGTCAAATTTATAAGTTTCATAAAATCACTAAATGGTTTTTTCGAATGCAATGATTTATCATTGATCAAAATTCAACATTATCCTCTTTATACCTGTATTCCTTCCACAGTAGTATCAGCTCCTTTTTTATAATTTAAACCACTATATATATATAATGGTAAATGTAATATTCACAATAATTGGAACTGAGTTAAGTAATATGTATTTGAGCTTCAATAAAATGTTCAAAATTTTTTGTCAATTTTATTTTACATTTATTGTTAAATATTGAAATATAATAAGAAGAATATCCTAATATAATATATTTTATATAGATATTATAAATATGAGTTATACTGAAATTTCAACGTTAAACACGTATAAAAATAAATTGAGATTTTAGATTTTTTTTTAATATTTTGATAACACGTCAAACTATAAGGATGCTTCAATAAAATTTTCAGATCTTAAATCAAAAATTGTCAATTTTATTAAACATTATCGACAAAATTTTGAGAAATAATAAGAAGAATCCATGTAAAATAATATATCTATACTCTAGAACAGTTTCGCTTCGCTCAGAATCTAAAACGGAATCTATAAATCACACGGCGTATTATGACATTACGATATCGCGTTTTATTCGGTAACTGTGGAGTTATGTACTATATATTATGATCCCGATACACGCAGTCGCAAGAGATAACTTTGTGGGGAATCACTATAATAATTACGTCATCAATTCGCACCCTTTATTTTATATACAATATTATGCATATATATATATATATCGTAGCTGAGAGTAGGGTTCCACCGCCGATGACTAATTTTCCGACGGAGGAGGATATTTTGCCAAAACGGATGAAGGCGGTGACCGAGTAATTAAAATGAGTCCTACTACCACGACATGCAGACTATATACAATATGTATATAATATTGCAATATGTCCATTAACTAGTCGTATATATAACACGTACGTGTAGATCTGCAGATAGGGTAATGACGTGTGCGGTGTAACTACCAGTCGCGTATGGGTGGGCTAACTCACACATGCGTGTGACTATTATTATTATTATACGAGTGTGTATAGGTACCAAAAACGTGTTCAGAACGATATTTTAATTTCATATTTGATTTATTATCCCTGATGATTTATTTCCGATTACGACGCGCAATGGACGTGATATCTTATATTCTATATAAATTAATATCGTTTTAGATGTCGACGATCGTTATATTATTATTGGATTATAATAAATATATAATATTTCGTTGGGGGGGACACGAGGTGTCTATATTGAAATATTCAAATTCTGGTCGTACGAATATTATATCGTGTTGATAACGTGTTGATAAACAACGATCTCGAAAATTCTCCCCGAAACCGGGATATATTGTTTTTATGTTTTATGACTTCTTTGGACGAGTGACTATATAAATAGCCGTATACAAAACACGCGTGTCTCGCCGTGTATTTAGTAACGAATACGTCGGTATCGATAATAATATAATATCACTTAAATCGTTTGCTAAGTGTAAGTGAAACGATCATTCGAAACTATAATAGAGTATAGGTATACATATAGACGTAGGAACATCAAATGGCCATCGGGGGAGGGGAAAACTTTTATTTTATAGTTGGTTCGCACGCTACACGAATGATTATAAAATAAAAGATTTTTATTTTTCCTGTATCCTAATCATGTTGTAGACACGAACTAAATCCTAACGAAAAGTTTCCGTGGAAATCTCGTTTTTATTTCACGCGTGTATTTCAATGTTTATTACTATAGTTATATATAATGTCCGTATTCATAGACGATTCTTAAATCTAATCTTATTCGTTACTTTTGAAAGTAATGCTTAATCATTGGTATTCATAATTAAATTTAAGCTATACTTTTATAATTTATAAGTAATAAAGCATTTGCTTAAGGTTAACTTTCGTTGGTTGCGTTTTTAAAACATTCTGTTACGTTTGGTTACCATGTGGTATCTCGGTTACCCGTGTATGATGTATTATTCTGTTATCAATTATTTTGATGATCAAAATCGGAGGCATCCGTCATCCGTCAATCCGTAAATATTTCATATTTATATAAGAAAAAAAAACACGATAAAACGTAAAATATTATAACATAACGATTGCGAATAATTCAATGCTCGTAAAATATCGCGCGAACTTCGCGAACAAGTATATTATTCGTCGTAATTTTGTTCCAAATTATAATATTTAAATTTAATTTCAGAGTGGCGCGAAAAAATAGTTTTTTTCTTTTCATAAAAACTAACCGTAAAATCTTCGAGTAAAACTTAGTCTGAACTTCGGACATGGAAAATGCGAAAAAAAAAATAATCGAATGCACCGCGTTATGTTAACTATAACTAGGTACTAATACCGTGTTTACGTTCGGTTCGGTTTGTTTTATTGCTCACTGCTCAGAATCGCGGACGAATGGCGAAAGGTTGCTTTTATAACGTAGGTACGCCTGTGGATACGCGGCTCGGTCGATATAAAAACCGTAACGTCGCTTTTTATTTCGACAAATCGTTACCTACGTGTTTTTCTTTTGTGTAAATATACAATAGACAATTTGCCAAACTTTTTTCGCCGATATCGGCTGCGCAAACGGATTTATTCGTTTTTGTCGGATTGTGTACGCGTTAACTTACCACGGTTATATCGACGACGAACTAAATATAATACATATACCTAGGTACCCACACAATAAATGTCGATAATACTTGTCGATGGTCGGTATTTCGGATATTATAATCGTGCGATTTCGTCGTAAGGTTTCTTCTAGTGATTTTTCTACGGCATACTTTTAGAACGTGATATCGTATAAATGTACTATAATGTATATAATACGGTTACTATCATATATACTACGGTTACCGTATATAAATACCTAGTAAAACTAAATAGAATAAAAAAAATAAAATAAAAAAATGTCATACCGTACTATTTTTTTTCTTTTTCATTATAAATAATGATATTATGTATTTACGCTCGTTCTAGGTTCTCGAGTCTCGACTGCAAGTCGGTATTTTCTTTCTCGAAATTTGTGAATTTCTTCTTACCGCATAAGTAAAATAAATAGTTCATATAATAATATAATCTAAAAGTAATCCGCTATAGAGGTAAACATTTTTCAATTCGCGTTTAATAATACATTGAAAGTTTCGAATATAATAATAATAATAATAATAATAATAAAAAAAAAAAAAAAAAAACGTGTGTATAAAAGTCGCGGCGGCGCGTACAGAGTTATTTTTAACATCTGCGGTTTATACCATTTAAACGGTTATAGGTATGTTTTTTTAATAACCTTTTGAACGTCGACCGACTTTTCTGGTTTTCCATAAAACGCGAAACATTATACGAGAACTCGGTAATATAATTTTTAATCGTAAAAATGTCACGTGCCCAAGACACACACACATATTATATTATACTAAAGTGTAAATCTTAGTACGTGTCTTAATACATTACTCCGTGCTTTTTTTCCTTCTTCTTTTCTATAAACGAGTGTATTTACCGTGGCGGTAATAAATAAAAATATATTATGACTCGTATAATAAAAATATAATAAACGTATGTATACATGCGATATATTATAATAATATAGATACCATTTTATCGGATAAAAATTATGTTTCGCGCGCAATTTTCCATTTAGTATTCAACGTATGAATTTTGCTATATATATAAATGATTATTATTATTTTTTTTTTTTCAAACTTCTTGTCTTTCACCTCACGTAGATCGGTAAAAAATTTTCTAAATTAATGTTCATCTTGAATTCTCAACGTATATATAATATATAAAATATGTTAATAACTTATTAGAGACTTTTGTTTTGTCTTCATATTATATTACATTTATTTATTTATTTACTTATATACAATTTTATATATTATGCTTCACTTGACTATATTTTATAACGTCGTTAACTGCAGTACGCTATAATAATACGCGTTTCACGAAGAAACCGAAAATTTATATATATATATATATATATATATATATATAAATAAATAATTTACAAACGTAAAATTCGTTAGCCGAAGTAAATTATTTTATACGAATCATTTTTGATAATTCAAAATTATCAAAACGCGCTCACTTATATTAAATTATTCCTATTTCGTTTGATCGATATGTGAGACGTTATTTAGTTGGACGATAATAATTCGATTATTATATAGAACGCGCGTGTTTGGCAACGTTAAAAAGTAGTAGTTAGGTAGTTAGGTAGTAGTCTTATCAAAAAAGTTCATATATCAAATAGTAATAATTATAAATTTTATTTCGCGATAAATTCATACGTGATGTGTATGCATAGTGTAAAAATTATATTATTATTATTTTTTTTTTTTTTTATAAAAATTGAATTATAGTAATTAAAACGTAATAATTAATGTTGTATCGGTTTATTTACTTTATTTCGAATTAATTTTTACAATAAAAATAAAAATAAAATATATTCGTAAAAAAAAAAACATAACCTATGGGTTATAAAATATCAATTAAAATAAAAGTAACGAATACGATATATTATCCTGCAATATGAATCAAGCGTATACGAAACGTTTATAATTTTATATTGTAATATTATGTTATAATTATTAAATAAATAATTTAAAATAATATCACGAAATGCGTTATTTTAACCAATTTAAAAGTAATTTTTATAAATAAAAATGTCATATAAATAATAACAAAAAAGAATAAAATTTTTATTTAACGAACGAAAAACCTTTTTCTTCGACTACGGTGTTTTTGGAATACCTAATGCATTATTACACATTATTTTTACATTTATAATTTTTCTGTTACAATTATTATTATCCAGGCCATTTAAGTCTCATTTGACCTATATACAGGTTAGGTCTGTGGCGGGTAATTTTAATAAGTATCGTATCGAAACGTTGATTTAAGCACAATTTATCGTATTAAATTAAATACGAATACGTGAATTTAAAATTTTTTTTCATTTGGTACTACACAATATATTATACCTACGCTTATTATTTATTTTTATTATATCGTTTGATAATAATCAGTTAACAGATAAATTTACGTGTTTATTTCGGTATATATTATTTATTAATTATTCTTATATCTTATTGACTAAATTTTATTATATAATATTATAGTAGAAAACTATAAAGTATACGTATAGTAATATAGTACTCGTATAATAGTAAAATAGTATGTTACAACACCGATTGTAATACTTTTTTAACGATTTTCTTTTAAATTAAATATACTCATCGTATAAAGACTATAATAAAAAATCAACTATGGGAATCGGGAGTGTTTTATTAAACTCATTTTGGTTTAGGTTATTTTCCCTGTTATTTTGGACTATTATTAGGATCAAGACTACAAGTTTAATAATCTACGAATTACGCAGTTGATCGACTGGGATAGTTCGTTCATCATTAATACAATATTTTCATTAGAAATTGTGAAAGAATATATATTATTTATATTTAAAACAAATCGTTAAAAATTAAATTGAGTATCAAAATTTTAATGTTAAATAAAGTCAACGAACATTTTTAGAAAAATTGGATCTTAATTATGATTTCACTCTATAGTATTATTTAATGTGAAGGAAATATAATTGATGAAATGTATTTGGTAGAATTCATTCATCCCTTTTCATATTTTGTATTATTGGTGCTATGAACAGACTATAAAAAAAAAACATTGTTCATATCTGTCATTTCTATAAGACTATATGACTTTCTTAGATCGCTATAATATTATAAATACGGTTAGGTTAGGTTAAATTATTTTGTTAAATTTTTTGGAATATTAAAATAATTAATTTATAGATAATAATATTTTAAATGTATTATTATTATTACTATTATTATTTATATACATTTGCATTTTTCATATACCTATTCATATTGCATGGTAATGATAATAATTAATTCTCATTTATATTGATATACAGATATAATTTTTTCTTTAAATAGTAATTGCTCAATGCCTAGTAGTTTAAAATATTTAAGCGAATAAAATTTGTATAATAATATAATTTAGTATTTTATATATATAGCAGTGATCATATATTTAATTGTTTTTAATAAAGGTTTATACTTAAACAGGAGTTTTGGTAAATCTCATTTATCTCACTATTTCGTTAAATATATATTTTATAATTTAATAAATTTAATTTACCCTGCTGTTTAGGTTATTTAAATTTTTGAGATGGAACAATAATTTTCATTACTTAATCTTTTTACATTTTTCACGACATTTAATCAGATTTAATATGGTAAAATGCCATTATATCCTTTATAATATTATAATACAGCCCCTCTTTTTCACCCGGAAAAAATTTAACGACGCAGCATTCCCAATATCTTTCAATGCGAAAGGGTCAAGCGGAAAAATTTCATTATACAAATATATATTTTCATCCTTCCTTGTTTGGTATTCGTGGAAATTATTGTCACATTATACCCAAATGTAACAACATTTGTTTTCTAAACTATGCAAAACATTCCTATTGTTTTTATCGTCAAAACAATTTGGTGATTAAACAGAATGAAATTATATATTTATAATTTTTTAAAATTGCAATATAAGATATTATTATTATACACATGATTATTTAGAAGTCTCTTTGCATATAATTTTTTTTCAATTTATGCGATTGGAATACAATAATTTAATAAAACACGTTTATGGAATACACAAATATTATACTTATAATATTTTGTATCATTTAAATTAAAAAATAATATTAGAATAATAAATAAAAATAATATGTTTTATGTTTAATTTTTAGTGAAAAAGCGCTATTATGCTTTCTGCTCTAGAAATATCAATTAATAATTTTATTACAATATAGGTTCATAAAAATTGTATTTTAATTTTAATTGGACAATAATGGTAAATTATTAATTATAAAAAAATAATAGTCATATTATGACCAATTATAAATAATAACGTCGAAACGAACATGTTTTATTTCGTGGATATTGAAATTCGTTTTTTAATGTTATGGGTAACTATTAAAATCACGAAAATTTGAACAAAAGAATTCACTAATGAAAATAAAAATTATTTTCAAAAAAAATTTCCCATGATATATTTATTTTATACAAATTTCGACAATACTTTGAGGCTTGCTTTTGAAAAGTTATTATTAATTTTTAATTTTTTGTTCGTCATTCTTTCATCGTTAATATTTAAATCGTTAAATAACCGAGTCATAAAGAATTATTTTGTTTACATCTGCAGTCAAATATATGTTTATGTATATAGTGTTTTTTAAATTATATAAATAAGAGCTGAAACTGATGTGGAAGGGATACAGGTATAATGAGAATAGTGTAAAATTTTGATTAACGTTTGATTGCAATGATAAATCATTAAATTCAAAAAACGATTCTAAGGAAGATCTGTTAGAATTTTGGTCACTCATTTAAAGGTTTTATGGGCATTTATATTGGACGTAGGGACTGTATAAATACAAACATTTTGATTAATATATATACGTGTAGGTATATTATGTGATGACTTTTGCTTAAAATCATTATCTCGAATGTAATGATTTATCATTGCATTCAAATTGTAATCAAAATTCACCACTATCCTCTTTAGACCTGTTACCCATCTACAACAGAATCAGCTCTTCTTTTTATTTTTTTCATCAAATATGTTATATGTTGAGAAATGTTTAATTAATTACCTACAGATAAATAAATATATCTGATAGATATAATTAGTGACGATATCATGTAGTTGATACAACAAATTATATAAACCATGTATTTATTTTTATTCTACCCTACATTTAAGACGTATTTCAAGGTTATTTTGAACTTAAAATAGTTATAATACGAATAAAAGTGTAATATGAATTTATTTTAATTAACCATTATTTGATTTAAATTTAAAAAAAATAATAGCAGTATATTAACTCTTCTTCTTGTTTTTTTTTTTTATTCATCTATGCGGGAAAAATTTAGTCACTATCATAGTTCGTAGATTTAAAATTAATGCATTTTAGATCCATTACTTATTCGAGGCTCTTTTTTTTTGACAAGTGCAATTCTAAAATTAAATGCCCATTATATCAATTTCATAAATATTATTACATCAGATGGTTTAAATTGTGAATTATAACAATATTATGTAATTAACAAAATTAATTTAAAGAAAATATTATGATATATAACTAATAAAAAAATAATTGTTTCTGATATTTAAAAAACATATTTTATTAATATTATGATTAATAATATAATTATTGTTTATTTTATTTCATATATATATACGAGTATATATATATATAAATATTCATATAATAAAAATCCAATAATTTTTAATGATTGTATTTTTACTTAAAAATCAATTAATCATTTTTTTTTCTTTAAAAACTAAATAATTACATAGCCATTTGGTTGCAATGTTTAATAAAACTCCAATTTGAAAGCATTAAATCTGTTGTCTTCAAATATTTGGTCTTTGTTTTAAAACAATACTAGATAACCCTTGTTTTATAATAATTAATACATATTAATTATAAAAATTGTTCATATTTTTATACCTGTATAATTTGATTTCCATAATATAAATATATATTTGATTAGGTATCACATTATATATTTTTTGTATTGTATGTTTGTTTTAATTTCTATATCTAAAATATTAATAATTTCTACTGCAGGCATTAAGAAATATGATGCTATAATATATAAATTTAGTGGGCATATAATTATTATTATTATTTTTTTTTAATGTATTTGCAATAATTACTATTTCGCTTAACTTTAATTTTTATATATTTTGTTCTTATTAATACAGTGAATTCTTAATATTATCATTTCTTTCATTAATATTTATATAATTGATCAATGATGTACGATTAAAAATATTTTAATATATTATAAATTTATGTTTTCCTATTTTATACAATCATACATATTTACATAATCAGGAATTATATGCATACATAGGTTAACCTCCTAACCTAACTTAACTTAACCCATCTTTTCCTTTATTTTCCTTACCTTATATAATTCTTTTGATATTAACTTCCTAGGTACTTATTCCGTTATTATTTATTTTACCTACTATTACTTTTTTTTAATTTTTCATACAGGTTCATTATCATACGAGTTATACTCCATTTTCATAATCTCTCAAAGATGTTTAAGTTCGTACTTTTCCTGTTAAATGAAACGTATACCGTCCCCACTTCTTTTTCTTTTTTTATTTACTTATCACCAAGGGTTTTTAATGTTTGTATATAAATTGGGGTCATGAATTAAATGGATTTATATTTCCAAGGGAGTTTCGATAATAACTGAAAAATAGGAAGGTTGGGATATGTATTTTATTCCAGATGCTTAATGTTGCGGATAGGGACCGAACAATTAAGTGAACCGTATGGACCGATGAAAAATCCAAAGTATTATACCTTGATTCTCATTTCAGTAACAAAAACAGCACATGGAATTTGTATTCCTCTTTATCTTCTTCTCCTTTCCCCCCACAACAGATTTTTCCATTCAATTATCTTATATATATATATATATAAATATTTATTTACATATTTCTTTTCAATGGCTCTGAAAAGTTCGAACGCTTTTATTTTCTGTTTAATTAATCTATGGTATTTTTTCGTTCGTGTATTTTTCTTTTCAACTTACTAAAATAATTATTTTGAAACTCGGCCAATAGTTGAAATATTGATCAACCATAAAAAAAAAAAAAAAAAAAAAAAAGAAGAAAAGTTAATGAAAAAAATGGTTGTTGGACAGTTGTTTGATTTATCTACTTGCATTCAAACACGCCCTTAACGAAATTCTCTTTAATAACGTAAGTTATTTGTTAATAATTCTTAAAAAAAATAATAATAATAATAATGCGCTTATCGTGAACTGGACAAATTAATATTATTTTAGAGCATTTGAAAATTATCTCGGTAGGTTCTATAAAAGTAAAATGGCATGATTCGTTTTAATAAGTTATGTTAATTGCATTTAATTATTAATTAGAGGCATTATGTAATATAAGACTAATTAAGTCTATGAAAGGAAAAATTATAGTGAATTGGATAGGTATACATTTAGAAATTGAATTATTTTATAATCAGTTTTTTCTACTTACAAGTAGTAAAAATAATGTAGGGTACCTACATTAAAAAATAAACCATAATGCGGTATCACGGTATATTTTATATAAGGTTACTAATTTCTATCTAAATTAGATAACTTCAATTAATTCTGAATACTATTAACAGCGTACACGTTTTGCGAATACATTTTATGATCTAATGAAACTGAATATTAAGTATTTCCCCTGTGTATTTATCAAAAGTTAGGTTTAAAACTTTTTTCAGCGTCACGTTTATTTTTAAATAATTTATCCCGTGATGTGAACAAATCGTGTAACGGGACCATCAGAAAATCTTGTAAAAAAAAGAAAAAAAAATATAATAAATAAATAATTTTATTTATATAATTATTAGTATTATGGAGGTATATTTCAACCATGCAGTTGTGATTATGACACGCATGTTTCCATATGATTATACGGAATAAATCTTTCTTATTTTTATTACTCCTGCAGTTACCTAATCGTTATTGCCATTTGATTCTAATTGAAATTAAACTTGTGATGTCAAACAGATAGGAACGCGTTGTTGACGTCGCGTTTGATAAACGTTATCATATAGACGAAACTTGATGTTTGCGTTATAATTATAATTTAAAATTATTTGTATTTAATACACCGATTACAATAAATTGAAGAATTTTGTTTTCGTTCGTATTACTTAAATCATGTATGCATTATTGTGTCCGTCCGGTAGTTAGGGCAAAAATAATGTTTGTTTCTTAAGACCGTTTTACGTCTGCGAGAAAAGTCTTCGTGATCGAACAAATAAGACCATATATTTTTGTTAGGTTATAGTCTGGGAATGCGGATAAACGGAATTACAGAAAACTCGTGCTCCTGTTGCGCGCGAAATGGGGGATAACGCTTTGAGTTACATATACGTTCTTCGGGTCTTATCACAACTTCACAATGCCGATGTCGTCTTTGTTCAGTGTGTTCTATGCGTCCGATACGGTTTGCAATACGTAAAATACAACGCGTCGATAGTCAACACTTTTAAAATATATAAACATTATTCGTTCGTTCATTATTCATTACCGTTAACTGTAATGGCTGTTTATATGAAAACATAACACGACGTTTTTGTTTGTTTCATACACGACGTCTGAAATTTCTTTTTTTATTATACGTCTTTAAGGTTAAATCGTTTATCGTCGTTGCCGCGTATTTCGCTCGGTATATTTCAATTATTATTTTCCAAGAAAATGATTAAAAAACACACACACACAACCGTTTGCTATACTAAAATAAATGTTATAGTTTGTTTATCCGCGTACATACCTACAATTATACGGAGTGGTGTCCCACGACGATTTCATATTTTAACGTGGCGGTGCATAATAGTATTTACGCTACTCCAAACATTTTAAAATGGTATATGTACCTCGGTATATACTGGTATATATACCTGAATATATAATGGTATATGTACCTCGGTATATATTATTGGTATATATATATATACCTACTCACGGAACAAAGTATATTACCGAGAAATTTGTATTATACTATTTTGCAATTTTATTGCGCTGTGTCGCAGTGATGCTTTGTCTCTTGTGAATTGTATTCAATTATAATCTATATTATATTTAATTAAACACTCTTATTGATTCAACGAATACAAACAATAAGAAACAAAGACGAAAATTTTATCTTAAAATTTTGTTATGTATTATGAATATAGGTAGTAAAAATATTATACAAATTTCGATTAATAAAGTTTCGCAATAAAATATAATAATTACTATATTATATTTTACAAAATATGTACTGAAAAAAACAAAATTAGTGAAGATTTGAAAAGTGTAATTTAAATAAGTAGAGTTTAATCAGTTTGTAAACTGTTTTAAATTTAAATTGAATTTTTAACATATATTATATGCATATGTTACGATAATATTATAATAATTTGATTTGATTGATATTTGTTATTATTTTTATTTTATTGTAAAAATATTATTTTTTGTTTCAGGTAAGTTGTGATATGGCGTCAATTGGAGACGACTACTCTTCAGAAAAATAAATAATGGATCGAATGCTTGTTCATTATAATTTCTATAAAATAATAATTATTTTAGTTTTTAAAGGTATTTTGCTAAAGATAAATTGGATAAAAATTAAAATATGTATAATGAATACATTTGTATTCAATACATTGTTATAATAATTTTCTAATATCTTTTATGGATATCTTTTGTGTATGTGTTTCTTTATGCATGACGCATCAATTATATTGGTAACAGTGGTCCAATTACCAAAAATATGTTATGTTCTTGGTTGATATAATATCATCAAAGCGGTACTTTATATAAGTATTTTCTAAATTTGTCAATGAATTATTGACATAATTATATATATTTTATGATTGCAAAAACTATTTAAAAATTAAAAACTAACCCATGTATAATTTTTTAATTTACATAATATACTTAGATTATATTTTAATAGATACATATATCAAAATATTTATCATCGCTATATAGTGATTATAATTTATTATCAGTATATCTGATCTATATCTCTCCGATCTTATCGATCACTATTCTTCCATTGCAATTATCATTCCCGCAACTGTTTAAATTTACATCTATTATGTATTTAATTGTTACATTATTATATAGGATATCAATCAATACCTTTTGAATAACACAATTATTCTATTATTATTTTTACCTAGTAGTTCTATATTAGTATATATTATAATTTTTACTTTAATATTATATACATAATGTATATACTATATAAACACTTATATATATTTATATATAATACCATGAAATATGGATTTTTAAATAGTATTTCGGTTTCAGAATTCTGCTTATAATATAATTGCCATGAGTAAAAGGTGGATTCAAAATGCTAATTATAAACTCCCTCTTTTATACTGAAATTTTTCTATACAGTCGATAATTATTTACATTGTAATGTTTAAAAGTTATTCTTTTAACTTATGGTTTTATCACGGACCAAAATCATTTATCAGTAAATTATTAATAATGTTACATTATTGTATTATTGAAAACGGACGGATACAGTTCGTGGGAATCAATATTCTATATCTGCATATAGTGAAGACAAATATATTAAGGACGCGTGTGTAATCTAATCGTTAAATGAACTTATAGATATTACGAAGTACCTATCTGAAATTTTTGAAGTGACAATATGAATATTGAGTATACGCACATAATTTAATACAAATATAATTCGTGGTAAACCTTGACCGAACGGATATTGTCATCCGTCAAAACAACGACAACAGGAAAACAAGAATCTATAATGAAGAGATTGGTTACGAATGACCGAGTTGAGATGACCATCGGGCATTCAACATCACAACACCTAGCCGATACAGAAGAATCTCAATACGCGATTATTACGTCCGTATTGTATTTTGTTATGTAATATTTTGAACTTGTAAAATAAATTATAAATATTATCGTTTATAAACATCTATAAGAAGACATCTAAGATTGACAAGTGTCGATCTGTCGTTGGTGCGCAACAGTTTAAATTAAGAAATAATTATGAAATACACTAAAAATTATTATATAATATATTATATATAAAATTGAATATTATACTCAAAACGTCTTCCAATAAATTAACATTTTAATGTACGAGTATACATATAATAAGTTATTGATTGTAATATGACTCTATTTATTATAATTTGTCTATCTATGGCGATATATGCTCTTCTATGATATTCTATATTATATTAACGTTAGAAATAATCTATAGACACGTACGTAACAAATTTGAATTAATTGTCTTGGCTTCACGTTTTCATATTATAATAACATTTAAATTACCATAACCTAATTTAATCCCGAGACACGCCAAATTTAACATCGGCTTTGGTCATAATAATAATAACAATTTACAATATGTATTTAATTAATAAACGTTAAATTCCCATGAAATTATCTCGTGTAATATGATTTATAGTTGTATAAAATTATTAATAATTTAATAGATATACGAGTATATTATATTCATTAGTATAATATATTATAATAAAGTATATTATGGAAAAGAGAAGTGTAACTAGATATGTTAACATACACCCTCTAACGTCTAACATCATTATAGTATATATACAAGTATATTATATTTATAATATTATACTTTATAATAAGTATGGTAATAAATATTATATATTTAACAAACTTATATTTCAGCCTCAACAAAAATACCAGAACCATCTGTTTTTAACACTTTTACCTTATTTCCACAAATATAAATTCGAACGTTGAAGATTGTCGATAAATTCGCAGATAAGAAACCTCCTTTCAGTATGACCTGCTTGTTTATGTCATAAACAGACGTTATTCTTTACTTTGAATTTTCTTTCAAACTTAATTATTATTAAATATATATATTATTTATTAAATTGAAAGTAAAAAGATCAAGTAAAGGGATACTGGTGTGGAAGGGATACAGGTGTAAAAAGGATAGTATTGAATTTTGATTACAATTTGAATGCAATGATAAATCATTTCGTTCGTAAAAACGTTCATCAGATAATATATGTACTGATTAAAATGATTTATCAGTTTCTACGTTCAATATAAATAATTTATCATAAAACCCCTAAATGAGTCATCTAAATATTCATATCTGACAGTACTTCGCTCAGAATCGTTTTTCGAATATAATGATTTATCATTGCATTCAAATTGTAATCAAAATTCAACACTATCCTCTTTACACCTGTATTCCTTCCAAACCATTATCCCTTCCCTTGTATTTTTTAACTTTAAACAGCTATAAAAAAAAAAAAAAAAACATAAATGTAGTAATTTACAATTATAATTGGAACTGAGTTATATAAAATGTATTTAAACTTCAATAAAAATTTTATCAATTTTATTAACTATTATATTGTTAAATATGGAAATATAATAAGAAGAATCCATATATATACTTTAAATATTGATTTTACTGAAATTTCAACTTTTAACACCTGTAAAAAAAAAAAAAAAAAAAATTGTGTCTTGTGATTTTCCCAATGTTTTGGAAATGCGTTAAGTTATGTATCGTTCAGTTTGCTTCAATAAAATTTTCAAACATTTTCCAAATATTTTGGCTTTTCTATTAATTTTTATTGTAAAAGTATTGAGAAATAATAAGAAGAATACTTGTATAAATATAAGATTTTCGTTTCAACTAAAAATATCCACTATAAATATCTATAAAATATTAAGACTTGGGATTTTACTAATATTTTGATATCAAATTAAGTAATATGTAAGTATACTTCAGTAAAATTTTCAGACCTATTAATGCCAAAAATTGCCAATTTTATCAAACATAATATACATAAATCGAAAATTTTAACCTAACCTATGTGAACACCCAATAAAACTTTCAAGTTTCTAACTAAAATTTCCTTAGTTATCGTGAAATATTGAAATCGATACTTCAGTTTTCGTGAAGAATGCTTATTTCGTTATTTTTTCTATGGCACACGGTCAATTTTGAGAAATTTGAAAAATGACCTAAATAAAGTACCAACTATATATGCACTTTTCATCCAGAAACATATTCGTGAAAATCTGAGCATTATTTCGGGTAGTAGAATAATTGTCTTCAGGCATAAAACAAAAAAAAAAAAATATATACCTACACACATTGTTAACCAATACATTTTTCGCTTCGCTCAAAATCTGAAAATAATACATAATATTTAATAAATTACCCTTTCAAGAATAAATAATTATAGTCTTTTTATAAATGTATATTTTTCATTATGACTAATGACTAACTATTTTATATATTATATATACGAGTATATAGGCTTGTTAGTTAAATTTAATTAACTAAAATTTTTTAACATGTTATACAATATTATGTTTTTTTTTTTTTTTTAAAAAAAAGTGTAAAGCATAATTATTTTATATATAATATCAAATGGTTAATTAATTTTCTTTGACTTTTTTTTGTGATTTTTCACATGTTCTACATTTATTTATTAGATTTTTGTGTTCTTTAATAATATATAATATTAAGTATTTTATAAGTAGTGAATACCTAACATTATTAGCCAAATAAAATTGGAAATTTTTATGAGATTTTTAACATCTATTGATCATTAATTCATTATCATTATACTATTTCATTATGGTTGGGTATTTACAAAGGATGATTAATAAAATATCGTTCGCATAATACTAGTTTATTGATTTTAGAATTTTAGATGCATATTATATAATTCTTAATACACATTTTTCATAATTCTATTATTAATTTATTTATATTCTACGGTTCTACAGACAGCTGGTTAACAATTCAACATTCCGAGAAATTATTGCTTGTGCATTTATATGAATAATTATGTCTAACCTTAGACATCGATTTTCTATGAATATTGTATATTTACAACAATTTTTTATATTCCCATGTGTGTATAGAATGTAGATGGAATAAAATGTATTTCGATTTGCTTCAAATATTAGTAGGTATTGTATCTGTACGTCACATAACCATCACATAACCGATATTTTAATATTTTAATTCATATTGCATTAAATTTTAAATGCTTAAGTCGTAGGATATAATAGATATGTCGATAGTTATTGATAGCTACAAAAAAAAATACACGTTTATGTCACATGTGTTAACACATTTTGAAACGTTGTATGAAATATTAACTGCTGTTTACGAGTATTTGCACATGTAGGATATATAATATTATCAGAAAACCGCAAATAAACGGAGACAATGAGTCAATATAGGTATAATTATACGTCGAAATTTAATTTAGTACACATGTGTTACGAAACTTTATTAGTTTTTCAAGAACTGTATTCTATTGCTTTGGCATCGTCGAATGTTTATTTTATCTTTGAAAAGCTTATAACAACAAACTGCTTTGATTGCAATTTTAATTGGTTTAAACTACCACTAAAACTTCAGAGTCGTATTACACAACTTCTATATTCTTGTACGTATATTCATATTCTGACTGATATTTCCACCAGAATGGAGTCGAATACCTATCCAGTTAATATAAATATAATTGCATTTTATATTTTTCGACGTCTTTAGCTAATACATGTATGTGTTATATAAATGTACAATATATATATATAACAATATCTTTATCCTTCTTTTTATATCTGAAAATAATGCGAACCGAACATTGTGAATATCGCTTCTAAAAGCTTATTGTCGTGTTTGCTCGACAGTGATGAATGAGTTTACGGTTGAAACATAGCAACCGAAGAAAAAAAAAGTCTTGCAAAACTGAGGTTTTGCAAGTATAACTACCACGTTTTTAAATCTAGTTAATGATAGTACGTCATAATGTTACAGGGTTTTTAAATTTAAAGAGCATTAAAAACAACTAACGGAAATACTTTTATATTATTTTAGTGAAATTGAAAAAAAGTGTAGGATGAAGTTTAAAAATATTTCAATGTCTCGTTATATATTGCATGTAACATTCTACTTTTACCCTATAGGTATACGAATGGCGTTGTACTCGTATTACGAATTTCATTTAGTATTAAGGTATTTTTTTTTTTCGGATGTATCAGAAAATAATATAGGTACCGTATATTTATAAGCTGATTGTTTCTTTCCATTTTCCACGTTTATTTACTAAAAGTATTTTCTATATATAAATTATATTCAGTTAGACGTAAATATTCATTTAATTCAAGTTGCGTCGTGATTTATAGATTTTTACGATTCATTGTAATGTAATACCGACTGACTACCTATATATTATAAATAAGTTTTTATTTTTATGTTAAATAACTATTGATTTATGTGACTTATTGTTTTGCGAAAACAAGGCCAGTTATCAGTTTTAGATCTGCATATATATATATAATATAGTTATTAGTTATTATTATTGTCAAATCTGTTGTCTGTTTTGGACATTAGAATTGGTACACGTAATCCAGTATTCAAATTGAGTTCCATGCTGTTTAAAAATGGTGTGATTCGATGGCACATTGCCATAAATGTATTGTTTAAACTTTAAATCATTCCTTGCATTACAAAAAAAAAAAAAAAAAAAAAAGAAAAAACAGTTATAATATAAACAAAACCAAGTGTTATTTTGATCTATTTCGGATAGTTTTTGTATAATTTTAAATTATTAAGATTTCATTTTTTCTAATTAGTTTTACAACTTATATTAATATAAATGTATATTTATTTAAAAAAATAATAACATTTATTTAAAGTTTATATTAAATCAGTGTTTGACTTTATTATATTAATATTGTATAAACAGGTATTATATATTGCATTCACTTCAGATTTCAGAACTACTAAATGGATATAATTGGTAGGTTACATTTATATGAACATAAATTTCTGTATGTTTTACCATAAGTTAATATTTAGTATTGATTCATACAGAATAATTTTTTTTATATTCAAAACATTATAAAATGCGTTTTATATTATATTCATAAATAGATAATCTGATATTATTCGTCTTAATATAATTCACTCGTATTATTTAATAACATTAACTATAGTTAAATATAAAATATATTACAATTGTCATTTTGTTTTTTACTCTATATAATACAACATTAACTATTTTCAATAAAATACGAGTATTATCCACACATAGACAGCTATGATGTTATTCTTCTTGTTTCTGTCTTAGGATGTTATAAATTATATTATATATAACAGAATTATTTTTATACATACATATTAATTATTTTCGATTATACTACATGACGTCTATTATACACATTTTTTATTAATTTTTTTTTAAATTGAAATCAAATAATGATAAATAAGAATAATTTTGTTCTACACATTCGTATTATAATTAAATAATTATTATTATTAAAATTAACTTTGTAATACGTTTTAAATGTAGCCTAGAATAAGAATAAATACATGATTTTTATCATTTGTCGTATCAACTACACGATATCGTCAATAATTTTCCATTAGATATATTAATTTAACGATATAGGTAATTAATTAAATATTTCTCGTTATACAACATATTATTTGAGCTGATACTGCTGTGGAAGGGATACAGGTCTAAATAAAATAGTGTTGAATTTTAATTAAAATTTGAATGCATTAATAAATTATTAGGTACATTTAGAAATACGATTTTGAGGGAAGTTCATCTGATAATATATATGTATTGATTAAAATTTTTACATTTATCAGTATCTACGTTCAATATAAATGCCCATAAAACTCTTAAATGAGTCACCTAAATACCCAAATTTGACAGTACTTCGATTTCCATCGCATAGGGTAAATTTTGAGAAATTCGAAAAATTACATAAATAAAAAACCGACTGCATCCATTATCCAACCGGAAACATGCAATTTGGAAAAATTGGAGCATTATTTCGGGTCAAAAAGTGTCTTCATAAAAAAAAAAAAAAAAAAACATTAAAATGGTAAAATTTATACCTATAACAAAAATATTATCAAAAACATTTTGTATATTTGAAAATTTCCAAATGTCACAATGTATATAAATATAAAAACAACTTGTCCAACAACAACAAAAATCGAGTTTCAAAATAATAATAACGAGTTTTGAATGGGGATGAGTTTTCGAATGGCGTGTGGAGAAGGACGATTTCGGTTGACATCATAATATTATTTGAAAAATAAAATATATGTTATATCGGGTTCACTGTTTTCTCTTGTGAATAAAAAGCATATTATAAACATTTAATGGATTTGAGATAAACACATTGAACTGTCAATTATTATAAAACTTTTGAAAACTAAGAAACCATCAAAAATATATAAGTTTGGTATAAAGTAAATAACGGTAAAGTAAATATTAAAAAAATAAATTTGTTTAGTTTGAAGAGTACGAGTACATTTTACGCGTCTCAAGACGTTTGAGTAAAGTCTGAAATTATACCGTAATGATTAGGTACATATATTATATTATTTATATTAATTATTGTGTTTAGTAAACATTAGAAAAATATAATTATTTATGCATCTGAATAATAACAATAACAATAATAATAATAATAATAATTTTTATAATTTCTAATTTTTTTATAGTAGCAATTAAACGAACGCGTTTTCACAAAGGTCATTTTTATAATATGTACATAATGTTTTTTATTTTTTAATAAAGGTCAAGTTGATCGTGGTTTAAATATCGTAAATTTTCAAACAAACGAATTACATACACAACACATTTTTAATCTTGAGTGGTCGGTTGCTCGTTCCAAAATGTTATCTCTATGCGTGATCAGCCAACATTCATTTTGTAACAATGCATTTATAATATAATGTGATAAACTGATAACTATTGTGTTATTTTTTTTTTTATCGTCAACCTCTCTTTCTTATAATATTTAATCCGTATACAATTTCATATTAACGAAAAGTAATAATAATTTGTTTATCGTACATCACACCTACTACATATTTATACGGTCTGGTATATATTTTTCCTTTGTACCCCGCTTTAATCCGTCGGACAAGATTGAAAGTTTGGCATCGGTTATTCTTTTGGCTCGTCCATGATGACGAAGCAACAGAATATTTATTTTACCCACATTTTAACGGTAACGCTATTATTATTATTATAGTCAAAACTATTTTTATTTATTTATTTTTTGAAAACAATTTAATATTGTTATTATTTGTCTGAATCGTTTGCACTGCGTATCACCGCACCTAGAAATCAAAGAATCCTGTTGGCATTTCAGAATAATTTATTCTTTCTAGGTGGAAAATTAAAATTATAAGTAGTTATAAGGTAGGCGTGTGTGCCCATTCATACTTACTATAATTTACAATTTTTTTTTTTTTTTTTATTAGGTATTGACGTTAAAGTTATACCCTTTTTATAATAATATTATATAGTGATGCATTAGTGCGCAAGGTGCTAGTTCGATATATACTGTTTTCTATGAATATTATTATTTCGTTTATACATTTTATTTCCGGCTTGGGCGAGTATGTATGTATACGTATAGAAAGATGATAAATATATATTTCCATCTCTCGTTTTTAATCTAAAACGCGCTTATAAAATCGTTTTTTCTTCATAATGGAGAAATAATAATAATAAAAGAGGCGTTTTATCCAATTTGATTGCCAGCTGACGCGCTCGTTCGTGGCGGCGACGGAAGAACGAATTCCGCGACTCGAATAACTTGTGCCCGTTGTTTTATTGCGTCTAGCTAGCACATCCTCGACCGTTGGATGGCACAACGTGGATATTAAATCGTACCTGCAATATTTAACACGAAATAAAATAAAACGACGATTACGCGGGCTAAGTCTAAATGTATAATAATATATCAAATTTATAACTACGGGTGTATCGTGTATAAAACGGAAGATTCTATACTATAAACAATTACCCTTCGTTTTCACTGCATCATCGTATCATCTCGTCATAACGATGTGATGACGTTATTTGAATATTAATGATTACTGTGAAAATCGTCTGATAAAGACGACGGTATTCTTATATAGTTAAATAGAACTCCGTTTGCTGTAATAATATCGTCTTGCTGCATCGTATATCTAATTTGGTTATATGGTCTTCGACATTCTGTATAATATATAAATTTGTTTTCCTGATCGAATAAGAGCGTCCTTATTCCTAAGAATTTCTCGGTCCTAATCGATATGTAAATGTTATTATTATTTGTTGTCTAAATTAACTTATTCTTAAGAGTCGAACGATTATCGTTTCATTATGATCGATTGATTATTTTCAACAGCCGTATCGAGTCCGCCGTTTAAATATTCTTAACTATTAATATTATCTTCCAAATAATAATATTATAGTCGATCGCGTTTTTTTATGACGTTAAATAGTTATCGTTTGTATATCGCCATTGACGTTATTATAGCTGGTGTTGCACACGTGAACGTACGACTCGGATGTAATATTAAGATACATAAAACAGCATTAACTCTTCAACAAAAGCGGTTTTCTTTCACCACTCTTTTATATACATTACCAGTTACCACACCTATTATTGTATCACGTTTTATTTTTTTTTGAGGTTAATAATGTTTTTAACGGTCTAAGTACGTTTTATTTATTCGCATATTTTCAAATATCGCGTATTAATTTATGTTAAAATTACATGTTAATATATATGTATATATACGCACGTGTTAAATGAATATATTATAACAATGCCGATTTTTGAACCAAAATATATATAGTTTTAATTAACCGAAGTTTCCACGTTAAAATTATATTATATTTGCTGTCATAAAGTAAAACGAAATTAATTAATTAATTTACTCATAACCATAAAACGCGACTAGTGGGTAATATAGCGGACCTTTTAGATTCTCATAACAAATAAAAAGCTATTAATAAACATCGTCGTTCTAGTGCAGCGTTCGATATAAGTCAAAAACAGACTTAGGTTCACGAATACCACTTTCGCCAGTTACTGCCCTGCCAACACTGCCCACCGGTTCATTATAGGCGTATATATTATATATATATATTTTTTTTTTGTAATGCTAGTTGGGGTATTTTGAATTTCAAAAAAAAAAAAAAAAAAAATTGTAGGGAGTTAGGAACGATAATAAGTAGGGGAGGGTTGTTCAGTTTGCCATTAGCATTCAGTATTTTTTCTTTCCGTGATATTTATTTTATTTTTATTTTTTTATTCTACTCTAGTTCAGTCTGAGGGTCTTGGCCACAGCGGTCTGGCAGTGTCGTGTCATCATTTATATTATCAAACCATAATTCGTTTTGTCCCTTCCCCTTTATCCTACCATTATAAACCGCCGGACGTGGCGATGCGACACGATCCTCTCCGACGACCGCCCAAGACAAATTGCCGGTTATTAATTCGCAGCCGTATATCTCTTATCCGGCTCGATGGTATTATCGGGTTTCGACCATTCGCATCGTTTTCGAAAACCGCGCCCGGGGTGTTCACGATCACACGGCACGTCGTTTCACAGTAGTAAGACAAATTTTCGACCATTACGATATCAATCAATATTATTATATATCTATTATATATATATATATAAATTTGTTTACTATACACACAAAGTTTCTATAATATTATCTCAAAACCGTAGTAGAATTACAGCAATGTTCATTAAACTTGTATACAGTTACTAAACTATAGTTATCTAATAGATACCTATAAAACGTTTGGTACCTATCAATGTCAAATATCATTACCATTATGAAATATAATTTATGAATACGTATATTATATAGACACGGTGTTTAATAGCACTATATAGTGCTGTTAAGTTTGTTTTAAGCGAAATATATTAGTTAACTATTCTGTTATCAAATAATTATTTAAATTGTATTATGCATTTTGTATAACGCGCATTTTGCTTTTCCCGAATCAATGGGGCATCTAATTAGAACGATATAATATTAAAATTGTAAATAACGTAACAGAATCGTTTAGTATTTTTTCAATTAATCGGACGATACGATCATAATATCTATTAGTAATTTGTCAGTAAATCGACAATAATATCATTTAATAACGATATTTATATCTTCTTAAGCTCCAATTTATTTTTTAACATAATTTCGTGTCACAATTTTTCAATTAATTTTTATTTGGTATACAATGTGAAATATATAATAATAAACTGTACAATTTTTACGTAGAAACTGATACATACCGTATTACACTTAAATTATTGAGTAAATAAAATTAAAATTAAATGTTCAAATTCTATCGATTCACTTACTGAATAAATGCTAATAATATTTAGAAATTACACAATTATTAAATTATTTATATTAGAGTGTTGAGTTGAGTGAACAATTTTTTTTTTTTAATTTTAACGAAACGAAATGCTTTTAAAAATGTATTGGTACATTTTATTTATTTATAGTTACACGTTTACAATTTCCTGTATTAATTATTTGACAAGTTAATAAAAATTTGTTTTATTATAATATTTATTATTATATATATATACATTTTTATTACTTCAAAAATAATAACATTTTCCAAAAAATCAATACTTACACCTACCATTGGCGCGGAGTAAATATTATTTTTATATAAACGTATTATATATTATATATGCCGTTTATATTCAAAAACATTTGACAACGGGGATAATTTTAATATTTTATATGTGTATATAATAGAAATCGCCCGACGGTCAGTTGGAATAATCGCTACAAAATGTTAATTTTGACGAAGGTATACAGAGCATCCGACGTTTTCTCAATATCGAGTGTTATCGACGAATTATATAATATGATACCTATAATGTTATATATACATAAAACATTACTACGCGTAGGTATTTACTATCGATTCGAATTGACAGGGACAACGCGGTGGCGTATATGAACATAATGCGGATACGATTGGAAACAATCCTTTTTAAAACATAATATAATATATTACAATATAGTGTGAAATCGTGTTTATTCCGTTCGGAAATACGTTCACGTGAAAATCTGTATTCCTCGTAATATCTGTATTTATTTTTTATATTTTTTCGCACGAGTATATCGTGGTAACTTGCGGTAACTGTGGTAACTTGTGGTAACCGTGGTACTTCATACGTATATATATTATATAGGTACTGAAAACGAACGAGAAACGAAACAAGACGTATATTATAAAAAGAGCGTAAAATCCCTGGCTGCCGTCGTCGGCCGGTTCGCGGTAGTTAATTAATGTTAATTTTTAGCGAAGAGGTTCTCTCAGTATATCCATAGGACATAGTATTTTTTTTTTCTTCTGTTTTTCCCCCGTTTTGTTTCGTTTTTTAATTACCTGCGCCCGGTCGGATCCTCAGCTCGTTAGCCCTTCGGACTGTGCCGCGAACAGATTAAAAAAGTTTTCTCCTTTACAAGTTTCGCCGCGGAGACCATTTCCAAAACGACAAGCGATTCGCTAGATATTTTATTATTATTATATTTTATTTTATGTTATTTTTACATTTTTTACAGCTTATCGCGCACAACGCGAAGAATCAACCCGACAGAGAAAAAAAAAATAGATAGTCGAGAGTAAATTATATGATATATTCAGAACTTTTTTTTCTTCTTATTTATTTTATTTTTTTTTTTTTAAGGCAATTTCAGTATTTACGCCGTAGAATTTTTTTTAATTACGTAGGTCATTTCGTGCGACTATACGGGGCTCACCGTTATATTAATGGACTTAAGCGTGCGGAAAACGTCTATGCAATCCGACGATAATTTAAACCACGCTAAACCTCAATAAATCGACTAGGAATAATATATGGAGCGACGTAATAGCGCAATATCTTTCTTTACAATGCGCAATAAAAGCTCAATATATTATTCTTATTATTATGCGCGTCACGTCGACAATGTATGTTTAATATTTATTCGTTATCAATTTATTTTATTTTATTTTTTTTTAGATTATTATTATTATTATTATTATTATTATTATTATTATTATTATTATTATTATTATTATTTTAATACATATATAATAATCATATATATTTTTGACTATAATGTATACAAAATGCTAATCTTCGTTTATGTTAGCGAGCGGGAATAATATTGCAATACAAAATTTATGATATTCGATGTAATATATCTTTCAGACGTTTTTTCAATTTACTAAACCTTTTTGTTTCAAACACTGAAACACTTCCATAACGAATATCGTTATCTACGCGTATATTGGAATTGAAATATCGTAAATATTGTGCATTTTAATTTTTCATTTTAATATTATTATTATTATTATTATACGTAGTTTGAATCAATAACGTTTATTTCCGATAGATTTTTTTTGTTTCAATATATTATATTCCATCGACTGTATTATCTCACTTTAAATGCGATACGTTATTTTGTGTCTTGTGTGTTAGATGGAAATTAACCATTTAAACGTTTCATATTCTATAATAACCTGTTTACGTATATAATTTTATAGCTTATATAAACAACTTTTAAAAGTCGGTCCATATAATATCTGAATTGGCGATTATTTATATTTATTTTATAACGTACGCATTATCTTATTTTCGCTAATATAATGCAATATTATATTATATTGTTTGTTATGTATACATGCTGATGTAAAAATTAATATTTATTTAAGGTTTGAAAGTTATAAGAAATTAATAATAATTTTGAAAAATGATTCTTAACATAACACATATTATTATTATTAACCGAACAATCGTACAAATATTTATTATTATTTATAATTCATTTACATAAAACTTAAAATCAACAGAGTCACTTTTATAACTTCAAGTTAACAAAAACTATTCTTACTATTATAATATGAAAATTATATTTTGCTTATAGGTTAAAATTTATTCATTTTTAATACATAAACTTATGACATGAGTATACTGAAACCAATTTTCTTCTGGTGTATATTTTTGTTATTACTACTTGTATAAATGTGTAGGTCTCCAAGTAAATATTGCTATATAAAATCAAATTTATTTATAATTCACAAATATTTAATACGTTTTAATTTCATTTCACTTTATCTGTAATTATATTTATTTTAATTAAATTATGATAATACGAGTATATAACGTGTACATTTACACTGACTATCATATGTATTTATTTAAAAAAAAAAAAAACAATTGCGCCGTATTTGTTTAACTCGTGGAACACGGAATCGAGTTTAACTTAAATATTGATATCTAATGATCGATATTCAAATAATATAGAATAAAAAATATATACGATAAATTATATTTAAATAATATATGTTATAATGTCGTCTAATTTATGTTTTTTAATTTAAATTTTGTTAGAAAGTGACATACTCGTATATTGTTATTTGGAATGTCTACCATCATATTATTAGAAATTACCAAATTTTCATTTTTTTCCACATTTATTTGAATTTTTAAGTGTTTGTCTCAATTATTATTATATAACTAATTCTTTAACACATTTGTTTACGTGATGTAAACCTAACACATTTGTAAGACGTTTATTAAATAATTCATATCTATAATTATATACATTATATGTTTACATAAAATTACTTAAAATATGGTATTATTATTTTTTGAGTAATTTTTTTAAACTAGAAACTAAATTGAGTATTTTGAAAACATATATACCTACCTACTATACCAAAATATTAATACATGTAATTAATTTTTATATAATTTTTAGATAGTTATACTCAAATTTTTAATGCTTAAGTATATTAATTTGTAGCGGGTACAATAATTACTTCAAATCAATTTTTAATTTTTAAATTTCCGAAAATTTTATATTTCTCCGGTCAATAATTATGTATTTAGGATTTTGTCAATGTGGAACTCGTGTATGTATTAACAAATATTAAATTTGATCCAGGAGGGGATATAATTAGGTAAAAAACCATTTTATCTATCAAATAATATCACTAAGATAAAAGGTTATAGGAACCCCCCCCCCCCCCCCGAAATAGTCCACTAGCTTCGGTGAACTATACGATAATGCAATTATTATATGAGTTTTTTTCTCGACTACACAATAAAAATTGCAACATTCTGTTGGTGGTGTCATATGAAAAAGAAAAAAAAACGATTTCTCTTCTATTGAATATAAATATTATGGGCTTTTAATGGAATTTATCGTCCCTGGGCAATGGTCATATTTTTTGTTTTGCTGCTATTATCTACCTCCCTCGATTTCTGCAGGCAATAATAATTATTATTATCGTGCAAGAATAAAAGGCACCTGAGCAGCATATCCCCTCCTCGTGTCTCTTTGTATGCATATATAAAACATATTATATAAAACAATATGTGCATTCGTTTTCACCTCTCCCGATAATATCATTTGTTTCATAATGTAGGCACACTATATGGACCGTTTTATTAAACTTCTCGGATTCTTCTGTTATAGAGGGCGAAGAGAAATAAAATGTGTTCCAATCCCTATATATTATGACGATTGAAAATTAATTTTTTTTTTTTCGTTTTCGAATTTTTTTTTTTTTTTATTACTTCTCACCCGCGCGCATGTTAGAGTTTATGATCGAAAATAGAGGCCACAGCTTGATTGTAAATCAACACGGTTCACTTTATAGTAATAGAAATAAAAATTATCGAGATTATAAATAGATTTATGCCGGAATATTATTGTGAAATCATGAATTATACGAAATCGTAATATTTTCTATATTGATTATACACCATTAAGCCATTTATTGTTAATTGTTATAATATACTTTACATTGTTTTTTTGTATTCTATATAAGGAGCTTACATTTGTACAACGCAAATGATTTCCTCAATTATAATAATTGTATACTTTGACGTTCTACGTTGCGGTCTATGAATACTGAAATTGATTTTTTAAAAAAAAATATATAATTTAATGATTACCTTGTTACCTAGGTAGATATTATTAAATGAAAAGAAATTCTATTTATAATTCGTGTATTCTTATTCTATTTGCATAAATCATAAATTATGTGTAATTTTAATTTTTAAATAGAAATATATTTTAAAATATGTATCTAAGTACACGCGTACAGGTGTATTTAATAAGTTTTTCGTGGTTATTAACTAAGAAAAAATGATAGAAAAATCATATTGGCATGAATCTTATAAGCAACCGTGTACAATAATTTACATTTATTTTGAAATTTTGTTTTAAAAATGTCTATTAATTTTAGTCAATTGTAGACCCCCCCTACTACGTCCTACTTACCTAGAACGTGTAAAATTTACAACAAATTCAATGATGATCATTTTATGACATAAGATTTTATTTATCTTTCAATAAATGATAAAAGCATAATATTAATTATCGTGTATATTATATAAGAAAATATTTATATATTATCTAAATAAAATCGATTTGTAATGGATGGTCGTACTCGACGAATATATATTTACCTACAACATTATTTATTTTATTATAATACAATAATTATTCAGTTAATATATAAAATATAAATTAAAATCGTCATAATAATAATAATCGGACCCTATACCAGAACTGTCTAAATAACATAGAAATACAATTATATTGCTGACATTACGTAAAATGTAAACTTAAATAATGTATTTTCCACGCAAGGGATTATTTACGTATTTTAGTAAGATATTACAAGGGCTTGTATTATTTATATA
Source organism: Tetraneura akinire (assembly GCA_021307375.1). Lineage (NCBI taxonomy): Eukaryota > Metazoa > Arthropoda > Insecta > Hemiptera > Aphididae > Tetraneura > Tetraneura akinire. The sequence continues at coordinate 14,060,446 of JAIUCT010000001.1, forward strand.
GTTACGAGCGAGTTGGGATTAATTTAAATAAACGTGATAACATTGATCTGATGTTTGTTGTAATTAGTGATATCAGTCATGGGAATAAAACAAATAACTATGCAAATATAGATAAAAAAATATTATCTGAATGATTATATACGCTTTACAAATTAATGAGGTTTACTGTATGACATGCTTACACGCAAATTTAAGCCTTTGATAGCTGATACTGAAAATCATTATTTGAACCATTGATTAAATATAATCAATGCTTTAACGATAGGTATATACAATATACTGTTTACATTCACTCATGTCAATATTTCTTTGATATTATATACGTTACGCTCATTGTTTTTCTACTATAATTCACTAAAGAGCATTGTATATTGTTCGTATATTATTGTAATATTACACACCAACGTATTCCTATTATGGATTCAGAACAAATCAAAACATGTTATTTTTTACAATAATGAGTATCTATATACACATTTTTATTATGTATAAAGACAATTTTTGGGCATAAATTCGACTACTCTGAGTGTGGTAGTGTCCCCAGTAAAGAATCACCTTTAGCTGGTACTTTATCCATGGAATTGTTCAAATATCACATAAGTTCTTAAAATTTTTAAGAAAAACTACCGGATTTACCCGGATACTTATCTGATAAAAATCACGGAAACATTACCAAAGAAATTTATGTTGATTCCAATATAAAGCAATAAATTACAATAATACTATTTTAATTTTAAATGGTTATTTTTCACGGTTTTATTGTTATTATATACGTATTCTAATCAATTTTTCAATCCCGACGATATTTTATGAAAGTAATTTTTTTAATTTCTCATTTTCTTTGCGGTTCGATTTTTATCACAATATTTTAAACACACATATTTGTTACGACATAAATTCAGAACATTTATGATTTATAACGGACTCATAGAAATTTAAAAATATACAATATTCGTTTTTAGTAAAATATATAATAAATATATATTAAAAATAAATAATTATAGGTAGGTATATTATATTATTTTAATACAAACTTATAAGTTTAATTTTTTAATGCTATGATAAATCATTTTTTTTTCCTTATCGTAATAACAATTTAACATTTTATATTTCAACCGCTATTAGGGCGTGTTTCAAATATTCAAATGTTTAACAATTTAAGACTTAAGTCTACCAAAAAGATGAAAAAATAACTTGTTCCGCTATCGTATGGCCTGCTTTTTTTAAATTTAATTTTCCAAAAGGAATTTGCATCTGCTATTCAGTTGGACAACAAACACTATTACTTCACGTATGCATAAATAAATAAACAATATAATATATATATGTGAAACAAAGTTTTATAATGCACATGTCTGTGTTTGTTTACATAAAATGTAAATTTGATTTGTGTCCGCGTCGGGTAAAATTGAATTTATACTGCGTGTATAATACACATGAATAAAATATAATAACTAAAAGTAAATTAACAAAAAAATATGATAATAAAATGATATTATACGTCAAGGAAAATACGTTACAATAATTTTATTTTTCAATTAAATACAATACTAAAATAAGTTAATCATCACGGTTACGTTTTTTTTTTTTTTTTTAGAAATATTTTTAATAATATTTTATTTTATTATGTTGTTTACATAATTATTATTACTTTTGACGTCATGAATTCGTGATATCCTCTCAAATTATCAGTGAAATATATTCATTCAAAGAAACATAAAACAAATTCAGAATAATTGTTGTTAACTAATCGGTTTAAATCTACTTTTCGGAATATAATTTTCGAATTAAACCACTAAAAATAATATTATTATCTGTCATGGAACTCTAAGTCATAAATAATAACGTGTAATCATTTTTAGTGAACAATTGAATTCTAGTGATATTCGTAATAATTGCTTAAAATATATTACGTAATTTATTATTTTATTAGTTATTATTTATTACGATATAGTACGAGTCTACTGTATACGGTAGTATACAGATTGAAATATTTTCTGGTCTATCAATTTATTGTTGTTTCATGGGCATCATTTCAAAATATTTCATTGGATGCAAAATATTTTACCAATCACTATAATATAATCAAAGTACTTTCTTATTTTCAAAATAAATAATAAATCGATAACATATACAACAAAATGTACAATATACGTCATTCATGGATAATTTTTTTTCTTTAATAAAGAACATAAAACCTCAAAATGAAATAAATAATAAAACCTCAGAATGTTATTTGCATAAATACTGCGATAAGAAAACTACAAAATATGTGTAATGTGGGTGAAATTCTTAAAAAAAAAATTGTTTCAATTACTCGTAGATTAGGTTAGGTACCACTTGTAATTTTTTTTAAATTAATTTACAAATTAAAAAATCCCGCAAATGACGCCATTGAATTGTAAAAATTCATACAAATTTTACTATAGAAATTTTAGTTCTTATTTAATTAACTTTTTGACCACATTTTCTAAGCTATCATTAATGTGTATTATTAGATTATTACGCTTATGTAGTTTACTCCAGATTAAAATACTCGTATAATAGTCTCACGCGTCACATATTCTTTTATTAATTTCTTTACGAGATAATTAAAACATTTTATTATTTAAATAATAATATTAATAATTTATCACAGTGTTATAGGGATATAAAATTTTAAAATTACTTCTTAATACATTTAATACATTTCTACTGGTTTTTACGATACTTCACTTTAAGAAAAAAAATACTCGGTATTAAATCGTATAAAAGGAATAGGTATTTAAAAAAAATTTGCTTTTATTGATTGTCACTTTAGGAGAGTAAGTTAGTTATATTTTATATACTAATTCACGACGAAGCATAATATAATAATTATTTTTAAACTCTTTCGTCGTAATTAATCAAAAATTTGAATTATTTAAGTAAAAGAAGCCCATACAATAATTAAGCTATATATTTTGTAAATATATACAAATAATAAATATATTTCGAAGTTCTTATTTAGCATAGGTACACAAACTAAGTAAATGAGTTGATTGTAAATATTTCTAATTATTATTTTAATGAATCGTTCGAATGGAAAATTATTATGTAATCCATGGACTAAGGAAAATTGGAAAATTGAATTTATTAATTGCAACGTCTATATTAATCAATCAATATTTGTATCCATGTCTTCTTTGAGAGTTGTCGGTATTATTTTATTTATATTTGAGTTTTATTCCGATACTAAAAGTTATGGCGAATCGGTATTAAATTAAACTAATTTGGCGAAACTAACGATAACATATATAGATTATGTAAAATAATTTTATTCAAACCGCGATATTTTGTAATTATATATTGTATTTATTTAAACGAAATTTCGGTGTTTCTCTCATTCGAGTTATAAAAATTTCAATATTTACCATTTTACATAAAATTTTACCTTTAATATTTATAACTAATAATTTTGTTCGTGTATATAGTATATATACTTACTATACCTATATGTTTACGTATTAAAAATTAATAAGTTTTCAAATAAAATTCGTTAAAAAATTAAAATAAAATCGATCCACGCTGAATCGTTTTCTGAAAGAAAGGGTTATTTACTCTTGAGGAACGTTTTAATAACCGTCCAACTGATTCGAAGAACGTATCGTGCGTTGATGTTATTATTTTAGTTTTTCTAATCTTCTTAATGCATCATAATGTAATATATAAGTATATAGTTTTAGCCAAGATTTCCGTATCTTTATTCGATTCTTCTTATGTATACACAGTGCACACATTTTCGTGTGCAGAACGTCCTCCGTTGTTATGCGATTCGTCGGTCACGGTATTTCCCAGGGGAAAAATTTCATCTTCGTAACCGATACGCGTACTCGTATGCGCGGCGCGTATAATATCGTGCTCGGCGATTTATTTATTTTACGTTTTCGAGGTTTTAAAAACGAACGAAAACGAGATTTGTTCGGTATTTGTCTCGCGCGATTACCGATCGGGGTCGTCGTCTTCTTCTTCGTATTATTATTATGATTATTATTATTATTTATAAGTTATATATTACTACCTATACATATCGCACACAACCCCGCGGTATTGTCGTTGGCGTGAAATCGAGTTGGATATTATTGTCGTTGTTTCCGTCATGGCAAACGTCGCGCCGCCGGTACGCCAAACACTATAATATGCCTATATGTGTGTATTATTATGCTGATTGACAAAGACCGAAAAGTTTGGCGTGCGCGTGTAATACGATATAATACAGAGTCGTTAATTAAACATTAATTTAAGACTAAATTTAAAGCGACTCGCAATAAATCACCGACAACGTCGAAAAGTTTTTCCCCGGCGAAACGTCACGGAACTTTGCATATATATATATATATATATGTTTTATGTACATACACTTATCCGGATGTGAGTATATAGAAGATAAGTATAAGTATGTAAACTTACTAAACCGGTATGTGCGTATAACGTTTATATGTGTGTATATAAGTAATAAAATAATATGACCGCTGGAAAGGAAAAAGACGACCGCGTAAAAAGGAAATTTTTTTTAAAAAAGAACACCAGCAGGATTCGATTTTTAAATACACAGTATATATATATTATATACGCTGTTTGCGTGTTCCTATATATATATATATATAGATACAATACGGAAACGGATTTAATGCGAAAACTTTGGTCCCGCAAAGAGATGAGAGACTCATTATTAAGAGTCCAGTCGATGCCCATAATCCGTTGGCATGTAGACGCGGTAGATTCAAGATCGCGTGTGACAAGAGACTCTGGAGGGACGATTTTTATTACGCGTTCTTGTATATATTATCAAAACGATCTTGTAGTTGATGACTACCGAGACGCGGGCGATGTAAATTGTGTCCGATTTCTAATCGACTCTTAATATAGATTATTATCGTGGAATTTTTTTTTTTAGATTTTTGTAAAATATTACGTTTTTACACAAATTTATCGAAAATTAATAAGTATTGAAAAAAAAATTATAATAATTAAACCCTTCTCCGAACGGTTATAATTTTCGTCACACTCCTTTAATGGATCTAATTTGAATGATTACAGCGATATCGGTCGGTTTAAAAATAAATGTAAAATGAATATCAAAACTTTTTTGCATTTATATCCATAATAAATGGTTTCGGGTTAGTGAATACTAATTTTTTTTTTTTTTTTTTTAACGCGTACATTATTAATTCTTATATATTTTTTCAACATCGTGTTCGAATTTCGAGATAATTTTTAAATAAACCCAACGTGTAATACTATACTATATATAATATATTATGAATAATCAGAAACGGTCGAAAACTGTACCTATATATGCGTTCGTTAATATTTTATTGGTTATGTTTCATTTATATTTCATTTGAAGAATGTAACACGTTAATAATTGACCAATTTATTAATATATAACTAAAACTTAAAACCTAACCTAAAATAGTACACTCTGCAATATAATATTAATATACGTTACTGTAGATAGATAATTAAAAATTATAAATAAAAATAAATATTAATTATTTAACTTTAGCATTTAATTGTATATTAATTAAACAATTAGGGCCGTCCTTAATTATTAATTGTTGTTTTTATTAAATTAATAATTGCTTATAAAATTGTAAACATGAATTTTTTATATTATTATTATTTTTTAATAATTATTAAAATTATTTTACTGAATAAGATAATTATTATATATTATTATTACATGCATTTTTCTGAAATTATAATATGTGATATTATTCGTGTTTTTCTATTTTTTTTTTCTATTTAATAGTATGACGCTATATTAAAAACTTTTAATGTGAATGACTGACTATATCATATTCAAACAGTCGTTAATTGGCTAAGGTAGAACGACTCTCCAAACTCGTTTAATGACATGCAAATTGTCTAAGGAAGACGAAAGCACCAATTTGTCTTTATACAAATTACTATTGTGGACTGAATATCCAACCTTATTATTTGTGTATTGTTCTGTAAGCGAATAAAAATGAATATATTTGTTAACTCAATTTTTTCAATTTATATTAAAATTTCATTACTTGTATGGCATCTTTAAATTATATAATATTATCTTTTTAATTAAAAATATTTTGCGCTTATTTAAATTCAATTTTACAATTTTTTAGTCAAATGCACTTTGCACGAAGACTTTTTTAATTATAAAAATGTCATGTATATGACAGTATAATATGTAAAAAAAAAAAAAAATGAAAATAATTGTTATTCATTTTAAAAGAATTATTAATAGTTACTTAATAAAAAAAAAAATCAACTGGCATTAAAACATATGGAAATTACTTGATTTCCATTTACATGAATATTTAAAATATATATTTATATTATATTATATTTTATAACGTTTCATAGCTTTATTGAATATACCTATTACAAGTAATATAATTTCTATTTTTAGAAAAAAATAATACATGAAACTATATTAATCATCATTATTTTTCAAAATATTAATTTTTAAGTATAACTTACATTATTTATTTACTGTATTTGTTTGATTAACACACAATAAATATCATATATAATGTAAATAGTTAATGTTCAATTTTTCTTTTCTTAATAGTTTTAGGTAAATTTAATTAAAAAATTCAAATTTGTTCTGTTCCAACGATTTTATTTAAATAAAAATTATTATATTTACTGTAAGTAATATAAATACAATTTGTAGGTCAATAAAAAATAATTAATAAATTGTTATTTACACAAAATAATAATTAATTGATTATAACTTACTGAATTTTAAAATAATTATTTAAAGTAGTATACATCTTAATGTGGTTAGACACTTCTAAAATTATGTTATAATATTCTATTTACTCTAATACACTGTAAATAATTATTATGTAATATATTATACAGGGATAAATTAGTAATAAAATATATTTTATTGTAATATTTTTAATTTTTTTTAAAAAAATTTTTGTAAAACATTTAGTAAAAAGTGATAACAAACACCATATTTTGTTAAAACATAATTTTTTCAAAATAAGGAAGGTGAAAATTTATTCATCGCTAGTCCACAGGGACACTTGAATCCTTTATCTCTTTTTTTCTATTGTTGAAACATAGGATGAATATTTTTTTATCGCCTGTTATATTCATTCGGTCAAATAAATTAATAAAAAAAAAAAAATTTTAAATTTAAAAAACTTTATCATCAATTTTATTCCACATTAGTAATGTAAAATTTGAAATTATAAATAGGTTTTTTCGACTTTATTATTATACAAGAAAATGTATTATTGTATTAGGATAAATGTTAATTGACCGTATTATATAATTTAACTTTCTGCAGTTATTCGTTTACCTACAAAAATTATTTGTAACTTGTGAGAATTGAATATTATTAAAGACATTAAAAAGTTAACGCACAGTTTATCATCTTTTAACTAAATACGAATAAATATTACATTTAAGACATTAGATTATTATGTTGGTATTTCATATTTACAATTTTCATTTTTGTAATTGTAATCATAATTGTTACATTTATATTTCACATATAATTTGTAATATTATGATTCTTAGTAATCAATTTGTACTAATACGATGACACTAAATAATAAAAATTATGTTTTAAGGCGGCTTTCGTAAATTCTGAGTACATAGTTTATTATAATTATGATGTTATCTGTGTTTACGTGTAAAGAAAGCAATATTGTTGTGACTGAACGATTTGATTATAATCTTTAATAAATATACATTAAAAATAAAATGAACCGATAATGTTTAAAAATGTTATTTTAAATAAAAAAAATAATTGTATTTATAATAAAAAAAAAATAATAATATATATATTTTTTTCATAATCATTCAATTAAATTTTTCTTATCGCGATTTCATCTATAACTTATAATACGATAACGTATCAGCACTTTAGAGAAAAAAAAATAATAATAAATACAGTTCAAAAATTACTTTATTAAACTTTTTGATATACCTACTATTGTGTCTATTATATATAGGTATCAATTTATAGCATATTTATTCAGACATCAATATTAATAATCTTGGAGACCTTTCCAAGCGATATTTAACATATTGCATTTTATTTCATATTATGTAATGATCGATTGTGGAAGAGCTTTTTATATCAAATTTTTTTTCCCTTTTTTTACAATGTTAATACAAATTGTTTCCTTGATTAAATTATGTGTGCCTATTACTAAGACAGAGCGTCACTAAATCGACAATATAACCGTATTCGAATCAGTACAAAGTTGGGTTTGATTGAATTTATATCTTATTATCTTCGATACGTATCGAATGTCTTTATTGTTCGTATTGTCTCGGTATGACAACGACGAACATTTTAATTTAATATTCCGTTCGTATTTCGTTTAAAACTTCCCCCGTGGGTCATATTATTATAATAACTGTAATATAATTATTATTACATCATCGCAACAGTATCTAAAATAAAAGAAATAAATAAAAAAAAGAAGAAAAATAAAAAAAAAAAAACATTTCGCCGTGGGCTACAACCAGTTAATAAACGCGCGTTCGAAATATATACATTTGTAAAACGCAAATTTTACAGTACGAACTCGATTATCTCGATAAAATATATTTCTTTGATTGCGGATTGATTGCGGTTTGATCGAGTAAGTCTATATAATTATCGGTATTAAAACTCATATCGACGAACCTAGGATGTATAACGAATATACAATTTAATTTAAAACTTTTTATAGATACATTTCATTAATCAATTTTATAGCCCAAATCCGTAAGTATTCCGAATTTCCGGTATGTTTCAATAGGCTGTAATAAGGAGGATGATAAAAACGTGCGGCCAAATTATAACACCCGTTGCCGTGTGTAAGTTGCCTATACAGGGATTTACCGATTCCGTACGAGTCGTCGTAGAAAAACTAAAAAAAAAAAAACATCGCAGGCTTTAAATGTTTTCTCCATGATAATAATAAATTAACCATGACGATTACTGCGGTATAGTGTACGATAATATATATAGCAGGGGTGGCCAACTTGCGGCTCTCATCTTAGACTCATGTGCGGCTCGTGACTTACTTCTAAAAGAATCGATAATTTTTTTTAAAAAAATCTATTTATTAAATTAATATAAATGATAACACTTATGCATTTATAATAATAATATTATAATATTTAAGTATTTTTTTTTCTTACCTTTTCTATTTTAATTTAATCTATAAAAAGTCCAATGAATGAGACATTTACGTGTAATATTTATTTATTTTTTTTGGCTCTTAAGTACGTTGCAATTTTGTAATGTGACTCGCAAGTCACTTCATGTTGGACATCCCTGATAAAATACAATCTTTCATTTTGCATTCGGTGAATTTTCTTTGTGCCCTGTGAAGACGGTGAAAATATAACGGATAAACGGATACCTACCTATATCACGATACAGTGTACACATTATATCCACTCTGTAAGGGGGAGAAACAACAACCAACAATGTTATTAATTTCCTCTGGTGTTTGTGCAGACCTATTCCTCCGTCCCCAGCCGGTAAAACGTTTCGAAGCGAAACGTAGACGGCGACCGGGTACGATTTTATTCCCGGGAGACCACGATTATATTTACCCGAGAATATTATTTGTTGTCGACGAGAAATACTTACCTACTCTAGTTTTCCGCTCGAATATAATCCGCGCATAAAGCGTTTATTGTTTTTTCTTATATAAATATATTACATACAGAGTGATCACGGAGTTTCGTGTATATTCAAATATTTGCCGTGGACCGAAAACAACAGATTCCGAAACGGGCTGTTGTTGTTTTTCGTAAAATGCAAACGACGATTATTACCTTAATAACTAAAGTTTTATATCTCGGATAATTTGGCATCGTGGTTACTAATAATAGGCTTCAAGTACACGGGGGCTGAGGGGCCAAAGCCACCCGTGAAATTGTTAAATCTGGGCCCAGTCCCTATTAATTTATTGAAAAGAAATTATTAATTTTAAAGGATTATCAACATTAAATTATTGTATTTATTATAAAATCATAGAAGAATTTTGAATTTCGTTATTATATATTATTAATTTTATGGTATTTTAAAATATTTTAAAGTTTTTAATTCGTTTAGATAAAATTTAGAGGTGTGAAATTTCAAAAGTTATCGATCAACACAATGATAAATCAGTAGGTTCAGCTCCCCATGGAATTTTCAAAACCTGGCGCCAATTTCACTATATATACACGTATATCATGTTTCTGAATAATTATATTTTGGTAACCAATATCGCAAAATCGTACGATTTAATATTATAATATACGTGACAACAATGCGGGGATGGACATTATAATATTTATATAAGCTAAAATCATATAATCGCTCTGTATATTTAAACACTTTAGACGTACGAAAATCCAATAATGTTTGATCGTAGATTATTTCATCTGGTATTCTGGTAAAGCCCCCCGCGGTCGAGCTTTTTCCCTCTCTGTAAATTTTGTTTACACTATATACAATACGTATAGTATCATAATGTAAATATATTATATAATATTTAACGTATGCTTAGTCGAGTAACTCCAATACTGATGACTGTGCCTGGAAATTAGTAGGTATACCTAGTAAAATCAATTGGATTCATACGATACAATATATTTAAATCGACCGTATATTATACACGCAAACAGTGGCATAAAGTGGTACACTGTTTTAATACCAGTGTTAAATTTACGATTTCGCCGTCATCGGTAATTAAAATCCATTTTGCTGTTTACCTATGGTATCATCATTATTTGTCGCCATTAATATTCAATCCGATTCAATTATCGATCTATGTAAATATTGTTATCATAATATATTATTTTATAATAATACGTTTTTAATCGCCATACGATTTATACCTGTGATATATACCTAATCATTTTGTATTATCATTAATAATGATTTATTTGACCATATCAATATAGGTACATAATTCTATTAAAATTATATCGTATCATTTTACAAAATCGTACAATAAAATAAACACACACACAAAAAAAAAAAAAAAAAATCAAATTTAAGAAAATATTGTTTTCGCGTATAATTCATGTAAGTATAGCACTCGTACTTGACTTTTTGAAAATTTTATAATATTTATATATTTATTCGTTATTGCTGCAAATACGCTTTTTAAAATATAAATGTATTTATTTCACGACAAACGTACGAGTATAAAATGGAAAATGGATGCTTTTTACGAAATTATAACATCAGCCTTTTTTTTAACCGACCAGATTCGTAATTTTTATTTTTAAATTACGTACAACTTATGACATAACTTTACATTTTATCGTTGTGCAAATATACAATGCTTTTGAGATGAAATATCCGTTTTTTTTTCTTTCTATATATGTTTTAGCATATTCGTTTTAATTTATTACATTTCAATGAATTCAAGCCTTCAGAGGAAATTCACATTTTGAACTTTTTTTTTTTTTTACGACCTTTAATAATTTGTTATTCTAATTCAAACATAGGAATATATTTATTATTTATTACGCACTATTATTATTATATACATAGCACACATTGTTATTGGGAAATCAAACTTGCACATTAGGGACAAAAATATAAATTTAGAACACACAATAAATAATCTATAATTCACAAAATTCTAAGTGGATTATTCGTTATTGTTGACAATTGCAAAAAATGAAATATTATGTACACGTACACGCATACAACAATTTCATACAGGATTTTTAATAATTTAAAATACATGGACGTATTAACTAATTATATAATGATTTATATAGCTTATTTATGATAATTATGTGAAGTTGACATTCCGTATTTAGCATAACCTTTATATTATTATTATCGATTTGTATGTAAACGATTCTTTTTATCCGCGATCGATTTTTGTGAGATAATAATTGTCGGTATACCATTTTTTTACTTATTTTACATTATAATATTGTTACCTAACTATAATGTGAAAATCTTATTCAAAAAGCTAAAATCATCGGAATAATCATACGTTCAGAAAATAAACCGAAAGATTTTTTTTTAAAAGCAATATATTATGTTGTCATAAGGACCAATATCAATATGTTTGATTTAAATTTTTAGTTCAAATGCAATGTCGTCGTGTATCGTTAATTATATTATAATATTGCTCCCGGAAATACGTAGGTATATGAATTTTCTGCAAAAAATCAAACGTGTGTTTACGTTATTGTACTGTTTGCGAGCGAACTCTTATATAGGAACGGACTTTTATCCTTGTACCACCTATAAACGCAACAAGCAAACAATGGTGTAAACACATACTCGAAACTAGAATACACGAACCAGATGACCCTTTTTCACGCAAATTCTGTGGCCGGAATTCGTTTGATCCTCGCCCATTCAAATCGCAATGTGCAAATAGGCGAACCAGGAAGAGAACCTTTTGTTAATGGAATTATATTGTAAGCGTTTATTATAATAGAAACACGCGGTCTGTGTGTTTCGCGCTGTCCATTTATACAATAAACATATCGTGTGGACGCAACTGCAGACTTCATATGGGCAAACAGTCTTCGTTTTTCTCCTTTCTTGTTATTGTGATATGTGCCAGTTACGGTTTGTGTTGTTGTCGGTGATTTCAGGCACACATTATATATTCAAAACACATTCGTTTGTGTTTGTGTGCGTAATAATCGTCTGTTGGGACGTTCTAAATACATACTAATGTTCATTCAAAAGTCATCAGGTATAGAGGACGTTTCGCATATGCGCGTCGACGTTATTAAATCCTTTTGCGAAAACGTTACATTCCTAATTGGATTCGGCTTTACTCTCTCTCTCTCTCGCCATCTATGTTTCTCTGGTGTATATACAGAAGGGAAAACTCGCTAAAATCAATTTGCAAACATACCCTTTACATCACTATAATGAAATTAACACTAAAGTCACTCATGAACGATGAACAATATGCTCCTGAGATGAACGATAAGTATCGCACGCAAGCTTAATAGGCTAATCTTTGATGTACTATTCAACAGAACTATCCAAGCGCAACATTATATAGTTACATCGCATCGTCTTCATTAATATCGTTAAATATCGTCAAATATTATTATTTTATTTTTAAACATAATTATTTCTTTATACATACACTATATTATATACTGTAGTTATAATTATTATCATAACGATGCAAATTATTAAATTCAATTTGCATAAGATCTCATGTAATACGTGTTATTTTAAATATATTGTTTATGATTTTTAATATACTAACTGCACTATAGCCATATAAATTTAATTTGACATTTCTTTGACTCGAAATGAAACATTTAAAAGAAGCTAATATTTCAGATGGTATTTCTACCGTCGATTAACTTATTGGTCATTATAACGTTGTACATTTTATAATAGCGTTATATACTCAATTTTTAAATACGAGTATATACAACACGTTAAGGGGTTACGAAGCGTCAATTTTCTTTCTCTGTCTAACACACATAAAAGATAGGGATTTAGACGTTTTCTACTTCCAACGTTACGATCGATCTAGTTATGCGATAAGGGATCTAGAAACGGATTTGAATTTGTTAGAATATCTACTTTAGATCGACTTTCCCAATTTTTTCATTTTTTTGTTCTAAATTCTTCCAAAATTGAATATTTATAAATTTTTAAACAATATTTGTTTCAACAACAATGAGAAGAAAATTTCAAAAAAGTAAGAAAGTCGACCTAAAGTGGACTTTCTAGTGAATTCAAATCTGTTTTCAGATCCCTTATCACATAACTAGATCGATCGTAACGTTGGAAGTAGAAAACGTCTAAATCCCTATCTTTTATGTGTGTTAGGCAGAGAAAGAAAATCGACACTTCGAATCCCCTTATAAATAGTTACTTAATTTAAATATATACGAATTTTAAATATTTACGCGTAATATTAATTTTATACCTAATTATCATACGATTTACTCATAAGTCATAACATATTAAAACAATCGACTTTTATAATATTTACGCGTAATATTAATTTTATACCTAATTATCATACGATTTACTCATAACATATTAAAACAATCGACTTTTATATTTAATTAATATTTAATAGGTAGTATAATATTTTTATATTTTAATTGAAAAATAATTTTCAAGATTCTAAAAATGGCTTTTGAAACGTTAATTTACTAATTATATTCATTTAATGACGTTGTTAATTATTATTTGAGAGGTCATTATGTATGCAAACACGCATTATTACATAAGATGTGTAAGCTAAGTATAATTTCCTTTTTAATTGTATGAATTAAATCATATTCTAACTAATTATTAAATTTATAACATAGGTATAAATTAAAAACAAATTATGTTTAATATAGACGAATTATTAAATAATATAATAGTTTTTTTTTTTTTTTTATAATTGGAAAAATTAATACATATTATTATATTAAAAAGTGTCTATAAATTCTAATAATATTTTTTTACTATAAAAACTTTATCCTTGTTAAAATTGGATTTTAATCGAATTACAAAACGTGTTGTAATCTACTATTAAAAATTAAAAATTAATTTATGCTCGCTACGTCCAGAGAAAATTATGACAGTTTTATTATAGTACTCTATTTATATAAAGCTTAATAATATTGTAGTATTACTATTATTATTATAATAGTAAAACAATACTTAAATATTAAAATAAGTATGAAATTATGTCGTTAGTATATTTTTAAAACGAATTTTAAAATATCATCTGAATAAATAATGATAAAAAAATATAATATTTGTATTTATAATATGTATATATACTACAGTTTCGACGAAAGCTTAAAACCACATATTTTTACTTTACAATATAACTATACTTCATACCCACGCCACGGTCAGGTTTCAACACCTGCGACTCAGTCCCCCGGGTCTTATGCAAAATAGCCAAACGAGAAATCCTACTTTTGTTTTATTTTAACTTCAGATTTATCACTAAGGGTTCTACAGTTTAAAAGAATAGGTTGAGTTTTTATCCGTTGCCTTTTTTGTGATCCTCGCCACAATATATAGTGGTCGAAGGATGAGTACAGAAATGTAAAAAAATAAAAATAAAGAACAAAGTAATAAATTTAAGATTTTTTTTTTTTTTTTTTTTGGATATACCTCGAGTTTTGTAAATCGTGAACATTCCTTCTTGGGTAACAATTATTTATGGTGTAGCCCACGAACTGGATTTAGATTTCCACATTTTGACAATTTAAAAACAAAACTTTCACTCTGTTATACAGACATTTATGCTGGTTCATACATGATTCTTTTCTTCGGACTTAAATGTGTTTGTATTATGCTGTAACATTTTGAATATAAATAAGTCTATCTTATTTTAGTCGTGCCGATAACAATATTAATTTATTATGATACATTTTACTGACATTTAAAGAATTATAAAAAAAAAAAAGTAATTAAAATAAATGTAAAAACCTAATATAATATTATGATAATATGACAACTGATAACTCGTATACAGAAAATATATTTTTGTATAGAAATATATGTCATGATGAGGAAGTGGTTTGTGACTTTCCGCATTTACTGCATTATTGTCCATCATTAGCATCTAAAATTCTAAAGAATGTACATTTCTAAAATATATTTATTCTCCTGATAATCACCTTATCTTTTCATTTCTGCTATTATCTCTTTCATTTTGAAATCTGGCTTCTTAATTTAAATTATTTTGTAATTCTATTAATATTATAATTAATTGTGTTTTTGTTTATTTTTCCTTTTTATGTATTTAATTTAATTTGTATTTGTTTATCTTATTTTATACTATGTAATTGTCGTGCGAATAGTGTTGTAAAAAAAAAAAAAAAAAAAAAAACCTTTATTGAATATAAACCATAATTTTAAAATTTCAAAATAGCTTTAATTGATCACTAGGACTATACTCATAAAATCCCAATATAAAATATTATAAGAGTTTAATTGTATTATTAAATGTTCTTAAATATTAAATTATGATTTTTATTATTAGAGGTATATTATCTTATTACGCTTTTTATAGTTGTATTGTAGTTATGTTATAGTAATATATTATATTATTTATATTTTATAATGAACTGATGATTTCAAGTAAACTTAAAATCTCATAAAATATAATATTAAATTATACTTGTACGTTGTGAATTTTCCTATTGTAGGCATGTCATTGTTACTCAAATATTATGTAATTTTATTTAAACGATTCACTAACTCCTTTTAAGTTTCCGGTATGTGTAAATATAGTTTTTGTTTCGAGCAAACAGCGTCTTAACGTTTTCAATCCTTGTAAAAACCGGATGTATTTACAGGAAACTCGCAGATGAGCTTTACCCACATGACTCCATATATATTCACAATACAGGCGGTGACGAAACTTTATATTAAAGTCCCAGCTCAAACCCTATTCTCTTGGTTAACAATGGGTCATTTAGAAAGATATTTTTTTGCCGCTTTAGAATGAGAGAATGGAATGTTTTAACTGCTTGATTTTGGAATTAAGTCTTGACGTTACCAAACTTTTGTCATCGTTTCTATAAAATTTCCCATTTTGCTTAATACAACGTACACGTCAGAGTGGCTAAAATAATCAGCATGCACTCTAACTCGGTGATATATTTGTCAGCATTGTAGTCCATGTGTAAAATCCGCTTTAAATAGTCCCAGGGGATTTAAACTTTGGGCATGTCAATTAGCAATTTACTACTAACTCCGGGTCTATATAGCTTATAATTTTATTAATTTGCTGTGGATTTAAATTTCATTTGCTTTGTCTCATTTTATTATTATTATGTTTTCTCTTAATGATATCATTGTGTTTCCAATAAGTATTATATATCTTAATTTTAAAATCCGTAGGTATAATAATTTCGTGTATATTTAAACCTACTTTATTATTTATTGAACAGTATATTTTGTTTTTATTTAAATGTAATTTTCATTTGAATATGTAAATAAATTAGTGAACATAAATAATTATATATGGTTATATTATCATTTGAATTTCTACTTGATCTTTAGTCGTTTGACTTACAATGTTCGAATTGCAAATTTAAAAAAAATCAACCAAGTAAAAAATTTAACTAGGTAACTAAAAAAAAAAAACAAACAAAATTAACATTCTAATTTATAGGTTTGTTTTTATCGTATACTTATATAATTATAAACCCCATTTTCTCCGTGTATTTTCGTTGTGAGACGAGGAAAAATTCATTAAACTATATAATGTTTTTACGCATTCGACAATAATTTTTTACGCAAAAATCACACCGGCTCATGCCTTCGCCAAACAATGCAACGGTTGTTGGGCAACGGACAACCGCACGATTTCCCTAGTGAGCTAACGCAGTTGTATTGTGTTTTCCTTTCTCTCTTCTGTTTCCACGTTTTCCTATATACCCTAAAAACCCCCGGCGAAAGGCAATCTCTCATTTTATTCACACGGGTCAGCCCTGGGTTTTTGTTGCTTTGTCAGACACGCGCACGCTCGCATTTCAATCCCTATTATAATGAAGGTCGTGACCGAAAAAAAAAGGCTTCGGATATAAATGTGTACTGCCCGACCGCCTTTTCGAACCAATGAGGAGGAAGCATGCAGGACGAAGTAGCAATTGACTATAATCATGAGGCCGTTCCCATTCTACGTTCAAATTGAAAAGCGTCTAACAATACTTAAAATATATATCGTTGTTGTTGTTATTATTTATTTATTTATTACCTATATAATCATCATTGTTTGTCTATGCAATAATACTTGTTAATTTTTAACTTAATCTTTAAATCAAATTACTCGATTGGAAAAATTCTCAATACAATAATATTATTAACTTATAGGTATTGAATCGTATTTTGGTTTTGAAATTTTCTAAATTCCAAACATCTCTCCCACGTGAATATTTTATACATTTTTTTATTATTTATAAATGATTTGCACGAATATATTATCAACATTTTATTGCAGACATTTTATTCCCTCTGGATTACCATATAAAATAATTCCTGATATTCTTGTATTTCACAGCACAAATAATCTAAATATTATTAAGGCTCGTTAGTGTCTATTATTGTTGGCTAACCACCGGTTTAACCTGTACAATACGTATGTACCTATATACTCGTACACTACACGCGTGCAGATAGACATATTACATAGACATTCGAGCACATATTATTATATTATTTCATGTGTCGGTAGTCGGTGGCCCCGTGACACCAGTGTGAAAATGGAAACGAATGGTATTATATACATTGACACGTTATATTATTTCAATTTATACATACCGTGTACAGGCGTTGACGGGCGGAAAGACACATAACAAGTGCTGGACTAAAATACTAAACGTATATAATATAATATATTCGTTTTACATCAATCCGTCGTGTGCAATGTGAATTATTATTTGAATGAAATATTGTAAACCAAGGATATTATTATAATAATTCTAATAATATTATCCTCTATTGTTATCGTTCGTTGAGCGATTGTGCCCAACTTTTCAGCTATATACCATAAAAAAAAAAAAAAAAAAAAAATACTGATGAATACCATTTACCATGAATTCATCATCATCATCCGATATCCAAAAACATGGAATGTTTAATACTAAATTATTTACAAGTAATTATTACTCCCAATTATTATTAAAAATTCAACGTTCTTAATCGATTTTCCATTTTATTGCTGTTCAGAAATATGTTTGTATTTTATAATATATTATATTTACATGTTATACGATTTTATGATATTATAAAAATATGGTAACAAACATCGGTATATTGATTAATTACATTAATTTAATTAATTTATATGTAAATGAATGAAAATAAAGAACAATTTTTCCATACCTAATTGCATAAATTATGTGTAAAGTTTAATATGATCAAAGAATTAATTTAAATTTAGTATCAAGAACTTACGAAATATATTAATTATTATTGTATTAAATAATATTTTTTAAATTTATAACACGTCTCGTACGGATTTAATAAAATAATATGTTGAGTTCTATTGTCTATAAAATTTTAGACAGTGTATAGGTACATCATATAATTTAAAATGTGGTACTTGTACGTTTTTTTATACCTATGTCAATGTTCTGTGAAAGTATAATTTAATATTTTCGTACTTTTTTGTTTACTTTCATGTTTCTACAATTAGATACACTAACCGTATTTATTATATATATTTAAAAATAGCATGATACATTTATACATTGATACGTTATTTTATATACTCTTTGAACATTTTAATTTTGGTATATGAATGTATATAATACAACCAATCAGTTTTTTAATATTATTATAATAATTTGAAAAAGTATTCCACAAATTGTAAATATTAGACATTAAAATGTCCGCGCGGATCAAACGCATTATAGTGATGTGTATATAATTTCGCGTGACGTTATGACGTTAATTAATGAGAATATTTATTGGGGGTCAATGTAAATTTCGTGGTATGCAAAATAATAATAATAATAATAATAATAATAATAATAATATATACAATAAAATATAGTTATTATGATGGAGAAATATTAATACGAACGCGGATTGGATGGTACAATTTTATCAGAATAATAATATTGTTTTCGTGGCGTTCATTATTATGCTCGAACGATCTAATTTGGGAAAATACACACGAATGTACGCGTATTGCCAGCATTAAACGCCGTGTGTTGTACAAAATAAAAGTGAACACGAGACGGTAGCTGTACACACGATTTTTTATGGGGAGGGGGAATTGTAAAATGAAACTTTTGTTCGATTTTTTGTAGACATATAAATATATTTATTTCATACAATATAAATACAAATTAATTGAAATTACATTTTTTAATTAAATATAAGTATAATTTAGTAATATATTATATTAATATTTCATAGTAATATATTTAATTTTCTCTTTTTTTTTTTACCAATTCATCTATTTTTTTTTCTATCTTAATTCAAGCACAGAAGTTTGTAATTTTCGACATTATAAATTTTATGAATACTTAATATACTTATACCTTATACTCCTTATAGTTATACTAGGACAATTAATAATGTAAAAATGAATATAAACCGAATAGCGATTGCCTATTAGATATCATGTTAATACTTCAATTGAATTGAAAATAATTAATTAATGAGATAATAATTTTTTTTTATAATATAGATTATTTATGGCGTGCTGTCACAGATTATAATCAACAGCTGTGATAATTACTGATAAAAGCAACAATTTCTTATCTTTGTTCCGTGTTTCATTTTTAATACCTACTTTGATATATTAATTTGTAATTCCTACCTATATCGTACGATTTATATTTGAAAAAATTAATAGGAGGATCTATCCCTCATGTCCCCCCGTGTGTATGCCCCTGTACAAGATCGTAAACCCGAATTATATTATATATATATTGTATTCGATTTAGAAAAAACGACCATTTTTTTTTTTTTATTATTATTTTTTTTTTTCTAATAACCATATGTCCCGCTGTGTTTCAAAACGAATTCAACGTTGATAGAAAATAGTACGCGCAAACAATTTTCTTTCCTATCCGTCTTTACTTTAAGCTCGCCGAAATAGCATCGGAAGTGAAATCATCCGAAATTCGAAATCTCACAAAAATATTACTCTACACGCGTTATTTATGCAAAAAACCCGTCTCCCAAGACGAATGTTTATTTATAAAACACGCTATTTTTTTTCCTTTTATGTGCATTCGCTATATCCGTTGCTGACGGTCTCGTGTCATATGATACGTAACGTGAACGTAAACTGTATAATAATAGAATAAAAAAAAAGTTACGAATTGTGTAAAATGTCATCGTCACACACATAGTGGACCTATGGTAATACATTTCAATATCAAAGTCCAAAAATTGTATTATAATAATTATTTTTTCTGTAATAATAAAAAATACGAGTAGTTACATAAAATTCATTTTTATACGATATTTTTCCTATCGTTTTTATTTCCAATAATTTTTAAACTAATGTAGGTACAGTAAATTTTATCATATTATTTTATAAGTTCTCGTGAATACAGCGTGTAATATCGCGACTTAAATATTTTAATATGTTTTCCGATAATCCGATAGGTATAATTACTTAAACGGATACCGGACAAGTACTGCAGCATATTGCGTAGGTATGCCGAGTATCGAACTCTGTCCCCGGGGGTATAGAAAATCATAAAAAATGTACACGTACAAGTTTCGAGTCGTTTCTAATCTCTGTTCATTGCGTTTTTATTAAAACTATTTTTTCTCTGGTATTCGAAAAATAAATATAATAAAAGGTTTAATTAAATAATAATGATAAGAATATAACATCTGTGTATCATCGTTTCAAAAATACGATTTATTCACCCAAAAAATGGCTGAAACGGGTCGTTTGATTTCAAAAATATCTTATCATTTATAAATTATAAATTAGAAATCAATAAATTGAAAATCATCATTAACGTGTTTTTTTTTTTTTTTTTTTTTTTTTAAGTACATTATTATACGTATATAAATATCACGCAATTACGTAAAATTGTTTACCCGATTTAAACGACTGGTGCATATTATTTTAACTTAAGACTTTACCAAAAATGAATATGAAAATAAAATATAAAGTTTAGATTTTTATATCATTTTTTTTCCATGGAAGGTATAAAAAAATGTTTATTTTATAATTTGATAGCGTATACGTCTATCAAATTTTTAATTGAGATACATAAAAGATAATATACGAGGTTAGGTTAGGTAAGAAATAAAATACATTTAGACTAATATAATAATAATATGTACAATATTATTACATTGCTTTATTAAATGTTTATGTTTACATTAAAAATATATGTATTACAAATCGACAAACATTTTTCTTAATATTTGTAATTTTTATGTTAATATTAATTTTTATACTTATAAACACATTTATTTACGATTAAAAAATGTTTTTATTTGATCGATGAATTTATGAATAATATTTTTATTTTTTTTTTTTCAGCTTTTAGCCTCAAATTGACAGAGTTAAAAATTGAAGAACACACTCTTGTTGGAAACAGCACACGGTTGGAATGTAAATACGATCTACAAGGTGAAAAACTGTACACAGTGAAGTGGTATAAAGATGGAAACGAATTTTATAGATATATTCCAGGAGAATCACCTGAAGTACAAACATTCAATGTAACCGGAGTACATGTCGATGTGAGTTATTTGATTTAATTTTCTAATTTCAATTCAAATTATAGTATTTAAAATAAAAAATATATCCAACACAAATTTTTCACATTATTATCATATAAATAATTCTCATCGCGTTTCGGATATAGTTTTTTTTTTTAATATACATATAATATATTACATTATTATAAATATTAAAAAAAAAAAAAGTATAAATGTGACATTCCTTTTCAACCAAAATTTTAACACATTTTCATAAAAAAAAAAACCACAATGTTAATTCTGCGTTACATGTTCTAACGTTTTATTCTTAAAATTATTTTGTACATTATAAAATATAATAAAATCCGAAAATGTTTTAAAATTAAATTAAATTTTATATTTATATGTACTTAAATATAATTTTAAAAAGGCGTGGTTTTTACCATTTGATCGTAATGAAGAATGTTTTTCATTCCACTTTTGGTATTTGAATTAGTATAAAACTTTTCTGAGAACTGGCTTAATGTGTTTGTCCCTCTGTATTGGTCTTAATGTCACACGTAATAGATTCTAATGTTGGGTTGTAGCCACCACACGGCTCGCAAACTAAGAACACCCAATAGTTCAGCAACTTAAACTAATAAATTTTAAATTCCATAACTATGTCCTATAAAACATTCTAATGCCATTAGTTGCCGGTACAAGGAAAAAAAATTTATAAAAAAAAATGAACGCATGATTAATTTTTAAGTAGGTACTCAAAAAGAAATTTATATTGATAATAGAATGCCAAATTTTATATAAAAAGAAAATAATAACAGGATAAAATGTTGTAGTCAAATTATATTATTGCCTCATTAAAGAAATATTATATAAATCATATTTTAAAGTTAAGTTGTAATTTTTGAACAGATAAAGTTTTAATCAAATTATTAATTTTAAATAAAAATAATGTATAGATTTTGGGAAATTTAAAAATTTTTATATTATTATATGAATTATACCCAGTTTCGTCAATTATATAAAAAATTTATTTTAAGATTAAATAATATTGTTCAAACATCAATTACACAAAAACAAACAGTGATGAAAATGAATAAATATTACAGAATCGAATTACCGTATCGTTTACAGTCTGTGTTGACTATTTACACTCGTATATCCTCAAAGGAATTCAATCATTGATAAACCTAACCTATTGTTGAGAAAATAATGGATTTTTTTTTTTATACTTTTTATCAAAGGTCGATGAAATAAATATAGACTCACAAAGGTCGAATTTTATTTTATGTAGAATATATTGTAAAATATTTAATAAAAAAAAAAAAACTCGAATACATATTATATTATATAAAATTCGAATCGAATACATATTTAAATTTATTTATATATACGTATTCTTACACTTATATAGTAAACGCAAAATTTAGAAGTTCACCTTACAGTCTAAAAAGAATATTTGTCTTTACGTGAACTTACCTGTATATAATATGTTATAATAAATAATTTTTTTTTAAATTATAATTAAATTCAATATTGAATTAAGATGATAATAAAATAATACAAAATGTTTAGTCTTTAGTATTAATATATTATTTTTCTCTCAATACCTGATGTAGTGATGTGTATAATAAAGACTGTACAGTGAAACATTATGTTTGAACTGTGTACCAACTATTTGTAACTTTTAAAAATAATAATTTCAAAATTATTTAAAATCGTACGAATGAATATTATGACGACGTAGAAAAACTATATCGGGCGGGTTATTAGAGTGTTATCGAGTAAGAGATATTATATAAATAAAACTTAACCGAACGAAAGTATATAACGTACAAAAACAAAATAACAAACAAATTAACGAGTAGATTCTTCCGTTATTTTCCTATTCTGTATAATATTCTCATATAATCGTATATCACTGGTATACAGCAGTAGACTGTATATTATTATATACCAATTCAAACTTATACCGGGTATACGATGATTCCAAGAAATTTAGATTGGTTTAGTTATACCGTATACTACAGGTACCTACTTCGTGAAGTATGAAGAATTAAACGAATACGTAGCAGGGTAATATAAAGAAATAATTTATGAATATTATATTTAAATTGCTTTTCCTGCGTTTTCGAATAACACGGGTCTCTCGCGGTGTTTCTTAAAACTACAACGATACAATATTACATTTTGATGTCTGCTCGGGGACCGTCGTACGTAATCGTAGTTAGATAAGTATGATCCCAACGCGAGCATCATCATTCATCATTACGACGTATAATATACACAATTTATATATATATAAAAAGGACAATTATTATAAACGGGCGGGAAGTTAAAATGCACATCGTTCTTCCGTTTATTATTGTTATACGATTACTTCGGGTGTTTGTTAACGTCGATCGTTCATAAATTTGCAGAGGACGATCAAACGACACAATAAGTTTTAAATATAAATAACCGTTCGAATTCGTTCGCGACGAAATGTTTAGAACAATTTATTGTGTACACCTAACAAAAATGAGATATGTAATAAAACGTACTCGCGTCGGTACGCGTGATTCGCGGCGAAGGAAGACCGAATTTAAGAAATTCCACCAGATCGACGGATTTCGTTCATTCGCGCAGATTACAACGATCTCGTATAAGTTATGATGGCCGTAAACAAATTTAAAAAAAAAAATTAATAAACGATAACGGGAGAAAAATTAAAAAATTTTTATTCTCGGACCAGCTCTTTTGCGCGTCACCGTGAAATTCCACAATTCACGTACCGGTATCGGCTGACGCGCGTGCGATTGTCCCTCGCTACGGAATTATTACCGCCCCGGAGGGCAAATATAAACAAACGGCGAGCCGGGGGGTGAAAAAACCGAATCACCCTCGGCGGCCGCACTTCAATTAGTCTCTGGCCGCGCGCCAGGTGTCGTTGTCAGATTTGTGCGCAGAATGATGGAACGTGAATGTTTTGGCGTGGAAAATTAATGCGCGCGCTAGGCGTGCACAAAAACACTCTGCACGCAGTCCGACGCCGACGTTGGTTTAATGCGAATTTCGGATAACCTTTTTTTTTTTCTGCTAATTTAACTGTAACCTCAAATCAAACACACCGGGGACGTTCGAGTTTCGCATTCGGAAAGCGATTCGTATTGGAGCTTTTCCCAATGACTTATGGACGAGAGAGAGAGACTGAGTGAGCGGAAATGTGAAGGGTCGGATATTTCGATGATTTTTGTTGGGAAACGCACGTTTCGTTAGACGTGAAAATTCAATAAACACGTTAAAATGTGACGCTCGCGTATTACACGGTATAGTTAGTAGATATAAATTTAAAATTCCCCTAGAATTTCATTTTTTTTTTCTCTTGGAATTATTGTAATTTAATGTATTCACGTGAAGAATCCCATCAGTCACAACATCGTCTGGAACAGAAAACAACGAAATCTAAAATTAATAAGGAAACTTTATAGTTGGTATATGCTATCACGATTAGGAACACGAATACTCGGATATCTAGATTTGAGTCTTTAAATAATTTAATCCAGCTGATTTTGTTCTAAACGGCCATCATGGTATATGTCACATCGTCCTGCTGCTGTAGGAATACAATAAGAAAAACGTCGCGTGTGACACGTGCAGGCAGATCTTAGAATTAGAGAAACGTGCATAATATACTCGTTTGCAGTCATTCCTCATTAGCAAGGTTCGGGACTTAAAGCACTTAAAATCATCAAAATAAGCGCTTATAAAAGCGCCTAAAAACTTCAAAATAAGCATTCAAATAAGCACTTCAAAACATTAAAATAAAAAGTAAGATGCTAAAATTTTACTGAAAGTAGTAAAATTTATTACTAAATTTTAGTAATAAAAAAAAATTTTGTCTAAAACTGCAAATTTTGTAGATAAATATAAAAATGTTATAATATAATTTTTTTTTTCATATTAAAATTACAAATTTAATAATTAAATAATAGGTAATCTACTATTATTGTGTTTCTTATTATATTTCAGGAATTAATATTTATAGTTTGTTTATCTAAAATAAAACGTAATTAAATTATTACAGTGTTAGAATAATTTAATTATCCGTATCTACATAATGTGACTACAATAAGTACATAACGTTAAAAATAGAATAAGTAAATTAATAAATTAAGAGAATACTATTTGGGTACAATACATTATTATATTGATGCACAATGGTAAAATTATTTTTAGTTTCAATTTTTTTCTATATTGCCAACAAACATTAAAAAAAAACCCCAAATTTTTAGTATCATGCATTGTTAAGTTGGAAATATGCAATTAAAATAAGAAAAGAGCGTGAAAAAGCATTTTTCGAATAAATCATCGAAATAAGCAAAAAAAAGCACTTTCAAATTTCATATTTGTAATTGTTGCAACATGACATAAATTTCCATAGCACTATGCTAGATTTAATGTCAATCTAAAAAAATAAGCAAATGCTTTAAGTCCCGAACCCTGCTCATTAGTTAACACTACGTTAATTGAATTATCAAGTTATATACGTTAAGATAACGGAAATAATTCAAAATGTGTAAATATTCGATTTTCTTAGACACGGTGCACGGCGAAAGATTTCGAGAATATATATAGAATATTATAGATATTAGAACGCACTACAAGTGTTAAGTTTTAAATTATAATTTCAAAATTAATTTTCATTGGTTTATGCGCTTTATTTGTATATATAATTACCTAATTGAAAGTAATCACGTTCGAAATTCGTATACGTTTTCGTTTAACCGACCAAAACGGTATTGACTCGGTCGAGAATAATCGCTACTTATTCGTATTTCGTATTATATTTTTCACCGTAGTTTCGTACCTACCCAATTTGTACACGCGTTAAAATTATATGAAAAAAAAAAATTTAGTAAAAATTAATTTCAACGATGAATACCTAAAGCTAAAGCTAGCTAAAGCGCAATTTTTGAACTTCTATATCTCGTTGTATTTGATTTAATAAATATATACGTCAAGAGTCAAGACGTAGGCACACCTCTTCTCCTGATGGACAACGAGAATCATTTTTTTTACCCCTTCGTTAACTTTTATTGTACGTATTTTATAATATTATGCGTGCAACACACGTTATATTATTATTTTAACCTAGTTTGTTATATACGCGTGTGTGTTTGAGTAAATTCTTTGACTCTATACCCTTTGATGGCCTTTATAAAAGGAATGAAAATTTTTAAATAAATTAAAAATTATGTTTTAGCTCGTGAAGGCTTATCTTATCTTCTATAAAGTTCCATAAATAAAAATTTTGTTGCATCATGGTATATGATGGTATCATGTTATATTTTAAATTCATGTAATGTAATTATATTTTTTTATAAAATGATGTAGAATATTTAATTTTATATATTCAATTGTAATATACGCCAACCCCTCGAATTATATTCGTATATTTCTTAAAAATATTGCCACAGTTGAAATCTTGAAAAACTACACGGGATCGTGAAAGTAGGACGCGAATATTTTTAGTAATATCATAATTCGAAAAAGCCACATTTCATAATCTAATTTCGAACGAACAATAATAACACCAAGTACGTATACATAAAACCTTATTGATAATATATTGAAGGAAAAAATTATCTACGTCCATCAATATTAAAATTCGCCGTCTCAGTTACTAAATACACACATATTAGGAGTTGTAGCGGAAAACAATTATAGAAAAATTTAATTGCTATTTATACTTCTTATCACTTTGGTAGAATACGTTTTATAAATAATATTATACCCGTATAGTTTTACCCGTCCGAAAACAATACTGCGTCTTATTGTTTTACCGCCAGAGAATCTTTCACCCTTCCGTTTTATATTAAGTTCACGGTTCATTCAATTTCTAAATCGATTTCGATATATAAATATCCGGTCCAACAACGCAGTTGGCAAGTAAAAATATAAAACGTGTATGATCGTTTTCATAAAAGTACATAAATTATTTTCCTGATCAAAGTTAAACAATATAATCATTATAATATTACCTTATTATCAATTTGGACAAGATTTAAGAATAAAAAAAAAAAAAAAAAAAAAAACGTAATTAAATCGTATTAACTAACTAATTGTATAATATATTTCAAAAATATACGTTTAATTTTAAATTTATTTTCTTAAATTTTGTACAAACTCATTTATATTATTTCTAAACTTTATAAAATATTCTTGTTAACTTCCAAATGATATTACAATTTAAATTGACTTATATATATATATATATATATAAAAAAATTTATGGTTTAATTCCTCTTTGGTTTGTCTTTGTATTCAGTCTTCGTTAAAAATAACGATTCCACTTTTAATTATTTATATGTGTGTAACTCAATAAACGAATAATTAAATACTAAAATTTAATATTAAAAATTAAGTATTATATTATAATAAAATTATATTAATGTCTGTATTTTTTTTTTTTTTTTTAATTCTATAATAGAATATAATATATACATAATAAATATATTAGTTATCGTTTTATAAAAGTTCAATTAATTTTTTTTTTTTATAAATTGATGATCAATTGAGATTATTCTAAAATACATTTAAACTAATATAATGAATTTATCATTATTATTTATGGACAAAATTAATGATAATTAATACTTTTCACATGCGTTATTTATCATATTTTATATTGTAGAAGTGTAAACAGTAAAATTTCAACGCCTGCAAGATATATAATTAATTTTATTTCCCAAAAACTTTCACATTTTGGGAATATAATTAATATAAATTTAAATTTAAAAAAACCAAAAAAGTTTAAATTACAGTTAGTGAGAATTTTTCAATAAATTCTGCTAAATATGGCAAAGTACTTTAATTACTTCTTAGTCATAAATATTATAATTTTTTTTTTTTTTTTAAATCCATTTTAGGAAGTCTAGAAAACATATAAAAATAAAATATAATATATATATTTTTCTTTAAAAGCATTAAAACTGTGGGAACTTTATATAATTCATTATCTATAAATATAACTTTAAAAACAAATTATCAAGTAATAAGATCATTATAAAAATGATAATTATATTTGTATAAATACTATTTTATACATCATTATTTAAAGGGATCCTGGGAGTAATATTTTATATTTAAAAAAGTGTGAAATGAAAAACTTTAATACATTTAATTCTAAAATATATAATAAGAAACGCTCTTATTTATTTTGAAAACGAATTTTTTTTTTTTTTATATATACAATAAAGTTTGAAATGTTTTCTATGTTCCACCATACGGATTAGGATATTCTGAGTATATAAACAAATATTAACTTCTAATGTAAAATTCTAAAGTTTATATTCAATGCGGATTTTGCACAGTAGCGCAAAATTTACAATGCCGATCATGTTTTTTTTTTTTTTCTTTTGTATTTTTCGTATTTTTCCAGACATCGTAAGAAACGTATATAACAAAATATATTACAGGTATATATAAATATATTTAATTTATTATTTCGTATACTCGTTTTCTTCTAAATATTTCTAAGAATATTTGTAATGTTTAAGTTCACACATAAAACGAAATATAAACGAATATCTATACAAAGTAATTATAACAAAACGCGTACGAACTCTTCGTTTAAATATGATATAATGTCACTATAATACACGTGTTTAATGTACATATCGAATTATACAGGTCCGGATTTTGGTTTTTCTTTGTCGTTTCTTTTGTCCTGCAGTGACCATCAACGTCTACGTTTTTAATGCCCGTATGTGGGACACGCAATCGAAGTGTACTATACCAGAAAAGTTATTTCCATGATTAGATGGTCGGGCAATATCACATAATATTCAATATAAGAAGTATATTGTATATACAAAAATAAATCCCGAAAACCCTTCTATATACACAGGTTTAGGCTAATGCGGGTTTGTGCGCAAACATATTCATGATGTCGTCGCTCTCTTTAGACCCTTTGGGGCAAACGCAAACATAGCCCTCGTCGTCCGCATCACGTATATACCTCTACACGTACCATGTTAAATCCGCCGACAAAAAAGGGATGAAATATACGAGGGGTAAAAAATGAGAAAAAGAAACGATGGGAGGGATGGATGGATGAAGGGAGAGAAAGAGAAAAAACAAACATGTATACTCTGTTAAAATATAAATGAAAATTTGACCATTGGTTTTTATTGGGTTTGTTTTTTCTTATAAATAAAATACGAGTATACCTACGTACATTGTATTGTATACCTGATTTTCCCTTTTTTTCATCGATGCGAAACTTTAACGACGTGCTTAAATAATACTCGTCTTCTGGTAATATTATTGTCATTATTGTTTTATGGAATTTTTTGAAATCGTGTATAATAATAACACGACACGTTGTTTATTATAATATTATTGTACCTACATACGTTTTGAAATATACGTAATAATAAATTGCACATCTGCAGTATATTATTATATTATTCGAGAATATTCTAATCAGTAATTTAAATCCACCATTATCTTGTGCTAAATTAAAATTTCATTTTTTATATTCTTTCTTATCTATAATTTTACCATGGTATAATATAAATTATATTATACGAATTTACACGCCCCATTCATGACTTTTATAATTGTATATAATATGTTATTGAAAATGTACTGTACATAACATTATTTTTTTTTCAATTCATTTTTTATTTTTTTATGTTACACGAAAAAAAACATTATTACATTTTATTAAACTATATTATTTTTTAATGAATTCATTCTAAACCATAATATTATTGCAATGAACAAGAAACTGCAATTAATATAAAAATTAAAGTTCGTATATCTACACATTTAATATTAAAAGAAATATAAATAAATGAAAAAAATGTCATCATAATAAAATATTAATATTAATTAAATGTAAAAACTATCGAAACAAAAATAAAACCGACATTTGAATAAATATATATATATATATTTTTCTTAAAAATAATATAAAAATGTAGGTTTTCAAAATCATTAAAATTAAAGTAAATTATATGCGTAATAAACATATACTTACATGAAAAGAAATATATTTAAGTATAAATATCTATCAAAAGGTTTCTACGTATATGTAAAATTATAATAATTTTATTGCTATAGAAATAAACGTCATAAAATTAAAATTCGTCGAAATAGCCGCCTTTAATTTATTTATTTAAATACTTATGTTATATTGAATTTTTTCAGAATTTTTCTAGTGACGTATTTTGTATATGTTTTTCAATAATTATTACGTATTTTAATTCAATTTGTTGATAAACTCACGGATTTCTTTGGTGTTTACAAATAAATTGAAATTATTTTTTTTTATATACCTACACATACAAATCGAATTTAAAACATTTTTTACAAAAAATAATAATAAAATTTTCCGTAACACATTTTTGTATAGGTATACCTATATGCAAAAACTTGATTTCACTATTTCACTTATTGTATAATTTATTATAAATCTTATGCTAATGAAATAAAATTTTATATGAGTATAATATATTATTTGAAGTGTAATTTTATTTTATTAGAAAAACGAGACGTTTATATTTCTTTGTGAATGTATAAAATCACACTTATAGTTGATTTACATCAGATTTAATGGGTCGCGCTAATCGAACACGTACTCAAAATAACGAAATAAATGGACTATATATTATCTTTTTTTTTTTTTTTTTATTATCCAAACATCCTGATTTTTTTTCGTTTGCGGAAATCACCTTCACTTCCTTTTTTTTCCTTTTACAGTATATATTATACGCGTTTCAGTCATCTGCCCGTGTATCGAGATAATGTGCGATGTACGGTTTTTACTATATTATATAAATTACGAGAACGGTAAATATATATTATATAACCATACACCCTAGGTCAGAATAATTATTATTCCAATCTTCGGGATTTAATCGAATTTCGTTTAACCCTAATCGAAAATGAATCGATTATACGGTAAATTTTCTTCTCGCGCGGTCGAAAACTAACCTATAATCTATTATACGTAATAACTGTATTATAAAATAAAATAACAGTATTAAGGTGGTTCAAGTCGGTCATTTTCTAAGGAGTTTTGTATAGGCAATTATTATACTTCATGTAAAGAACAATGTCTATGTGTGCAAAGTAAATGAACATTAGTGTGAGTGAGCTACGTACCGTACCCCGCGACCCTCACTAAAACCGCGCGAACAGCTGCAACTACATAATATTATTACAATAAATATACCGGTATACCGTATCTGGCGTATATCGTATTATCGTATACCTGTACAATTAATATAAGTAGAAATTGCCCGAGAATTGGTGGCTACTTGCTGGAAGAATTATAAAAAATTATATTTCTATATTATTTTATATAAAATATAAAATTAAAACACAGTCCAACTTATTATTGATTGGTTCTTTTTTCTTCAACCATTGAATAATTATAATATTATTATTGTCAATAGTTTATTATAGTAATTTTATAAAATACATAAAACTAAAATATTAAATTAATATTTTGTTGTTATAATATTATGTTTCACTTGGATAGTTGGATTAGTAGATCCTATCGAAAGGTTAACCAGTTTGGCTTTTATTATTATATCACTTTTCCAAAATAATGAAAGGTTTAATATATTTTGTAGTCTTCTCCGTCCCTCAACATTATATTTTATACCTAGTCAATGGTCAACATGCAGGTAGAAGAATAAAATGTGGTTACGGTCCATGTCTAAGTAAAAGATCAGTTTTCAGCACTCGCGCGATTCGCAGTCTCGAAAATGTTTGTATTGTGTAAATACAAGGTCAAATGAAAATATTTGCAATATCCATCAAAATCCTTTTTGTGTTCATAATATACATAACTACCTATCTATATTTTTAACGTGTTTTATGTGTCTCAACAAATAGACATAATTTATCATTTGAATTTTTGGTTGCTTAGATTTGTAGTCTCTGATCAAAAATTTATACCGAATCATTAAAATTACCTGTAATGGCTGTAATTAGACATTTGGTCCCCTTCTAATTTAGAGACTTGTATATTTTAACTCCAAAATATATATTTACGTTAGATCAGGGGCGGCCAAACGGTCGATCGCGGACGATTTCAAAGTCGATCGTGTTAAAATTTATTTTTAGGAACACGCGCACGAATTGTTATCGAATTGTCGATAAGTTCTATCAGTTTAATTTTAATCTGGTTTCGTGTCAAATGTTTATCGTTCACGAATGTTCATTTCACCGTGTTCTTTTGGTGTCTGTTGTATTTAAAATTTATAATTACGAGTGCACATAAAAAATTTATCATTTTCATCAAGAATGGGAAATGGATTTTGGATTCTGAGCGAAGCAAAGAATGTATTGGTTTTACAATGTTGTGTAATTTTTTTTTTTGTTTTTTTTTTTTTTATTCTGAAGACATTTTTACTACCCGAAATAATGCTCCGATTATCACCAATAGGGTATGTTTCCGGTAGCAAAGTAGATCTAGTTGGTACTTTATTTAGGTCATTTTTCAAATTTCTCAAAATTGACCATAAGCGGTAGAAAAAACTTCGAAAAAATGACGAAAAAACGGCATTTTTCGCGAAAAATGAAATTTCGACGAATTTGATTTCTATATTTCACGATAACTCAGGCAATTTTTAAGATAGAGACCTGAAATTTTTTTTGGATGTTCACATAGCTACTATATATATGTGGTATAATTTTGGAACCGTTATATTAATTTTTCTACAAAATATTGGACTTTGAATATTTCGTAAAATTCTCGTTTTTACGTATATAATGTTTGAAAAAATTGGCAATTTTGGGTATTTTGGTCTGAAAATTTTACTGAAGTATACTTACATATTACTTAACATCATACTAAAATATTATAAAAATCCCAAGTCACAATTTTTTTTTTATAGCTGTTTTAAGTTGATATTTTTAGTAAAAGGAAAATCTTAGAATCCATACGTATAAATATTCTGAAAACACTTTCACTACCCGAAATAACGCTTAGATTTTCACAAATAGCGAGTTTCAGATGTAAAAGTGGATGTAGATGGTAGTTTATTTAGGTCATTTTTCGAATTTCTCAAAATTGACTCTAAGCGGTAGAAAAAACTTCGAAAAAATGACGAAAAAACGGCATTTTTCACGAAAAATGAAATTTTGACGAATTCAATTTCTATATTTCTTGATAACTCGGGCAATTTTTAAGGTAGAGACTTGAAAATTTTTTTGGGTGTTTACATAGCTTTATATATATGTGGTGAAATTTTGGAACCGTTACGTTCATTTTTCTACAAAATATTGGACATTGAATATTTCGTAAAATTCTTGTTTTTACGTATATAATGTTTGATAAAATTGGCAATTTTTGGTATTAGTGTCTGAAAATTTTACTGAAGTATACTTACATATTACTTAACATTATACTAATATATTAGAAAAATCCCTATTCTCAATTTTTTTTTATAGCTGTTTTAAGTTGATATTTTTAGTTCAAACGAAAATTATAATCTGACTGAACTTCGCTCAGAATCGTTTTTTCGAATGCAATGGTTTATCAATTCAAATTATAATTAAAATTAAACGCTATGGTTCGCACACCTGTATCCTGTGCGGCAGGAGTATCAGCTCTTTTTTTTTTTTTTTTTTTTACAATGTTGATAGACAAGTGCATATGTTTGATATGTCAAATAACAATAACCACAACAAAAAAAGGTAATCTAGAAATACATTTTAGAACTACGCATTCAAAATTTGATATTGATTTCCCTCCTAAAACTAAAGTACGTAAAAAGCAATTAGAAAAATTAAAACTTGAAATTGATAAACAACAATTAATTTTTTCTAAACCAATTATATTTATTCAATAATATAAAAATTTTCTATAAAAGTCGATCCTCAAAGGTGAAGTATATTTTTAGTAGATCGTGACCAAAAAAAGTTTGGCCGCCCCTGCGTTAGATAACTCTATGAAAATTTCTGTAAATTTTTTGGATCCGCGCCTGTATTCAAGTCATTATTATTTAACACTATGATAATTATTAATTACCTACCTATTGTAAATTTACAGTTATATTTTACATTATCTGACTGAACTTCGCTCAGAATCGTTTTTCTAATGCAATGGTTTATCATTTGAGATTGAAATATTAAGTATATGTTGAGTAAAATATATTACATTGATAATACATATTAGAAAAAAATAATGTAAAAGGCTTGTCCTGGGCCAAGGCCTCGCAAAAACTTTCGGTAGGCAGTTATCCTCTCGTCGAAATTGACGATCACTCGGCTACAGACATGAACATTAATTTCATCAATTACTTAAAATTTTATCACACATATAACATATAGGAACCATATAGGTACACATGTAGTATATAAATAAACACCCTATACAATTTTCTAGTCTCAAACTTCAAAATTGACCGTTTTATCGTCAATAAATATTAAAATCGAATTCGTCAAAATTTCAGTTTTCGTGAAAAATGCCGTTTTTTCGTCGTTTTATCATCGTTTTTTCTACCGCTTAGGGTCAATTTTGAGATATTGAAAAAATGACCTAAATAAAGTACCAACTAGATCCACTTTCCAACCGGAAACATATGCTATTCGTGAAAATCGGAGCATTATTTCGGGTAGTAAAAAGTGTCTGTAGAATAAAAAAATTAAATAAAAAAAAATCACACATCATTGTAAAACCAATATATTCTTCGCTTCGCTCAGAATCTAACACAAGAATTTTACGAAATATTCAAAGTCCTATATTTTGAAGAAAAATTAACCAAACACATCCAAAATTTTACTCGCGCGTGAAAAATACAAATGAATACATTATTACACCAGACCTAAAACCGGCAAATTTACCATAGTTATAAAATATTAAGTAGGTACTCAATAAAATAATATATAAAGGAAGTTATTTACAATCTAATAATTTTGGTACTCGTCAATCAAAATGTTTATAATGTGCATTTTGCATATTGCATATAAAATAATATTATATTCATACATAAATCTTGGTATTAATTTCATAGTGGTATAACAATAACATCATTGATTATAAAATGCTGCAATACCTACGAGTATAATATACCTTCTAATGACAGATGTTACAATAAAATAAAGTCTATAATAATATTGGTTTCCTAGTCTACCTGCTACATAAAAATGTGTCTTTACTCTATATGTGTGTGAGTGCGCGTATTTAGGTGGGGTGTTCTCTTTAACCACAACGTTCTCGTACGCGCATGCACATGTCAATGATTACAAAATACGGCCGCTTAAAAAATAAAATATGGACAAAAACATGTTTCCGCTGCGACAAAATTGTGAGAGTTTGGCTGATCCGATTTAAATTCTGTAAAAACCTCAAGATAGCTTAACATCTCCTTTAGGTTTTAATCGAGGCGTTTTTCATTACATGCATTTCCGCATTAGATATACGCAAGTATAAAATGTTAAAAATTTAAAAATTTTGGTTTGTTATATCTAACTAAAAAATTTGTATTTCGAAAAACGCCTCGATTAAAACCTAAAGGAGATGTTAAGCTATCTTGAGGTTTTTACAGAATTAAAATCGGATCAGCCAAACTCTCACAATTTTGTCGCAGCGGAAGGTCTAAAAACGATATTTTTTTACCCGACTGGAACCACCTTAAGGTTAGATGATGCGATCTGAATTACATTTCGTCAGAAACGATGCGACTTTTTCGCGTTTATAAACGTATAATATCGTGGTCGATGACGATCGTATTTTTACGTTAGAATTCGATTTTTATTGATATATTTATTTTCATTTTTTTTTTATTCAAACGCTCCTCGCAGTAGAGACGAATGGAGACAAAAACAACGGTCGACGTTATATAGTTAAATTAATAAAATAACAATATTACGTATATATAAGTTTCCCGGTAATATACCTGACAGTCGTCGTTCTAAAGTTCCCGTCGGAAGATGGGCTGCAAATCCCCGTGGACCTGTTGTCGATAGGATTAACGATTTAAAGACATTATTACGGACAATTTAACACGGTTTTCGTCGATACACACCACGTAGGTATTTATTACATTTTATATCGTATATTGTATATATAAAACGAAAAACCATTTTCATAAAGTAGGTACATACGCGTTTGAACGTATTAATATACCAATATTTTATCGATTTAAACCGCGAGTCGAAATGTACCTATAACGCATAATTCTTCGTCGTTAGGATTTCTTCGTCGGATTGTACGTAATGTGTATATTATACGATGTATTTTAAACAAAAACGAACAATGTAATATTTCATTCCAGTTAAAATTGTAAAGCGCGGCGAGTTCGGAACGTTTTTTTTTTTTTTTTTTTTTAATTCAGATAATTATTTTTATCCTCATTGCAGTGTAAAATGTCGGTCGGTCAACCGTTCTCCCATCATCCGTGTGTATTATATTATGTAAATTGCATAATCATTTTATATATTATTATAATACAAATCTCGTGTATCGGAAATTTAAATTTGAAATGCGTTCGTGCGATTATTATTTTTTATTTTTTTTTTTTTTTTGCGAGAATAAAAATATTTCCAACGACAATATCTTAATAATAACATCGGACAGGTCGACCCCATTTTAGATCTAGATATACATAAATCATTCATCTCGTATATAATACGCACAGTGTACACGACGAGATTTACGAACGATTGTAATATTTACCTATTATACATTCAATTTCTTTTTTAATTTTTCGTAAAAATTTCCACGGATGTTTTTGAACAAATTTGTGACGTTTAATAGCGATATATACGTGTATATATTATGATATGAATCGTCTACGATAGATGAAATTGAGGTTAGGGTTACCGTATTTTGTTAATTTTTCGTCCGCGCGTGATAAACCGAATTTTTTTCTTTATATTCTTTATATATCCTAACCTAACCTATACTTGAATCGGTTTTTTGGTCAATACTTTCTGTATATGCTCGATTGTGTATGCTAACAATCGTGACCGTCCTAGCCTATCCGTTTCTCATTGTTATGCACGCTTAAAATATTATTTTTAAATGTTATCTTGATCATAAAAATATACCGAATTATTTTATTAATTATTAATATATATTATATACCTATATAATATAATAGTACGTGTTCGCCACCGGAAGACGAGAGAAAACATAAATTATCATATTAATTCGGACTGCGTTTTTTTCATATCGTGGTACATCGCTGAACCTAACTACCTAACACATAATTGAATAATAATAATAATAATTATAAAGTATATAATATAATGAAATAATATATTGTAGGTACTCGAATGGAATATAATAATATTATTATGTGATTAATATACAACGCGTGTCGTGTCGTCGTTTATATACAATATGTGATATTTGTGTTTAACACAACATCCGCTCTCGCATAATTACATAATTATTGATAATGTTACGTTACTTTGATAAACAGACTGAACTGCAGGTTACCGGTTACCGGTTAGCGAAATCGAATTATTCGCCAATTTCAGCGTTAATTATTGACGGTAATAATAATCGACGACGTTTAAATATATAAGACGCGTTTCGAACGTATGTTATATACGCGTCAAATTGAAAAAAAAAAAAATGTCAAATTGCTGCAATATGAAACATAATATCGCATTATCGCGGAGTTTATCGAATTTTTTGTTTAAAAATTGATATTATTCAAATTTCAAGCCCTGTAGTTTGAAAATAAATAACCAATCACAACCTATATGTTGTCGATCAAACGAACTCGTATGATACGAATATTATGCAAAATCCGTTAACTATAATACGTGCCGATAAACATAAAATTATTGCATTACGAGTGAAACGAAAATATAAGTTTTGTAGTTCACAAAAAAAATATACCAAACACCTGCCAGAAAAGAATTTTGAATTACATCTGTATCGTAAATATTAAAAATGCACAGTGTCCCAGTTAATTTTTTTTTTTTTTTTTTTTTAATTTTTTTTAAGTTAGGTACCGGATTATAATATAACCTTATTGCATTTTTAAATTTTATCATCTCGTAAAAGAATAAAAACTAACTTTTTACATTTTTTATGTTTTGTTAAATTTTTAATTGTGTATAATATATATTGTACGATAATTTTGATGAGTCTTGATTTTTTTATTTTCATCGAGTTGGTGATTTTTAAAAATTGTATTTGTTTATTAAAAGAAATAGGTACTCTTAATATATTTCCAACGTCATTTTTTGTAATTATTTAATCTTAATTATATCACGAAATACTGAAATGTATAATTCATATTATCAGTAGGTTAAGTATCACCTAGATATCAACTTCCAGAATTAGATGTATAATATTAATTGAAAAATATTGATAAGTATAATAATAATAAGAAATTAATGTTATTAATAAAACAAATTTTGAATACCATGATAATAACAAGAAATATCGTTTTTTCAATTAATGAAAAATATTCTTAAAAATCACAATCTCGATGAAAATATAAAAAGTTGACCATAAATATTATCATTCAAATACATATATACAACAGTATAATATTTATCTCGCTATCTTCAAATTTCACCTAGTATAAAAAATAAAAAATTAAAAATAAATATTTTATATTTTTACAAGACGAAGAAATGTCAATATAAGTAATAAAGATATTACTAAAAATATAAAATTACAGTCCGTTTCTTAACTAACGATGTTAAAATGATGTTATATCCGGGACACCCTGTGTATTATATTATTAATATTAAAATTAATTAATTTTTGAAAGTTATTTTTAACGCTTTGAAGTCATCAATAAAACATTCGTGTTTAATCATTTTTAGTATAATAATAAAATGTAGAATAGTTAGCGAATCAAAATGACTGTAAAATTGAAATAAAATTGTTGTTTTTTGACCCGACATCAAACGATAACCACAATTATTAAAAAAAAATTTAACTCGTGATAAAAATTTAGTGAAATTTATATATAAAAAAAAAAAAAGAAATACATATAAATTGTTGGTATACATTCAGACTCAATACAATATTAATTAATATAACAGTTTACACAGACTATATTATAATATAAAATGAATTGTGTCTCAATTGTTGTCGCCAAATCGTATTCGTCGCGTCGTAATATTCTCAACTTTGGCGTATAATAAAAATACGCGTTTCATAATTTAGAACTTGATTTGTTTAATTAATATTGATGAATTCACGGAAATATTCAATTTCAGGAGAAACTGTCGAGGGCGGAAAGTGTCGTTCTGAAAACTTTGGAGCTGGCGAGTAGCGGCAAATACCGTTGTGAAGTTTCCGCCGAAGCGCCGGCATTCCAAACCGTCACCAACCATAGTTCCATGCTTACTGTCGGTAAGTGTCACTCACATTAATAATTATTATTCGTTGTTTAGACAAAAATAAAATTATCTCCCAGAACGGATATTATGTTTTTTCTCGCCATATACATTATACATAGGTACATGACATTATCAAATTATAACCGTTTGTTGGACGCTCAGAAGAAGTCTGAATTATTAATTAAGTTGTGCTGCTCGAAATATTATATTCAATTAACGTTCGAAAGAAAAGAACAACGTTAATTGAAAAAAAATTCGGAATAAACGTCAAAGACATAACGAAATTGTATATAAACGCGTTTATGGTTTTATATAAATAAAATGAAATACGTGTACCTATGTATGTATATATATAAAGACATATTAAAAGCTGCGCGTTCAAGAATCGTATAAATAATATTATAAATTATACCTCAAACGGACGATAATTATTATTTCGTGATTTATTTACAGTTATAAAACGTGCAATTATTTATTTGTTTAACGACGATTCGAATAATATTATAAAACCGACATCAAAACCACCCGATCGTTCTCTTTTAACTCGTAAAATGAAACGAAAGATATACGCAAGAAAAAAATATACGTTTATAATATATATATATTATATCTATACGAAAAGGTCGTTTTCCGACACGAAAACGAATATAATAATATTATTATTTCGTGTACCAAAATACATTAAAATTATATTATATATTATAAAACCGATTCGTTGTAACCTGACCTCATCGCGCGCACAATTTAATATCGACCCGTTTTCATATATAATATAATAATAATTATTATTATAATATTATTATTTTCTGTCAAAAGGCCGGCCGGTTCCAAATATACGAACAATAAACGACATTATTGCGTTTATGAATCGGATAGAGTTATTCGTATTTATGATGTAGTTTTACGGTATAAATTATCGCATTACCAGCCAGCAATTCGCTGTTTATCGGTGCATATATACCTACCTAAATATATTTTAGGGCAATAGTTTCGTTTAAAAATTTAAACTTTTCTGATTTATTACACCTATACGACGGGCTTATCGTGATTTATTTTTTTTAAACGTATTTATTAGTCGCGAATAAAACTTTCAGTGCGCGTTAATAAGTTTTTTCCGGTTATTATTCACTCGTAAAGACGTGTATACGCGTTAAAATATTTTTTTTTTAACATAGATTACATTTTCTCGAATGAGGAAATTATATAATTATATATGGCTATAACGTTCGATGACGTATTAATATTATTTATTATTATACGCTCATCGGCAGAAATCCAAGAGACTTGACTACAAAATATTTTTTTATTTTTTTTTTTTTTTGTATCCAAAACCCCCTTAAGAAATAATAGCGAAAAACTTTTATTTTACACACATTATATGGCTGTTAAATATTTAACCATCCCCTTGATATTTGTCGAAATCTCCGCGGCTGTAAAAATATTATTATTCATTTTTTTTATTTTTTTTTTTTAATGATAATAATAATCTAATCGAGTCATATTATCTCGTTATTAAATTCCGTTCATTCAAAACGAGATGACTTATATGTACATACAAAACAAGTAGGTACCTATACCTATTATATAGAAACGAGAGCGTTTTTTCGGTTTCTCGCTGTCGTATAATAGCGACACCGTCGTGTTATATACGACGATTATAAGTATAACAATACGATAATAAATACGATAAATTTTATTTTATTATACAGAGTACTCGGAAAGATACGACGCGTTGTAAATACTCTTTTCGCGGGAAAAATAATTAATTGTCCGTGATTTATTCGGCGTGGGGGTACTTATCGTTTTTACGAATAAAAAAAAGAAAAAAAAAGAGGTCAAAAATAATAATAATAAATACTACGATAGTACGTTCGCCGTCTTCGGCATCGGTATTTAGATATACACCGCCCACCGCCCCCGGAGTATTCGACCCTTCCTTGCAGCTCGCTCGAATCTAAACAGTCGTCGAGGTACCGTTTTAAAATTCGCTCGCGTTTACATTTTATATACGAGTGCTTACACGTCCATATACATATATACAGGTATATAGGTTCGGAAAGTATATAGAACTATATAATATAATAATATAT
This sequence comes from Tetraneura akinire, assembly GCA_021307375.1. Lineage (NCBI taxonomy): Eukaryota > Metazoa > Arthropoda > Insecta > Hemiptera > Aphididae > Tetraneura > Tetraneura akinire. The sequence goes on from JAIUCT010000001.1 coordinate 14,102,980, forward strand.
TTAGGCGCGTTAAAGTCTACAAACACACACACACACACACATTATAATATTATATATAAGTGTGCGTGTGTATAGGTAACAAGACCAAATATTTATTCAACCTTAGTGCGTTTTAAACGACCGGCAACGACACATCCCCCGTTTCCGTCCCTGCCGCCTCGTAAAATCCCTGTACACGCGGGAATATAATAATATATTGTCGTCGCACGCTCGCCCCGGTGCAAATTGGTTTAACGACGGTGGCGCGCTTTCGTCCTCGAACGGACCGATTCGATATCCTAAATCCGATTCGACTGCTCTCTCTCTCTCTCTCTCTGTTTATTTCTTTCTTTCTTTCTTTCTTTCTTTCTTTCTTTCTTTCTTTCTTTC